>CM028136.1:56185000-56515000 GCA_016271365.2 Neoceratodus forsteri | reverse complement strand
GCTGCGAAGATCCAATACCAAAAACCATTTGCTTTCATTCAAACAATCCAGAGCATCTTGTATACAGGGCATGGTGTATTGATCGGGGATGATCCGTCAGTTCAGGGTTCGATAATCAACACAGATCCTTACCTACCCATTCTTCTTACGCACAACCACAATGGGAGAGGCATATGGGCTCCTTGATTCTTGTATCACACCAGCAGTGAGCATTTCCTGCAGGTGTCTCCTCACATCATCTATGTCTGCTGGGGTGAGACATCGGAATCTCTCTCTAAATGGCCGGTCATCATGCAGGCATATGTGATGCTCTGCACCCTGGACACACCCCACGTCCCATTCTTTTAATGAAAACACTTGGTCCCTCTGAATGAGTTTCTTGCTAATTTTAGCCTTCCATTCAGCTGGCAATGGGGAATCGCCAAAGTCAAATAAGTCCGGGGTCACTCTCTCCTTCTCACCAGAGCACTTGTTGCTGGGCAATACGGCAGTGTTGGTGCAGTGTACTGTAGCTAGGGTGCACCCTCATCTCATCCAAATCTCCCAATCTGACACATTCTGAATCTGGACCATCACTCGTCGGGCATAGGCGTGGGCACGAGCAGGCAAGATGCTGGGTTTGACCAATAATCCCTCTGGCAACTTTCCATCTCCTGGTGCATCCAACGTTAATATTTTGTTCTTTATGCTTCTCTTTAGGTGGACTTCTCCATGGATTGTGCACTGGATGTTGGGGGCCAATACCAAGGAGTCAGGTTTCTTTTTCCACACTATCCCCACTGGCTCATCTGGGTCCTCTTCACTGGGTTTCTGTTGTAAGTCATATGCCCTTTTTACTAAGGCTGGAATTCTTAGGGCCCATCCAGTCAGCTGCCCTTGTTTCTCATGGCAGAGTTATGCTAGTCTCCCAAACATGTGGGCATTTGTTCCAGTTAAGAGGGGAACCCCATCATGCAGTCCGGTGGGGGGGACACACTAGGGCCAGTGTCTCTACTTGCTCCTCTACACCAGTGACAGTTGCAGAAAAAGACAACCAGAGGCAGGCATATCCTAGATATGGATAAGACTTGTCGCTCGTCCCCTACACATGTAGCCTTTCCAGGGATTGTAAAGGCACATCAGATAAGTGTTTGTCATACCAGTCCTGAAACGCAATGGTTACTTGCAACCCACTGTCAAGAGCACAGCCAGAGTAGGAATACCATTCACAGCCACATTAGTCTCCATTGAAGGGTCCACTATCTCGGACCAGTCTGGAGGGACAACAGCAAGGGCCTGGACAGATGATTTAGCCACAGAGGGGTTTGAGTTAGGACAGCCAAAGCATTTACTGTGGTCACTTCATGCACCCCTTGACCACTGACTCGTTTTCCGAAGCTCTCCTTGAAGCTGGTTCACCACTTTCTCTAAGTCCTTCTGAGACCGGCATTCCCTCTTCATATGGCCATCCTTGCCACAATTGTGACAAATGACACGCTCTCTGGGCATCCTTGGGGAAAACATAGCGGGGGATGCTGGAGCATCGACGGGAGATTGTGATCTGACTTCTGTGGGTAGTGTACCATGTCTCAAAAGTTCCTTTAGGGTGGTAGTCAATTCCCTGAGCTCAGCTGAGAAGCCACCCCCCGTAGAGGATGTCTGAAGGTGCACCCCCACCCTCATAACATTCACGTCCTGACAGGGGCCAGGGTCTCTGTCAGCAGGGGATACCTCAGCGAACACATCCGGGTTGTACTTTTCTGACTTCCTTCAGCAACTCCTCTCCTCACTGTTTAGCCCACGGTGGGACACTCTTAGTGGTCTCCATTTCGGAAGGGCCTTCCAGTGCCATGATCACTTGGGCTGCACTCACCCCATAATTACAATCTCCCTCTTCAACCTCTACCACCCGGAGTTCTTTTATTAAGTCACAGTAGTCAGGTGGGTTACCTCTCCTATCCTGGAGCCTTAACTGGATGATCTGCAGTTTAGAATGCTTGGCATGTTGCAGTATGTGCCCCAATCTCACATGGTTCAAATCACTGGCGGCTACCCCACCTTTCCAGTAAGCTTTCTGCAGAGCTCTTTCTAGGCAAGTAACATACACAGGCAAACTTTCCCCCTTCCATTGTTTGGTACCTTGGGATTTCCATGTCAAAGTCTCCCCTGCCTCAATGCTCCCAAAATTGCCTTCAAGTACAGATAGTTACTTCTGAGCAGATGCATCAGGGTTTGTGGACCTCAAAAATGTAATGGCTTCAAGGACAGGGCCCCTCAAACTTTCTATGATTCTTTTCTGCTTCTCGGCTTCCGCACACTGACACTCAAGTACCAAAGGGGCAACATAGTTGATCCAGGTCTCCCAGTCATCCTCCCCCCCGGGGGGGGGTGGGAAGGGTGCCCGAAAAGATTCTCAGCTTTAGGTAGGAGTCATGACTAATGGTGTGTACAGATATAGGGGTCAGCATTGGTATGGGCACAGAAGGCAGGGCAGTAACAGGTGCTGGAGTGGGAGGGGGTGTTGGGGAAGGAACACCCCCAGGTGGCAGGAACAGTTTCTTAAAGTCCTCTATGGTTTTCCCTTCCTCCAGCAACAACTTAGCAAATTTCTCCTCAAAAGTCTCAGATAATGGTGGGAGCTCATCCTCCCCAGGGTCTTTACTGTCTTTTGTTATCACTCTCTAGGTGGCTGGGACCTCTTCTGAGGTAATAGACTGTGGCACTTAAGAGCTGTCCACGAGGTCACTACACTCTACCAAGGCTATGAAAGTTTGGGCGATCAAATCAGCCTGTCAACCCACCACCACCACAGGGTTTTTTTAACATTCAACTTTGGAGAGTGCTCCCTCTACAGTGTCCTTACTGGTACCCAGGAGAATATCCAGTATAAGCAGAGCCTTTTGTGGGGGCCATCTCCTGCACAGTACACCACTGCACCAACTGGTGTACAGCCATTTCTACTGGGGTAGCCATTAATCTTTAACAATAATTCATAATTTTTGGCCACTAGAAGGCACAAAAGCCCAGCGGTGAGCCTCCAAGATGTAACCCCTAGGTGGCGCTATCCCACGGGCTACTACCCCTGCCTGTTTGGCTAGTAGCAGGTTAAGGGGCCTAGGTTCTGCAGCAGGTGCCTCCACCCGGAGGTCAGGGTTGGTAGTGGTCAACCTAACCTGGGCACAGCCCTCCGGGTCACTGTAACCCCCCTCTTTCCCTTCTAGTGGCCTGAGCAATATACAATAATCACTTTCACAGTACCCCTTGTACACTATACAAGTACCCACACTGTTTGCACTTACCACCAGGGCTGGTTCCTCCGGCTCGACCCTGGAGACCCCCTGTAAAACAAGGTTATGCACAGCAAATAGCAACAGTACAGTACTCTTGCCACAAACTGGAACCACAGTCAGGTTAAATGCAGAAAAAGTCAGATCTGATTTATTCAGGGGACATGAACAAGGAAGGGGTGCAATCAGGTTAATTGGCTTAACGGCTATATTAATCAACAGTTATGCATGTGCTTTAAGTCCCCACACAGTCACACCTCTGGGTACCCTGGTAGGGAGACGATGGGCTAGCCAGGAATGTTGCAACTGGTTGGAGCCCTGTGATGGAAGAAAGCAACATGCACAATACACACTATTTGTAATCTGGAGCCGGAGGGTCAGTTTGTGAAAGAAAAAGCAACCAGACAATCAGATGACAACACTTTAGATTAAGCTGTTGTTGCAGGGAGCTACCCTGATGTTTATTCATGATACCCAATACTGGACACAGGCAGGACAAAATCGAGACTGCAGGTTGTTGAGCTGGAGTGCCCGGAGAAGTGGGGCCCACACGAATCACCGAGGCATCGCTCCTGTTCAAGTGTTGAGCAGGGGCTGATCCCCAGGCAGGTCTCTCGTTGATGGCTTTCTCTGTGCAGCAGGTAGTCAGGCTGGGCCAGTGTGGCAAGGCCAGGCCCAATGGAGATGATTTTGGATTCAGTCCGTGGGGCTGGATGCAGCTTCCAGCAAGCAGAATACAGTTCAAACCACAGTGGGGAACCAAATCATGACCCACTAGCAGCACACAGCACATTTACACATTAGGAAATTCTAATGTAGCTTCCAGCAAGCAGAATATAATTCAAACCACAGTGGGGAACCAAATCATGACCTATTATAAGCACACAACACATGAAAAGAAATTCCACTGTACCAGGCAAAAGGCTCTCCGGTCACAATTACAGAGTCTCTGCACAATCCGGGAGTTCAGAGGTAGCTGGAGGTCCAGACAGGCCAATCGCATTCGGCAAATCTTCGGTCTTCTTCAGGTAGGAGCCTGGTCACAATTCAGTGGCTTACTTCTCTCTCTAAGTTTGGATTCAGTCCAAAAAAGGTACAAGTTCCATCTCAGGGACAGCAGGCAGACATGCAGGCCAAAACTCAGGCCTTTCCACAGTTCTCCCATGCAAATCTACACTGGGGCTGCTGCTTGAATCGTTCAAGCTGTTATCTCTTCACTTTCCAACTCAGGTCTAACTGAAACTGCACCTCACCATTTGGCTCTGGTGTATCATTGTCCACTTGCAAGCCCAGGCCAACCCCCTCAAAGAAGAGTGCAATGTGCACCTGAGGGTCCCAGAAGCAGCCCTGGTGAGTCTGGGGGCTGTTACATGTGCCTGCTTGGGCATGTTTCTCTGTGTGCATGTATGAGTGTGTGCATGTTGTGTGCAGGCGTACTGCATGTGTCATGCATCTCTGTGCATGTGCGTGTCTCAGGGTCTGTCCTGACTTTATAAAACAATGTTACAAATTGGGTTATGTTAACTTTATAATAATTTTTTGTTTGTAATTTTTTTGTACAGGCTGGCCTCGCTATAAGGCCGTTGTTGAGGCGCAAGCATAGTGTGTGTTGTAGTGAGGTGTGTCTTATGTAAGCAATAATGCATGGCAGAGTGTGTTGTACTTGGGAATGTACACACACCTGGGCACAAGGTGAATCCGAGTGCCTTTAAACATCCAGAGAAGTGTACTGTATATACTCCACCTCCTTTAAATGTGTTATTATGCTTATAATATAGCTCCACATGAAAACTAAAAATAAACACGAGACCAAAAAAATGAGAAAATGGGGAGGTAAAATTACATTTTAAAAAATTCCTTAATTTATTTATTTATTGAATTTTGGTAACCGAGTAGGCCCACTGAGACAACAGAGTCCCTTTTTCTGGGGCGACCCGGAGAGAACAGTACAAACACATAAGTACATCATACATGAGAGCAGAAGCAGCAACAACAATTTGATACAGTAGCATACAAGTACAAACAGCAACAATATAAACAACAATAGTTTGATACAGTAAAATACGAATACAGGTACACTTGCAAGGAGGCCATACTGTCAGACTTTGTTACAGCATAACAAATGTGGATTAGGCTAAGTGCAAACAACATGATCCAAGTTGGTAGCAATTATCTGGAAGTATTCATATGGACAAAGGAGAGTACAATAGATTGGCTAGTCTATGTCGAGGCAAGAGATGAGTGGAAACAGGTGCAGGGAGGAGGGACTAGAAGGTAGCAGGATAGATTGTGCTTGAATTGTGTAAGGGGGGGTGGAGGACAGAATCTCATGCAGAAGTGAGTTCCAGGCAGATGTTGCTATAAAGGCAAAGGACCGCCTGCCGACAGCCAGTT
Source organism: Neoceratodus forsteri (assembly GCA_016271365.2). Lineage (NCBI taxonomy): Eukaryota > Metazoa > Chordata > Ceratodontiformes > Ceratodontidae > Neoceratodus > Neoceratodus forsteri. The sequence continues at coordinate 56,509,340 of CM028136.1, read as the reverse complement.
GGGGGTTGAGTATGACCAAGAGGGGGAAGGCCATAGAGCGTAAGGCTCACTGGCTAAGTTTATGGTTGATGAGATCACTCAGGCAGGGTGGGGTAAAGTGATGTACCAAATTAAACATAAGGCACATGATGGTGTACAGGAATTTGCTCTCTAGGGGTGCCCAGCCCAGGGAAAATAGATCTTCACAGTGATGAGGACGAAGGTTGGTACAGAGTTTGTAGCCCCCAATGCTCAAATAAAGTTGGTTAATGCGTGAGAAGATGGATGCCCATGAACGGAGGAGCAGTGGTGTGCCATATGCAAGTAGGAGGAGAAGAGTAGTTGTAGTTATTTTTAGACATGAGACTCGAATCAGGAGGGGACGAAGGCGGTATAGCAGAAGCAAGCCACTGGTTGAGTGTTTTCATTAAAACATTGACATGATTCTCGAACGTGAGTGAGGAGTCCAAGGTGACCCCTGGGTATTTGAAAGTGGCTGCAAGTTCTAGGGTGTTGCCATCCTGCAACCTGACCACAAGGGGGTGCTGTAATGGGGGTGCATCCCCTGAGTTATGAAACAGCATGGTCTTGGTCTTCTTTGTGTTGAGGACCAAGTGGTTCTCAAGGAACCATGCCTCAAGGGTATGGAAATCGGATTTCAGGTTCCACTTTATCCATCCCAGGTTGGAGGATGAGCACTAGATAATGGCATCATCAGCATAGAGGTGAACTGTGGCACCTCTGCAGTTGAATGACAGGTTGTTTATAAGGAGCAAAAATAATAGCGACGCCAGTATGGAGCGTTGAGGAACACCATACTGGATTTGTCTGAGATCTGAGAGGGCCCCTGACCGCTTGACCCTTTGAGTGCGGTGCGATAGATAGTTACAGAGCCAGGCCAGGGCACTAGAATCAAGGCCCAGGACATGGAGTTTGTGTAGTAGGAGATTATGATCAGTTAGGTCAAAGGCCTTTGCTAGGTTGACGAAAACTGCACCCTTAGCCTGATCTTGATCCAAGGCAGTTGGATATGTCCGCCGTAACTTTTATTAGAGCTGTCAAGGTGCTGTGGTTCTTCCTGAAACTGTGTTGGTACACAGAGAGGAGGTGGTGTAGTTGTAGATAGTCCTGAAGTTGATTATAGAGAATGCGCTCTTGTATTTTTGCTGGTGGGCACAGAATTGAGATGGGTCTGTAGTTTTCTGCTAATGTAGTTGGACCACCTTTGTGGATAGGGACGACAGCTGCTACCTTTCATTAATCAGGTACTGTGCCTGTGAGGAAGGATCTTTTTATTAAGTTCCTTGCTAGTATGGTAATGCCCTTGGCACCAAGTTTTAGGAACTTAGGTTCCAGACTATCATAACTAGGGGAGCTGTCTGGCTTTAGGGCGGAAAGCAACCAACGTAACTCCTTATTGGTAGCTAGTTTTAGGTGAAAGGCAGGCCTTTATCCCGGGTCCACAGGTTGGGGTTGGGGGGGTGAGGGGGTTAGTAGTGCAGTCATAGTGGAAGGTATATTTGTCAAGATCAGTGAAGAACTCATTGAAACCACTTGCAACCAATGGGGGGTCCAAGAGGACACGTCCTTGGGCACCACAGCAGCCCTTGTGGCTGGGCCAGAAAACTTGCTTTTGCCAGAGGGGCATGCTGTACCTGTGTGACACAAAAAACAAAGAAAACCCCATGTCAGGGGAGTTGGGAGGGACTTACAAAACAGGGCAGAGAAACCCCAACTGCTACTGGCATGAAAGTCAGCACAATCAGCCCTAGATTATGCAGCCATCTGCCCACTACTGGATCTGGAGCCATGTAGGGGGAAGGACACCCCTGCCATGAATGGCAAATGGAAGCAGGCAGGTTAGTGGGACTAGGGGGCTGGGGGTGTCACCTCAGAACAGTTTACATCCCTGAGGAGAGGCACTCAGCGTACTGGGGGCAACAAACTGACTATCAGGTGTGAACTGTAGGATCCCAGCAGTGGCAAGTGCAAGAAATCTGCTGCTTCTACAGGCACTCCAGGAAGCATTCCTAATACAGAGGGCTGAAAAGCCTACAAAGGAGTGAGCCATTCTAGACATAGTCCTCAAGAGTGGGAACACAATAGGAGCCACTGGGAACCAACGGTCACCAGACCGTCTGGTTTATTATCAAATAAAAAGTGGAGAGGAAACAGTCACAGACAGAAGTCCTGGGGCCAGATTTTCAAGGGGCCCTTAGATCCACGCAAGCTGCGTCAAACAACCGGCTTGTGTCAGATCTAGGTGCGCCATATTTTGCAAGAAAAGCGTTCCCTGTGACAGAGTCCCCCAAACTGACACAAGAGGTCCACTGCTTTAATGAAATGACGCAAGGGACAAGAATAATGCAAGCTGCACCAAACTAAATAATGCAAGTTGAATCAAAAAATAACTCAAGGAACAAAAATGATGCAAACTGAGTAAAACAAAATAGTGCAAGCTAAGTCGAAAAGATGATGTCAATTGAGTAAAAAATAATACAAAGGACGAGAATAATGCAAGCCAAGTCAAAAAATACGGCAGATGAAATGGCCAAGACTAAGCCCCCAAAATGTTCTAAACTAGTCCTGCAGGAGACTACTGGCCCTTAATAGTAGCATAGTCAGGTCTGACCACCTGCTGGTGGGCCTCTTCATATACTCTAATGTCCCTTAGACCAGCTCTGGCTGGTCTAACAGCGACAGGCATCTTAGGCACAAGGACAGGACTCGCCTTCCTTGAAAATCCCAAATAAGGGGATGGTGCATCATTTCGGTGATGCAGGCATCCCTTCTGACATGGCGCAGGCATTTATTTGGCGCAAGCCACTGTGGCACATGCAGACCTGCTTTTGACACAAGCACCATTTGAAAAGCAGAATTGGTGCAAGGTTTGATGCATCCTGTTCCTTGCATCAGCTGTTTTGACACAAGCATCCTGCATCATTCTCTGACCTTTGAAAATGCAGCCCCTGAACTTTAGGAGGGCAGTGTGCCTCTGCAAGGGAGGGTTGACCGCGAACTCTGACACTGCAGCATACCTTGCTTTTGGCTAGTGAGATTGCTCATGTCGCAGGGGGACATGCTATGTGCATGGAAGACCGACACAGACTGCACTCTCGCCAGGGAGGTGGAAAGGGCCAAGACAATTGGGAACACCCTATACTTGTTTAAATGATGGTCTTAGCCCTGTGTTTTCCTGCCATCCCAGGATCCAAGTCCACATAGTGGACTGCCTTGCGGGGGAGGGCCGCATGGGATGAGGCCCCCCCCCCCAGAGCCCCAGCCATGGAGTGCAAAGCCATTGTGATAAACAGCAGGTTGCCAGGAAAATGGAGATTGGGGACACAGGCCTGAACAGAGCACATCCCTGAAACCAGGTTATATCCCTGAGGGATGGGCATGGCCAGGGAGAGAAATCTCTATGGATAAATATTCCAGGACCCATCTGGAAATGAGCTCTTGTTAATTCCGTATGTCTTTCCTGGTGAAACTTTTAAATAAATAAATAAAAACAAGGAAAAGACATGGGAATCGATGACAAATGGGATATTGGAAGCCACAAATCTCTGTGTACAGGTGGTAGGGAAAACAGAAGGGGTAGGAAGCCAGTGTGGTTCACATGAGAAGTGGGGGAGGCTGTGGAGGAGGAGGAATCGAAGGCCTTCCGAAAATACAAAACCAGCCAGGTGGAGGGGGCTAGAGTAGTGTTCCTAAGCAGAATGAGGAAGGCCAACAAGGCTGTGAGGTGGGCAATGTCTCATGATATGTTGAGGATAGCTGCAGCAATGAATAAGGGGGACAAAATGTTATTTTGTTATGTACAGGAGAAATGCAAAACAAAAGAGGGAGAAAGTCAGACTAAAAGAAAGGGGAAGGTTGGGAAGAGGGGGGCAAAGGGAAGGTGAACATACTGAACCAGTTTTACTGCTTGGGATTCACAGTGGAGGATAAGAGTCCATTAACCGACTGTGTCATCAAGGCAAGAGGGGATAGGGGAGGATGCGTAGAGAGATGTTTGGAGGTGTCTGATATATCAGCTTCAGCCAGCCAGGCTTCTTGCTGCACAAACTTAATGAATGTAATGGTTTTATCTATTCTGGAATATTCCAGGGAGTAGCAGATGAAGGAATGAGTAAACTGGTACAGGAATGGAGGCGGTAGGAAGAGCAGATAGAGTAGGTCAGTGATCAATCTTTTCTACTCTGAAAACGTGCGAGTAGCTATGGAGATGGGTTGATTTGATAGTGCAGAAAGGGGGCCTATTAGGAGCCCTTTATTGAGGTCTTTCTTGAGAAGAATCCCCCAAACAACGTCATGTCTGGGAGTGCAGACTGAAAAATTGATGCAGATGGACCCTTCAAAGGAGAAGGCCACTCCAAAGGTACTATGGTTTTTGGTTGTGATATAGGAACAGCAGATGAAAGGTTCTGAGTCAGAGTGGTATAGGATTAGGACTGAGAGGAGGAGGGAGAGGTCCTGGAGCTGGAGATGGAGTAGGCTGGGTCCCAGATTAGGAGTAGGTCCTGGAGAGGGATGTTTTGTTGCTGTTGTTATATGTATTGCTGTTTGTCCCACGCCACCACCTGCTCCTTACTTTGGGTCCCCTGCCAGACCCCAACCCTGACTGCCATTCCTCCTGCCATCATACCCAGTGGGGATCAACACAGTGTGAAGCCTGAGGACCATGGGGACCATCACACTCGGTGGCTGCAGCACATCAGTGTTTTTGGTTTTCTACCCTGGGTCCTTCTTTCCACCCCAGATATGCTGCATAGCCTCTGTCGGCCTTGGACACAGCAACGCACTCTGGGCATGTGCCACCCCCTCTCACGTGAGCAAGCTCCCTGGCTTGGCTGCTGCTGCACTGGAGCTAGGCTGTCTCCCTCCCCAGCTGGCTGATGCTTCCTTCACAAACACTCCCCAGCATAGTCACCCAACCCATGTGGACCCAGGCTCACCTCCAAACCCAGGTCACCAGTATGGAAGCACGAAACACTTCCAGTGAACCATCAGGGGGCCCCCTGGAGTAGGATTGTAAGGTAGTCCTGGCCCAAACGGAGGATTTAGAAGCCGTACAGGACATGGCATGGGAGGATCCAAAGACAGTCAGGATTCTCTGGCTGCTGCTGTACTGGACCATAGAAGAGAGGTAATGGAATGCAACAAGCCTAGAAGATCTGGAGGCATCTGAACTATGAGATCCCAAAATTCTTGAACTGAGCAGCTGGAGGAAAAGTAATTAGTATCCTCAACAAAAGTGGGAGTGGAAGAAGACAGAGATACATAAAGCAAACATTTCCTGCTTTTGGTAGATGAGGAGACTGGAATGTCCAAGTCTTGGAGAGCTAACGTAAGCGTGGACAGTAGCTCCTCCTTGATTGCATGGCAGGATGTGGCTGTGGCCGTCGAGGTCCACGACTGAAGGTATCAGAGTGAGCCGAGATCCAGCCTCTTAAAGCTTGAGGAATGTCCAGCAAGAACTTCCAGAGATATTTGCATGAGTGCAGCATTTGGATCTGGGAGAAGATGAGGATAAGGCTCAGGGCAATGAGGACAACTCATGGAATAGATGGCATGGAGCAGTAAAGCCACCTCCTCATAGTTCCTACTATGGGCAAAGGACTCCCTGCCTGTTGAGCATGGCGCTGGGAAAGGACCAAGTTCCAGAAGCAAGCTTATTACTGGTACCTGTAACAACAGAATTACTTTTTTTTTCTTCTTTGTTTTTGTTAACTAAAATATATATGTACCAGTCATGAATTTCTGATCATCATGGAGCAACCAACTGTAGTTGCTAAGTGTTGCATTTTAGGAAACAGGCTACAACCACCTCCCATTCTTATGATACCCCATATGGGGAAAAGGAGTGTTCTGATTGCAAAGTCCCATTTACATCGACATGCTAAGCCCCGCAGGCCTGTGGAAGAAAAAATAGCTGCATCCAGAAGCATGTGCAATAGATCCCTAATGTTTATTGTTTCCCATTACAGAATATGAAACGATTAAGTCATTCGAGACCTCACAGTTTGCCCCCCCCCCCGAACCAACAACGTTTCAATTGCAGCACCAGTTACAGAAACTAAAACTAAGTAAGAACAGCATGCTAAGCAAAAAGCCACTGTATAAACTGGAAGCCAGGATCTTGACAGGTGTTCACCACTATGGGGCAGCAAAAGATAAGAGATGCTGAAAAGTTCGGAGCTAAAGTTTCAAAATTGCTCTCAGTCTATTCGCAGGTAACACACTGCTTGTTCGGCACCATCTTTTTCTTTAATTATTCTTTATATTAGTAGTTTCAGATTACAATATCAAACATTTGTACAGTAATTATTCTGTATAATTCTCTATTACAAAATATAAAATCACATAGACTATAACATACAGTTGTTAACTACAATAACAAACATTCATTTGATTTACCCAGGAATGATGATGAAATACTCTTAAGCTGATCTGGTTAATTCATTATGGGTTAAAAAATGATGCTTTCGTACTTTGCTAAAGTACACGTCGTGCCACCATACCTCAATATGTAATGCGTCATTAGTTTTCCAGTTTCATAAAATGGGCTGTCAGTATAGCCTAGAGGTTAGAGGAATGAGGTGTGAACGAGCTTGATACATCCAGCATAGCAGACCTGAGTTTGATTCTCACAGCCTCCACTTGCATACTGTATGACTCTGAACAAGTCACTTAACCGCCCACTGCTCCCAGGTCGCCCCTGAAAACAGGCACTTGTGCCTAGTGGCCCTTACCCGGTTATCAAACACTAAAAAATAAATGAATCTTTTCAGACATAAAGCAGCAAGAACGATCCATGTCTTTTGATGTTTGGTGCTGTCTTTAAAGTCTTTGGTGACTGTGAGTATGCCAGGAAGCTTTACAAACTGCGCAGGAAGGGGTGTATGCTATAACAAGCAGTGCGGTGTTGTTAAAGGTAAACATTACACTATAACACTAAAGTCATGTCCCTGGCTCCCTAGCTGTACAATATGCTATTCCCAAAGTCCCGAAGTCTATTACTCACAGTCACCCTTCTGAGTTCTCAGAGCCCTGTTCCTCCTTTCCCGGATTTCGTCTGAACTCCTTAGCCATCTTGGTCACTCACCTCCTAGCATCACGGGGATCAGTGTTCTGGAAACATTTTCCCCCATGAGAAATGTGGAGGTGAGCAGGAGTCAGGAAAGAATTTATAATATCTAATCCCCTCCGCTGTTGACGAATGTCATCAAAGTGCTTTCTCCTAGTCCTCATTGCAAATGGCCAGTCGGGGGATAGCCTGATCTCCAGGCCCTCAAATGACCAGTCAAGGGATAGGCTGATCTCTGAGCCCTCAAATGATCAGTCAGGTGATAGTCTTATCTCCGGGCCCTCAAATGACCAGTTGGCGGATAACTTGATCTCCGGGTCCTCAAATGACCAGTCAGAGGATAGCCTGATCTCTGTGCCTTCAGTTGTATTCCCTGTTGGTTTCTCACTGCTTTTAAATCCCAAATCTCTGTTCTGGAGGGCACAATCTGCTCAGTTTTATGCATAGCGGTACTTGTTGATTGAGACCATAGATTCACCCTGTATGCCCGCCTGATGCTGGTGCCATCTAGCTCCCCCTCAATCGTCAGCTCTACCAGGCTTGCACAAACGTAATAATGATACTATCTCCATTAGCCCCACTGGAAGGCCACACATCTGCATGTTCATGGCCTAAGACCCATTTTCAAGGGCTTCAGGATGGTTGAAGGGGTACATGTTTTCCTTGGCAAGCTGCACAACCATAGTCTGGGAAGATGGTGGCCCACCACGCTGGGCTGCTATCTGCTTTCTGCTTAGAGCTTGAATATTAGCTCCAAACTGCCATGATTGGAGTGGTGCAGTGCAGTGGCTGTGGAGATGTTCTGGAGGATGCAGTGTTGTCCCATCTGCAGGCACCTCTCTGGGCTGAGGGAGGAGGTTGCTCATCTCCAGGCTGAGTTGGCCAGGATTTGTGGGACCTCCTCTTCCATCCAGGGACCACCAGTGCCACTGCTGTTGCCTCGGAGGTTGCCAAGAAAGAGGAGCGGTTGGACCACAGTGGGCTCAGAGAGGGTGAGGGTGGTGGAACAGAGGCACATCCCTCCAGTTGTACCTCTCCACACCCTATGCCATTCTGGCAAAGTGTGGTTCCTCTATGGAGGCACCCGCAGGAGACCAAGAGGATGCTGGGAACCTCCACAAAGAAGACCCACAGGAGGGTGGCAGGGGACCCCACAGGGAAGGAAACAACTCCTGGTGGGGACTCCATTGTTAGGAAGGTAGAACTGGGGGAGGAAGGAGAGAAGGAGGTAAGGTGCCTGCCTGGCGCCATGGCTTGAGGGACAGGGAGCGAATCCTCAGGATTGCCGGAGCAGCTGCACAGGGGAGGGAGCTGGATGTCATTGTCCACCTAGGGACAAATGACCTGGCTAAGAAAGGGATTACAGAAGTGCAGGAAGAGTTTGTGGAATTGGGGAAGGGCCTTAGTCAAGTAGCATGCATGGTAACCTTCTCGGAGGTGCTGCCCATCTATGGCATAGGAGTGGCTAGGGTGTTCCGCACCATGGGATTCAATCAGTGGTTGAAAAACTGGCGTGGAGCTCAGGGATTTGGCTTCATTGGGGACTGGGGGTCCACCTGGAGTGATGCAAGCCCATACTGGCATGATGGGCTGCATCTGTCCCGAGGGGAACCAGGATCCTAGGGTGATAGGTTTAAATGCATAATTGGCAAGCATTTAAACTCAGCCAAGGGGAGGCACTGAAAAGAGCAGGAATCATAGCCCCCCCCCCCCAAATAATCATGGTAGTAAGTGCGGCAAACACCAACATAGAGGTGTCGATAGGGAGAAGGGCTGGGGTAAATGGAGAAAGTGACAAAGGCAAGAATGACAGGGATGGGGCAAAAGGGAGTAAGGCCATCAGGAAATGGAGGGTAATGAGTACCAATGCCCGTAGTCTGGGCAGCAAGCTCCCTGAGCTGGTGGCCTTGATGGAAGAGGGATGCCTGGATATCGTAGCAGTCACAGAAACATGGTACACAGAGAACCATGACTGGGATGTTAACATACCAAGGTATATAACCTACAGGAGAGACAGGCAGGGGAGAAGGGGGGGGAGGAGTAGCTCTCTATGTAAAGGAAGGGATAAAAGCAACTGAACAAAAGAGTAAACAGGATGGAGAGGAGGCACTGTGGGTCACCTTGGAGACTGGAAAGAGCACCACAATCCACACAGGGGTTGTGTACAGACCCCCATGTCAGGGGGAGGGAATGGACAAGGATATGATAGAAGGCATTCTTAGAATGGCAGAGAAAGGGGAGATACTGTTGATGGGAGACCTGAACATGCCAGATGTTAACTGGAGCACATTTGCTGCAGCCACATCCAAGAGCAGGGCCATTCTTGATGCCCTACAGGTGGCAGGCCTCAGACAGCTAGTTTCGGAACCCACTCATGAGGGAGCAATCTTAGACCTCATACTCTCAAACGGGGCAGTGAGAGGATCTCAGATCTAGAAGTGGTTGCCATCTGGGGACAAGTGACCATCAAGCAGTGTGGTTCACGTTAAACTCAGCTACAGAGTCAAGCCACACAAAGTGAGGGCACTGGACTTTAGGAGGGCTGACTTTGGCAAGATGGGAGAGTGCCTCAGAAAAGCACTAGCAAACAGGCTAGAAGGAGGTGTGGAGCAACAATGGAATCATCAAAACTGCCATCACAGAGGCAACAAGCCTTGTGTGAAGCAAATAAACAAATCAAAATCTAAAGAAAAGCCACTATGGCTCTCAAAAGAGGTGGCTGTGAAAGTCAGGAAGAAAAGATAGCATTCGGAAGTATAAGGAAACACAGAAGGAGCAGGACAGAAAGCTGTACCAGTTAAGGCAGAAGGAAGCAGGGAGGGAAGTCAGAATAGCAAATGCCCAAACTGAGGAAAAGATAGCCAACTTGGTTAAGAAGGGGGAATAAAACCTTTTATAGGTACATCAGAGAGCGTAGAAAGACAAAGGGAGGGATAGTGAGGCTGAATAGAATGAACGGTGGGTGAGCAGAGGGGGACAGTGAAAAAGCATGGATATTGAACGAATATTTCTGCTCAGTATTCACAAAAGAGGAGGGGGAAGTGCCTAATCCAATTAACAGAAGCACTCTTGATAGGGGGGTCGATCCCAGTCCTTTCACAGAAGAAAAGGTTCTACAAGAACTCCTAAAACTGAAGGTGGACAAAGCAATGGGTCCTGATGGAATTCACCTCAGAATTCTAAAATAATTAAGGGAGGAACTAGTGAAACCACTGGCTACACTTTTTAATAAATCATGGGAGGATGGTGTGGTACCCGAGGACTGGAGGAAGGGTGGATGTGATTCCCCTTCACAAAAGTGGGACCAATACAGAGGCAGGAAACTACAGACCTGTCAGTCTGACCTCTGTGGTAGGGAAAGTGATGGAGCCACTTCTGAAGGAAAGAATAGTTGAGTACCTAGAGGCCAGTGGGGCACAGGACCCAAGGCAGCATGGTTTCACAGCAGGAAGGTCATGTCAGATGAATCTAATAGATTTCTTTGACTGGGTGACCAAAGTAGTAGACCAGGGAGGAGCTGTGGACATGGCCTATCTAGACTTTAGCAAGGCATTTGACACAGTCCCACACAAAAGATTAATAGTCAAATTAACCAGTCTGGGAGTGGGTCCCAGGGTGGTAGCCTGGGTAAAACATTGGCTGCACAACAGGACACAGAAGGTAATTGTAAATGGAGTCCACTCTGAAGAAAGAGGGGTTACTAGTGGGGTACCGTAGGGTTCAGTATAGGGTCCAGTCCTTTTTAATGTCTTCATCAGTGACATTGCAGAGGAACTGGAAGGAAAAGTATGCCTTTTTGCAGATGACACAAAGATCTGCAACAGGGTTGATACACAAGGAGGCGTGGAAAGGATGAAAAGGGACTTGGCAAAGTTGGAGGAATGGTCAGAAGTATGGCAGCTTGGATTCAATGCAAAGAAGTGCAAAATAATGCACCTGGGAAACAAGAACCCAGGGGATGAATACACAATGGGTGGGAGGTAGTAACAACAACAAAAAAGGAAAGGGACCTGGGGGTAATCATATCAGATGACCTTAAGGTTAGCAAGCAATGTGAGAAGGCAGTAGGGAGGCTGGGGTATACTGGGATGTATAGGATAGGCATCAGCAGCAGAAAACAGGAAGTTGTTATCCCTCTGTACAGACAGTTGGTGAGACCAAATCTGGAGTACTGTGTGCAGTTCTGGAGACCCCATCTCTGCAAAGACATAGACAGAGTGGAGGCTGTCCAGAGGAGGGCAACCAAAATGGTGCAGGGTCTGCACCGGAAGACATATGAAGAAAGGCTAAAGGAGCTTAATATGTATACCCTTGAGGAAAGAAGGGAGAGAGGGGACATGATAGAAACTTTCAAGTACCTCAAGGGAATCAACAAAGTCCAAGAGGGTAGCATCTTTCAGAAAAAGAGATGTGCAAGAACAAGGGGACACAATTTGAAGATGGGGGGGGGAACAGCTCAGAGGTAATGTGAGGAAGTATTTTTTCACAGAGAGGGTTGTGGATGCATGGAACAGCCTCCCTGAGGAGGTCGTGGAGTCAAGAACAGTGGGGGAATTCAAGAAGGCATGGGACAGACATAAGGCAGTCCTAGTGGGTGGTAGGAGGAAGTAGGCTGTTGGTTAACTAGGATCTGCAGCCTATGCATTAGGTAGGGAAATGGGCAGACTAGGTGGGCCAAGCGGTCCTTATCTGCCATCAAATTCTATGACTCTAATTCAGCAAGGTTACTTTCTTTCTTTCTTGCACCAGGGGGTACAAGAGTACTCACTCAGGCTCCTCAAGGTAGACAGTCCGCAATCAAGGTTCCTGATGTCTTCAGTTCTCTCACAACTGAGGTGAAATCAGCTCTCTCACAGCAGGCTTGATGTCGAGTTGCAGGTCCACATCTTTCCCCGACTTGGAAGGGAGGGCTAGCACCTGGAGGACATTCTGGCAACCCCCAGGCTAGTAAGGACTACAGAAACTAAATAACTTTAACTACTAAAAAGGCAAATACCCCTCCTTGATGGAGAGGATTAGCTGGATCTCCAGGCTTGGCTGCATGGCTGGGAGCCAGAGCCCCCACCCCAGTTGGGGGGGCCCGCTCAAATCTGGCAAAAGGCTGAAAAACACAGTCTCTTATAGGGCTCTCCTGAGGCTTCTGATTGGTTAAAGCTTTTAGGTGGATGGCCTCTGATTGGCTGGAGGGCCTGTCATTCGAGAAAATGAATTATGCTGCATGAACCTCACTCGATGCACAGTTGATTTGCTGTTTTGGCACCTAAAATTATTTTATTTATTTAGTTTTTGTTGACCAGGTAAGTGCATTAGACAAATCCTCCCTATTTTCAGGCACGACCCGGGGGAGGGGGATACAGATGAATGCCAACTGACCTTGAACCAGATTAAGCTGTTGGTGGTATTTTTAGTGAATGAGGGAAATTTGGCCAGGTCACATATCTGGACTGCCTTGTACGGTATGGGCTGCACGTCCATTGGCTCTTGCTCTGAACCACGGGCGGTGCCCTACTGGGCAGTCAGTCGGTGGGTGCGGGCGGCAGGCGGGTGGGATGCTGCGCCCGCCAGCTGACAGGGGTGAACGGGTGGTGGGCCCATGGGTGGGTGGGTGGGGACCACTAGATCACCAGGGTAGGTGGTCCTTGGGGGTGTTTGACCTCCTTTGCTGCCCGCGATCGGCTTCATGTCCACTGGACCACCAGGGATATGTTCTTGGGGAGGGGTGTTTGATCTCTTTGCTGCCCACGATCGGGCTTCGCAGTCCACTGGACCACCAGGGATATGTTCTTGGGGAGGGGGTGTTTGACCTCTTGCTGCCCGATAGGGCTAGTGGAGGGTGTTTTTTTTAAACTTATGCCCGCGATTGGGCTAGTCGGGGGGGGGGATTTTACACTTATGCCCGCTACCGGGCCAGTCGGGGTGGGGTGGGGATTTTACACTTATGCCCGCTGATCGAGCCAGTCGGGAGAGGGGGTTACTATTGCCCGCGATTGGGCTGCAGGGGGCACAGGGAGTAAGTTGAGGGCCACCCACAGGTGGCAGCTGCTGTGTTGTGCCCTGAAATGCGGCAGCTCACCTGTGGGTGGCCCTTGACTTACTCTTTTTTTTTTGGGCTCAAAGTTGTGCAGGCGCAGGTTGGGGGTTGCACCTGCACAACTCTGCACAGCCCGCTTAATATTGGGCTGTGCAGTTTATGCATGGTTCCTCCCCTTCCGGTTCAGCATGCCTTCATTAGCATTGCGCTGTTGCTCAGCTTGACTTGGGGGGGGCGCAACTGCCTCCTGCTAAATATGGCAGAATGGTGCAATTTTGGACTTGCGCAGGCACAACCCTATTGCGCATGGTGCAACCCTTTTGAATATCCAGCCCTTAGTATTTTCCCATGAGCTTTGGCTAATGTCCCGCAAGTTCTGGCTTTGTTATTCTAGCTTTCCGATTGGCTGTGCTGCTTTGTAATGGCTGCTAAAAACACACAGCCTCTTAAGCAGATGATGTGCAGTCTCAAATTAAGTCCTGGTGCAGCCAGAATAAATTAAATATTTGCCCAAATGCCCCACAGTTCATTAGCCATGGTTGTGTACTTGCTGTCACTGCACAGATCTTTTAACTTGTTCAGCCTGTTTTCCTGTCACTACTGCCATTATTTAAGCACACCTTGCAGCAGCAGACAGGCTGTTTCATCTGAGTCCCAAATACAACTGTCGCAGCCAGGATTAAGCATTTATTCATTATCAACACTTTTTCCCCTTTTCAAAGCACTTTCCCCCAAACATACATTAGTTACAATATTTAAAACATTTGTTTCTCCCCTTTTCTTTTTTCATCGGCTGCAGCTGAGAACAAGCTTCCCCATGGACAGAAACACCCTCATGAATATTCATTTTGATCAGGGCTCTGGCTCATTAATATTCATGAGCCCCAATCCTAAGTATTTCATAGATCTCCCTAAATTTGAAAGCGGGTGCTCAGAACCCTCCTCATGGTCACTGGGTCCCCCTTAGTTGATGGGGACACCAGGACCGCCGAAACACTCTCCCAATTGACCGCAAGTTGAGCAGTCAGGAGATCAAAGGTGCCGCTGGAGCATACATGATCCCTGCTGCACCAGAGTGCTTTTGCAGCATGGGGGATGACGGTTTCAGTTTTTAGAGCCACAAAGAGCTAAATTGTACACTGGGGCACCAGGGGCACAAAGGACTTGGGCCAAAAACCAGCGGGGCACAAAAAAATTATGCAGGCATTTCCTGGAGGCACTGAAGAGAGCAGGAACAGGAGCTACAGGGCTGCAGGTAAGCCCCCATTTTGGCAGGAGGGTTACACGAGGAACCAGGGAAATTGGTGTTGACCTATAATAGCGTTGTCACCGAGGCCCTCGACTCTATCGCACCTGTCCGTGTTCGACCCCTCACCTTAAACCAGAAGTAATCCTTCTTCATAATCCTGGTCTTCTCAGACTATTCCCTCCACTAGCACACTCTCGCTCTCTTCTTTCGTCTCCATTATTACCTTTCTCCGTTACTACCTCCGTACTTATTATCAATAAGGTACTAACTTCTACTTAGTGGAGACAACCTAGGATTGTCATCTCCTCTCATTTCTGTAAACTTATCAAGAAGTATTGTTGCATGTTAACTATGTTTGACCTGTATGTATAGGACTATATCACCCTACACCTGTTCAATGTTTTTTTACATCGTTGACCACCACATCTGTAACTATGTATTGCATTGTATTGTATTAATGTCCAGGACCACTTTGAAAATGAGCTTGCTCAATAGTGTTTATGCCTGGTTAAATAAAGTTGATTGATTGATTGATTGAGAAGTCCCCCTGGTTTGATGGGACTATCAGGGTGATGAGGAGGAGGGGTCAAAGGTTGGAGCGGCACTGGCGGAAGACCAGTCAGGATGAGGACAAACTTAGATTGATGGCCCACTATAGAGACTATCTCCTGTAAGAAGGCAGAGTTCCTGTCTAAGGAGATTGCTGCGGCAACCAACAGACTAACTCAGCTCTTCCGCACTGTTGATAGGTTGTGCAGTCCAGCCTGTCTTCAGTCTGGAGGTGCCTTTTCACAATCTAGGTGTGATGAGTTCGCTCTATTCTTTGCCAATAAGATTGCCTCCATCAGATTGGAAATCCAGTCAATGCCCTGTAATAGGCTTTGCAGTGAAGGGCTTGAGATTGCGGGCAGTCAGTCTGTCTGGTCTGACGTCAACCAGTTGGCCATCATGGATGTTGTGAGGGTCATCCTGTGGTTACGACCAACCCGCTACAGTTTGGATCCGGGACCAATGTGCCACTTATTGTGGTGTGTTGATATCATTGGCCCAGTCCTAGCCAGGATAGTCCAGAGTTCTTTAGTGACAGGGGTCTTACTGGAGCCCCTGAAGGAGGTGGTTGTAAGACCACTCCTGAAAAAACCTTCACTGGACCCGGACTGCCTGGCAAACTACAGACCTGTCTCTAACCTACCCTTTGTGGGCAAGGTTATTGAGAAGATCGTGGCCGCTCAACTGGAGACCCATTTAACAGCTTACAACATCTACGATCCTCTCCAGTCTGGTTTCAAAAAAAAGGCATAGTACTGAGACCACCCTGGTTCGGGTGATGAATGATCTCCTGGGATCAGGGGAGATGTACCAACTCGATTCTCCTCGATCTCTCAGCAGCATTTGACACTGTGGACCATGGGGTTCTGATCAAGCACTTGTGGGTTTGCTGTGGGCTGGCAGGTACAGTCCTCAACTGACTTAAATCTTTCCTCACTGGCAGGTCACAGAAGATGGTGCCGGGGAATTTTTCTTCAGCACCCCTGCCCCTGCTACGTGGATTACCACAGGGCTCAGTCTTGTCCCCCATGTTGTTCGCGGTGTATATGCTACTACTAGGGGACATCATAAGATGGTATGGACTGAGTTTTCACTGCTATGCAGATGATACTCCGCTATACCTGTCTTTTGCGTCCCTACAGCAGGAGCCAGTTTCAGTGTTTAACAGCTGCCTTACTGAGACTCAAGGTGGGATGAGGGCCAACTGGTTGAAGCTGAACCCAGACAAGACTGAAGTACAGGTCCTGGAACTTGATCACCAGGGAGTGAGGGGGCAACCTGATCAGGTCTCCAGGCTATGGCTTGGAGACTCCAAGTTGCTCACTTCGGATCGAGTAAAGAATCTTGGCATTGTTTTGGACCATGGTCTGACACTTAAATGGCAGGTGTCAGCCGTGGTCCAAACCTCATTTTACCATCCGAAGAACATCACCAGGATTAAACATCCGATCCCCCTTGGTGATATTCCAGCATTGGTCTATGCTTTTGTGACCTCTCACCTTGATTACTGCAATGCACTATACCTAAGACTTTCAGGGGTAGATCTTCACCACCTGCAGCTAGTGCAGAATGCGTTGGCCAGGTTGTTGACTGGCCTATCTAGGTCCTGTCATACTACTCCTGTGCATCGCTATCTGCACTGGTTGCCAGTTAGGTGGCGTATCTCCTTCAAGGTCGGTTTCCTGATCTATAAGGCCCTACATGGGCAGGGGCCTGCTACCTGCAAGACCTCCTGCATTCCTACCACCCATCCCACCTGCTCTGCTCTGCTCCACTGATGAGGGATTGCTGGAGGTTCCGAGGGTCCATCTACAAACATCTAGTGCACGTACTATTGCTTATGCAGCACTGACCCTCTGGAACTCTCTACCTCGTTACATCGGCCATAGTTCAACTGCAGATCAATTTAAGCGGGAGTTTAAAACCCATTTGTTTAGTCAAGCTTTCCCAGATTATGTTTAATTTATTGATGTCAAAATGGATTTTATATGTTATTTGTTATATGTATTGTATTTTAATGTTTTTTAAATATGATGTAAAGCACACTGAATCGCAATTAGTATTGCGCTATACAAATAAGCTGAATGAATGAAAGCGCACATATTGACATAACATGACAAACAATAACATAGCCAAAACTGAACTTCTAACTCAGACTATGAACTGCAAACTGTTCCAGTGCCCACAGACACTGCCTTTTGTTGGTGTTAGACTTGCTTGTTCGGTTCTGCTTGCCACAGCGTTTGTGCCTTGTGGGCACCTCTCAGGCCACCCGCCTACTGTGTTTCCTCCAGTCAGCTCTGTAAAAACTGACTTCTCACACATCATAGTAACTTAACATTTTTATTTTCCTTTCTCCCTTTTCCCAAGAATCCCCCCAATTCGACATGCCAGTGGGACTGCAGCTGCACAGCAATACAGGACACAATTTCCCCAGGTCAGCCCCTTCCCCTGCAAGGTGCCACTTTTTGTTAAGGAGCCTAGTTTATCCCATCATCAGCTCAGTCCTCCATTTTTGTCAGGGCTCAGTTAATCCTGGAATTATTCAACAAAAATGAATTTCCCTTTTAAGCTCGCCACACCTGCAAACTTCTTGTAGTATAGTGGCAAGTGCAAAAACATGAAAAGAAAGATCCACCGAGCAGCTGATCGCTGTTCAGTGATGAAACAAATATGTGCGGAATGCAGCCAATTTGGTACATGTGCAGTAGCACCACGGCTTCTGCACATGTGTGGAAATGAACAGCATGGGGACGCACCCCATAGAGGTCGCCGCGTTAGTGAATGAACAGCATGGGGACACACTCCATGGAGTTTAATGGGAGCAATTTTTAAAAGCTTTTTTATATTTTCTTGTGATTTATTTTGTAGGCAGTCGCTAAGAAACAAGGACCTTGTTACTTAAGCTTACTACCTTCTTTGACAAAATCTTCACTGAAAGTATAAAAGAAGCTTTTAAAATTGCCCTCATTAAACTCTGTGGAGCTTATCCTGCAATTGTTTGTTTAGTAACATGGCGAACTTTTGCAGTTGACAAATGCTTGTCGGTGTGGGCGTAATGTCGAAGTCAGTATCCCTATGCGAAATTCCATTATGTCATCTGGACTACAGTTTCTCAATTTCTGTAACAGGATTGTTAGCTATCTCTGTGCTTTAGTAATAGTTTTATCAAGTTTGAGGCTACTAAGGCAAAGCATCAATAAGGCCGAAGGTTAGCAGTGCTTGCCCCCCCGGCCCCGGTCAGCGTTCCCAAGCCATTAACTGTCATAGGTGCCCGATAGTCCTCAGCCACTTCATTTCCAGGCCTAGCTGTAAAACGTAACATGCCATATGGAGTGAGTTCAGAGGAGAGCAACGAAGATGGTAAAGGGGCTCAGCCACCTATCCTATGAAGAAAGGTTGAGAGATTTGAACATGTACTGCCTGGAACAGAAGAGGGAGAGGAGGGACATGACTGAGACCTTCAAGTACCTTAAGGGTATAAACTGGGTGCCAGTGGAAAGTATCTTCCACATGAAAGGTAATCAGAGGACGAGGGGGCATGGCCTGCAGGTGGAGGGGGCAGTTCATGGGTAACATTAGGAAGTACTGTTTCACAGAGAGGGTGGTGGATAAGTGGAGTAGGCTCCCAGAGGTGGTGATTGGCGAGGAGATAGTGGAGGAATTCAAAAAGGCATGGGACAGACACAGGGGAGTGTTGAGGATGGGAGGGGGCATGTCCTAGCAGATAGCTGGACAAATGGGCAGACTGGGTGGGCCTGTCGGTCCTTTTCTGCCGTCACACTTCTATGAATCTATGAAACAGCTCTGGGGTCAGAGGTCTCAAACACCCCCCGCAGAAGCTGCAACACTTGTGTCACCCTCCATGTAGGTTTCCCCCACTGACTCCCCACCCTCACGGTGTTTGCAAAGATTTGCCGAGATTTTCAATGCTGTGAGCACTAGTGGCTGTGATTCAGGCTCTTTTCGCTGGCCAGGGGCTACGACAGCCATGTTAGTCACCCACCCCTCCTCCCCTGCACCCAGCAATGCTGTCTCCTCATTGTGCATCATGTTGTCCCACCCTTACACAGGTGTACCAACTTCCTTCCTCAGCTGAGCCCTGTTGTCACCATTGTGAAACTCACAGCCAAGCGACATCCTGACATCATCAAAACTGACCTCTGTACCCTTGTAGTTAAAGAAATACCCAATGTTCTGAGCCCTTTTAGTAGGTTTAAAAGGAGGTTTGAGTGCCAGGAGCTAGATCACCCCTTTCACCGGATTTGAACTCTTGTCTCCCATGATCGCTTCTTACCAGCGTCGTCATTCTCCAGGCAGGCCCTAATGTGGCAGAGAGAAATGGGCGACCGATACAGGGCAGGATCCAGCTATGTCCAGGGTCATTCAAACTTCAGCATTCAAATTTAGAAAAAATTGGGGAGCGCATGCCAGTGCTTGAACAGTATGGTCACCTGTTAGTTCGTGCTGGCCTGGTCCGCTACTTTTTTAAAATTATTCAGCAGTATTCAGTAACAACGCAGCATCACTCTAACATATTTTGATAGAACAAACCTTAATCTACACTCCAATATCTTTTTGGTGGCTGTCATCACTTTATTTACTTTTATTTTACATTGTATTTTCTCGCCAACTGCCTAGCACAGCTGGGAGAGTCTCTGACTGGAAACCAGTGCACTGAACACCGCGTCTATGGTTGCGATGCCAGTCCTATCTGAAACGGCAAGTAAAAATGACATCCAAACTAAAAGAAATGATTGCTGATTTAAAAATTGACATTGCCAGTATTAACAAAGCTGAAAGTGTTCTACAAGCAGAAACAGAAGGGATGAGATCCACTCTGAGCTGTTATGGGCAGCAGCTGATTACCCTCAATGAAACTGTCTCTCACTTAAATACTGTTACCTTAAAACAAAGCAAGCAGATTGAGTATTTGCTGGGGAAAAAAGATGATTCAGAAAATAGCAGACAAAGAAATAATATCAGGATCTTAGGGGTTCCAGAAGGATGGGAAGGAAACAACATGATAAACTTTCTACAATCTTTCATCCCTGAACTATTAAATTATTAATGGCCATATCTTCTTGAAATTGAAAGAGCCCACAGGACTCTTGGCCCCCAAACCTCTCAAAAATAAGCGCCCGTGCCCAATTATTGCCTACTTTTTGAGATTTTCTGTTAAAGGAGAAATTCTGAGAGTTGCCAGGGAACGTAAATAATTACAATGCCAGGGTTTCAAAATTCTATTTTTTCAAGACTTTTCCTCAGATTTGGTGAACAAGAGGAAAGAGTTCTGTGAGGTAACAAGGATGTCAAAAACTAGGGATCTTGTACAATTTTAAATATCTGGCTATTTTTCAAATCAGACAGCAAGGGGGAGTGATATCTTGTACTTCGGTGGAAGATGCTTGGGCGTACATTCAAATGTGCACTGAACCTGGATCTACAGTACTATCTGCACCTTCAAATAACCGCCTTTCATCTTCAAAATATCAGACAGCAGCACATGCTGTGTATTATACTGTGCCCTACTCTGCTCGTGCAACTGAGTGCATGGATCCTGTGCAATCAATGGAGGCCTACCCCTCTGCCTTGGCCTCTTTGCAGACAAATCCAAAACTGAATCCCAAAATGTCAATGCCTCTATTATATTCAACTGCTGCTAAGTCCAAAGTGAGAGGAGGGAATACTCAGCAATCGGCGAACTACCAGAAAGTAAAACCCACCTTCAAATCTGTGGCACCAGCTCTGAGACAGGGATGGCAGCTCTCTCAATCCGCCCCCAGGCAAAGAAGCAGAAGCAGGCACCGAAATAATGCAGTCCCTACTCGTGGTTCCTTTAGTGACTCCGACAAAGCAGAAGAGGAAGAAGCCCTGAATGGTGTACTTGAGATAAACAGTCCCAGAGTGCATCCACTGGATGGTCTGGAGGGTCCAAATGTTCGAGAGGTGTTTGTTTCAACTCGGGTACTCTCGCCTGACATTTCTGCTGCTAATGCCACATGATTTTCGATTTCATCAAACTTCATCTAGTCTAGGATGGCGCAGACCCAAACGCTTCTGCAGAGTTTAATTCTCCCAAAGAACACCGCTAGCACCCAACCTAGGAGCAGCAGCGGGTGAGGAATGTTTTCTATTTACTTTCTTTTTCGGATGCTTCCATAAACAAGTTTGAAATACTAAGGATTTTAAGCTATTCACTTCTTTTTGGAGCTCTGCAGAACTTGCTTGTTATCAGACTACTGGCTTCTCTCCTATTTGTGTCTGCTAACCTCACAATGTAAATGCAATGCCAAGGAATGCAATCTGCTTAAAATATTTGCTAATTTCTGTTTATGTTACTGTAGGCACTGTAAATCTGACCTTTGCTAACAAATAAGAGTACAGTACGTGCTGTTTTGTGGTTCAGTATGCTTTTAGCTCTGAACACTATATCTGTTTTTTGCCTATAGTTTTTTCGAATGTTTTGCAGAATTGAACCTTAAGGTACCAGGCTTACTGCAAGTGCTCAGGCAAAAAGTCTTCTGCTCCTCACTCTAATGGCTTTTGAGGTGCCCCTGGTGTTATAAATTCCCCAACATACTCTGTATGTGGCATCTCTCGCTATATTCTTGCAATCCGATTTTGGAGTCTTTTCAGCTAGCCATCACAAATTTTTCTTATGTGGATATGGATAGTGAACTAGGGGAGAGAGAGAGGCCTATCTATAAGAGTTGAGCATGTTTGCATTATTTTAAGCTCATAATTAAGTCCGGGGACCGGGAAACCACTGGATAGTAAACCGGAGTTTCTCTCAATCCTAATATCGCTTTAGTATGATGAGGTTTGGTCCCGGTTCAATGTGACTTAAGTGCAACTGGTTGAATGACTTTGCTCTGTTCTGACTTACGGACTCAGTGAATGTTTCTCTCCTCTCTTCTGTTCATATTTAATTCCTCATAGTGGGAAAATATGGTGGCTGCTGATGCAGATCTCTACAGAGTGAGGGAAACATTCCCACTTATGGGTATGCCTGTTTTCTTACAAATACTGAAGACAGCAGAGACTAAGATGTAGGGAAATCATGGGAGTTTTCTTAGTAATTTCAGAGCTGAGTGGAGTAAAAGCCAGATCCTGCTGCATGGTGCTTATTAATACCTGCACATCCTTTTAGTAACATCTAATTATACTCTGCTGTGTGACTTTTTCTGATGTTTCGTATTCTATCTTTAAGTAACTAATACGATTGCTCGTCTTTACCTCCAGTAGGCTGTGATGTATCTCACAAAATGAATGCTGCCTTGTATTTAAATAATCAACAAGGGCAGAGTTTATAGATTTTCAATACACTTCTTGTATGAACATTTTAGTTGTTATAAAAACTGTTATTGCAGATTTTAGCATAACTGCTATTTTATGTATTTATCATGTCTATGTAGCGGACTAGGTAGTATACAGGTTGACTAAGTTAGTGGTATGGATCAGTAATATCAATACCATCTGGGACTACGGTTCGGTGGTTAGAGGTCCATCAGTTGTTTTTTTTACTCTGCTGCCTTTTAAACTATTTGTTCTCCTTTTTGTTTTGCTCTTTAATCTGTTTTTTTTATATAATTTATCATTGTTATAGGTCCTTTTTTCTTTTTTTATAAAAACTGGAATTCATATAGTTTTTAGTTTACTAAATATAAAAGTACTCTCATTGTCTGTTAGTTAATTAAGTATAATTACTGGTCATCAATTTTTACCATAGGTTTAAGTGGTTGATATTTCCCGTAACAACCAGCTGGTTGTTACGAGATTCACGTGCTGAGATTGTCTTAGTGATGCTGCAGTCATTCTTAGAGTGTACAAATAAGCCAATTGAAAAAAAACGCCATTGGAATTTGAAATAAAATCCACTCTGACTTGTTGAGCGCTGCATCTCTGTTCCGGGTCTCCTTAGTTCACTGAATAGTTAAATAAAGTGTTCCTCCCATAAGTACACCACAGTAAAATCTGTAACAGTAATGAACAAGTGTAAAAAAGTGTTTAGCCGTGATTGTTTACTGAAAGGTAAATCAGTAATTTGGACACAGTCCCTTTCTTTCCACAGGAACTCCGTGACCATGTGGGCAGGTTACCTAGACAACCAACAGATGAACAAATGTAAAATTAATTTTTTTAGAGACTGCTGTAGTCGTCTTACTGTTTTTTTCCTCTCTGTACTCAATTTTCTATTCCAGTAAATGTTTTCCTGACCACACTGAATCCTGTTCTTTACATGCTGTTGTGGGATCGTAGAGAAGGTCAGAAATGTTTGTTTTAAGGTTTCCTGATATACTTTCTCTTGTCTTTTACAGTGGGGCTTTGTATTTACATTGTATGTTATCTCCACTGCGTAAAAATTGATGCCAAGCAATTATACAAAATAAATCATGAGGAGGTGATTTGTACTCGAACTGAATGCTAACCCTCATCGAGTGATGCTTGAATAAACCCCGAGAGCATCACTCGACTTGGGTGTGCGTTCAATTCTCATATAAACCACCTCCTCATACATTATTCTATATTTATTGCTGTTAAAATGTTGAATTCTATTCCTAAACTGCTGTAGGTCTCCAGGAATGTCAAACATCTCAATAGGTTCTTGGAATGTTAAGGGGTTAGGATTCCCAATCAAGAAGAAGAAAGTTCTAACATATCTAAATAGACATAAACTTGACATTGTTTTACTTCAGGAAATGGATTTAGAGGAGGATGAAGCAAAAAAACTAGCTCAGTCATGGGTTTCTCAAGTGGAGTTCAGTTTTTTCAATTCAAAAATGAAAGGTACAGCTTTTCTTTCCAGGAGAGGAATACACTTTGTGAAGAGCTCTCACTATGCTGACCCCTGAGGGCTGGTTTCAAATTCTTGAAGGTGCTATTGATGGGAGGAACTTACAATTTGTAATATTTATGGGTCCAGTTCTGAACAGGCTGATTTCTTCAGGGGCCTTAATGTGCGTTTAAGCATGTGTAATCACCAGAATCTCATTTTGGGAGGAGACTTTAACGAAGTCTCAGACAGTTTGATTGACAGAAGCTTTTCTTCCTGCCCACTTAAGATTTCCTCAACTCAGCTTACTATCAGAAAGCTCATGTCAGACCTAAATTTAGCAGATACCCGGCGCTTATTAAATCTCCCTGTAAGAGACTATTCTTTCTACTCTGCAACACATGCTTCTTACAGCAGGATAGACATGATTTTGTTTCCAACCATATGACCCCAAACCTTATGTCATCAGCTATTAAGGAGATATCCCTTTCTGACCATGTGTTAGTGCAGGCCGTGTTTCGCTTTGAAGGCTCTAAGAGTAACTGTATTAGATGGAGGCTTAATATTTCTCTCCTGCAGGATCCTAATTTTAAACCCTGGTTAGACCATGAAGTGGAAGATTTTTTTAGCATAAATGATAATGGGGAAGTTTCACCAAACTGCCTTTGGGACTCCTCTAAAGTCTTTCTGAGAGAGAGAGAGAGAGAGAGAGAGAGAGAGAGAGGATTATTAGCTTTTCAACCTCCAAGGAGAAGCAAAGAGAAAAGTATTTGGCACAACTGGAGCGGAAACTTTTGGACTTGCAAAATGAGTACAAACAAAACTGTAAAAAGGAAGGGAATCTGCTCAATAACATTACAAAGCTGAAGTATGAAATAAATAAGATATATTCCACTAAGGTAGAATATTCTTTGTATAGAACTAAACAGACTTTTTGGGAAGCTGGCGAAAAGAGCAGGGAAGCTTTTGGCTCATCGGTTAAAAAAGAGGGCTGGTTAGAACTTGATTCCAGGTATTTCTAATGCTCAAGGAGTCACTGAGGTTTCAAATGCTAAAATAAACTCAGAATTTGAATCTTTCTTTAAGGACTTGTACTCAGATTTAGGGAAGGAGGATATGAGAAATTCACAGTTATTTCTAGATTCATTTAACCTTCCAAGCCTTAATGAAAAAGATAGGGAAGTCCTGAATTCTCCTATCTCCCAAGCAGAATTTGATATCATTATTACAGGTCTCTGTCCAAACAAGACACCTAGTCCAGATGGCCTGATGGAAGAATTCCATAATGCTCTAAGTACTAAAGCAAAAGATTACCTTTTCAAAGCTTTTGTTTCATCTTTTTCCTCACAATCCTTACTGGATCTATGTACCATGCCTACATTACTTTAATTCTAAAGGAGGGGAAGGATCCCTTGAAATATGAGTTACAGGCCTATTTCTCTGCTTAATGCAGACTATAAGATTCTTGCCCAAATTCAATCAATCAATCAATCAATATCTTTATTTATCCAGGCGGGCACCATTGAGCAAGTTCATTTACAAGGAGGACCTGCGGTCCTACAGTAATAATACAGAAATACAAGTTACAATAGTACAAACAGTAAAAATAGCTCCTATTATAGTAAAAATACACATTTACAGGTAATACACATTGGACATAGAACTACAAGGAGTTGTGGATAATGAACTTGTGCTGGATCCAAGCCCAAAAACTGTGCATTTGGTAGTGGAAAATGCTAGGGAGAGGGTAGGCATACCAGATAGAAGATATCAAGCACATAATGTAGGGAGAGGTAGAGAATAGGGGTGCAAGCAAAGAGGACCCAATTGTTAGAGCAGAGTGAGGGATTGGGAGGGCGGAGGACCATACGAAAGGCGACGAAGTGATTTTTGCCCCAAAACGCAGCGACATATGGAGGAGAAAAGCTACTACTGTACTAAGTGCAAGAGGAGGAATATAGTAGCAGGGGCATAACTGGGAGGGTCCTGGAGGTTGAGGCAGAGGGAGGTGTTGGATGGACGAGGGACTGAATATTTTTTGGGGTGAAAGATGATAATTATCCCCAAGTGTGGCAGCATGTGCTAGAATCAGGCTGCAGCTGTTCAGAGTGTCAAAGAATAAGATATGGGAGTTCGGCAATAAATCCTGTGGATCTGTTGGTGGGCATGCTAGAGGCAGAGGCACACATTTCAGCTGGGGGGGGGCTGCTGTTTGCGGGCCGCCATTTGAGGGAGGGAGGTTAGTTAGTGTCTAGTAAAGCAGTTGCAAATTTCCGTAATGCCATCATGGTAAAGCCTTTTGAACAAAAGAGTACTTACTGGGGTTTTCAGCGTAAGTATTTTTGGGGTTTTATTCCATATTGATGGGAGTGAGAATCCGGAGGCGGCTCTCCCGACTCGTGTGAGTGCCCTGGGTATATTTAGCAGAAGTTGTGAGCAGCTTCTAAGGGAATAATTCTTGGGCACAATCGGAGACAGACAGTCAACGATGTATTGAGGGAGTTTGCCACTGAGGGCTCTAAGGGTCCAGAGTGCTGCATTAAAGTTGCGCCTTATAGTGAAGTGAGGTCCAGCCCGTGGCGGCATATAGTGCGCAATGATGGGTAGAGAAGGGGAGGTCAGTGATGAAGCATATAGCTCTGTGGTAGAGCGTATCCAATTTTCCAAGATAGGAAGCCGTACAGCTACTGTATATGAAGTCTGCGTAGTCAATTAAGGACAGGAACGTGGCTTGGACTAGTCATTTCTTTGCATCTACTGTAAGAAGTCTTCTTATCCTGTAAAAAAGGCTAAGTCTTTGCCTTAATTTTTTCAGCAAGTCTTCCAGGTGGTCAGTGAAGGAGAGTTTACAGTCAATCCAGACCCCAAGATATCTGAATTTCGGAACGTACTCTAAGCATTCTCCCAGCATCGTGGTTATTGGGTTGAGGGAGTCAGTAGCACTTGTGTAGTTTGTGGGGGAAAATAACATGGCTTTAGTTTTCTTAGCATTTAATAGCAGTTTTTTATTGATTAGTTGGAGTTGCAGGAGGTTGAAATCTTTTTGTAGGTCAGTACAAGCTTCTTTTAGTGTGGGACGACTCAGGTACAGCACTGTGTCATCCGTGAATAAGTGAATACTTGCATCCTTGATTCCCTCATCAATGTTGTTGATATACACTGCGAAGAGGAGGAGACCTAATATGGATCCCTGAGGGACACCTCTTTGTAAGAGTTTTAGGGCAGATAGTTCGCCATCCTCTTTCACCTGCTGGAATCTGTCTGTCAGATATTCAGAGAACCAGTTTAGAGAAGTAGCATCCAGTCCTAGCCTACAGATTGAAATCTCACCTCACTAGATTATTAGGAGAGGAGCAAATAGGTTTTGTGCCAAGCAGAAGTGGAGCAGAATACATGCTTAGGCTGCTAAATGAAATTTGGAGAGGAAACAAATGCATAATTCAGCTGCAGTACTAGCCTTTGATTTCTACAAAGCCTTTGATTCCTTAGAGTGGAACTATCTCCTTCAAGTGCTTAAGAAACTCTGCCTGGGAGACACCCTTATTTCTTGGTTAGAAATTCCTTACAAAAAAAAAACTTCTGCTAGCGTAATTTCCAGCGGTTTTATCTGAAACTCCTGTTTATTTAAAGGCTCCAGACAAGACTGTCATCTCTCCCCATATCTTTCTATTTTGGCCATTGAGCCACTGATTAAGAAAATCTCTGAATGCCTTCAGGTCAAGGGAACCAGAACAGGCACAATCAACAATAAAGTGTTTGCTTATACTAACATACTAAAATGCCAGCAGAATAGGCCTAACGGTCTTTAGCGTCTGCTCGTTTGGTCAGCCCCCACCCTGGGTGCTGACCTTGCTGCTCCCCTCACCTTCTCTGGCTTCTCCCTTCCCAGTTCCAGATATTCTTGCTGCATTGGTTTTTGCTTCCAGAACCCTTCCCCTGTACCTGTCCCACCCCCTCTTGAACCCCTCCCCCGTCTCTGCCTCCACCAGCCCCCTGAGCAGTGCATTCCATGGCTCCACCACCCTCTCAGTGAAGCAGCATCTCCTTCTTTCTCCCCTGAATCATCCCCCCTCCAGGTTACACCCATGCCCTCTAGTTGCCCCCTCCTCCTTCCTTCAAAGCACCCTGACTGCTCCTCCCCTATTTACCCCCTTCATGTATCTGAAGACCTCTATCATGTCCCCCCCGGTCCCTTCTGTCTTCCAATATATACATATTTAGCTCTTCAAGCCTCTCCCCATAGGTCCTGTCCCCCAAGCCCCAAATCATTTTGGCTGCCCTCCTCTGGACCCTCTCCAGGAGTTTAATGTCCATCTTATGCAGATGATCTGCTGGTATCTCTTTCAAATCCAAGGGACTCAGTGGCATACTTGGGTGCAATCTTTAATGTCTTTGCCACCTTCTCTGGCCTTAAATTGAATTGGACTAAAACTCAGATGTTATCACTAAACTCGTATCTACACCCAGGGGACTCCCTAGGGATAATACAGTCTGAACTTAGATGCTCTAACTATTTGACATACTTAGGAATTAAGTTAACCAAAGAAACCCATAATCTTTTAAACTTAAACCCCCTACCACTGATAAAAGAAATTGAAGCAGACTTGCACAAATGGCAAGACTTTAATTTATCTATATGGGGCAAGATTAACTCAATCAAAATGATTATAGCCTCTAGATTGTTTTACCTTTTTCAGAACTTACCCGTGAAAAGAGACTGAGGAATTTTCAATTCACTAAATAAAATCACTAGACTTTTTCTCTGGAAATCCTCTACTCCTAGACTTTCAGTTGCAAAACTCAGAGCACACAAGTCTGACGGTGGATTTAGAGTCCCACACTGAGAAAAATATTATTTTGCTTTTCGTTTTAAACAGAGCTCTTGGCATCTTGCTTCTCACCTTGACAAGCACTTATCCTTTTGGTTCAGGGTTGAGAAGCAGATTTTGCAACCATGTAAGCCATCTGATTATCTTTTTACTAAACTTCCTCCTACTCTAAATGATAATATACAGTGCTGTCCCTCACGATGAAATGAGGTAGCGCAGAATTCTGCGTGCAGAGAGTTGCGTTGAATGTCCCTAAAAATCGTGCCAGCACATGGAAGTTCGGCATTTTTTCTCCCAGAACGAAAACTGCTATGCTGCAGTGAAACAGCAGATGGCATCTGAAAGGTTATTTTTTTCCAAACTCCATTCACAAAATTTACTGAAGCTCTGATCGGTGAATGCTTTTTCCCCAAGTTTTAATCTGTTTGCTTTAAAGCAAAAAATTGGTTTCTCATCCTGCCTATTGTAACTTTTTACATGCGCCCTTCTGTTTTATTTAATGGTCAGTTAACCATATGCAATATTTTTTCTGAGGATCATGGAAGAAGCCTTTACTAAGTTGACAGTTAACCTGACTCCGCCAGCAATTAAGATCAATTGCAGAGTTTTTTAAATGTTTTTTTTCAGGCTTTACAATTACATTGTGGTTTCCTCGACATGGTAGTAATTCCGAGCCTGCAATATCACTAGGGCGCATTGCTATTATTCAGACACTGTATCAGTGGGCACAGAACATGTCCATGTGTCAATAGTGCTGTGACATTATGATTAATGCATTGTACTGTGCAGTATGCGTTCTCACTGTTTTGTTTCACCTCTCACTCCTCTTCTCTCCTCCCTTACATAGAAACATAGATTTTGATGGCAGATAAGGACCGCTTGGCCCACCTAGTCTACCCATTTCCCTACCTAGAGGATAAGCTGCAGATCCTATTTAACCAAGAGCCTATTTCTTCCTACCCCCCACAAAAATTGCCTTATGTCTGTCCCATGCATTCTTGAATTCTCCCACAGTTTTAGACCCCACAACCTCCTCAGGAAGGCTGTTCCATGCGTCCACCACCCTCTCTGTGAGAAAATACTTCCTCGCATTGCCCCTGAGCCATCCCCCCATCTTCAAATTGTGCCCCCTTGTTCTTGCACATCTCTTTTTCTGAAAGATGCTACCCTCTTGGACTTTGTTGATTCCACTGAGGTACTTACTATCCTCTCCACTTCTCTATGCCCCTCCATCCCCTGCTACTCCCCGTCTCTCTCCCACCCCCCACCTACCATTCCACTCCCTCTCCTGCTCCTCCTGTTTCCCCTTCCTTATCACCCTATCTCTTGTTGCTCCAGACTACCTAGCACTTATCTTTCTATTCTTGCACTTACGACAATGTCAAATCCTTGACTGCCTACCCCCCTTTTCCCCACCCCTTCCCCTCTTATCCCCCACCCCTTGCTCCAATTATGTCACCCCTAGGATGGTTTTCATTTGTATCTGTGTCTTGCTATATATACACACGTATTGTTAATTGTGCATTGTTATTTGCCACTGACTGTTTGCTACTGTGCTAGTCTATACACATGTACTGTCTTTTGCTACTAAGTTAACCTCCTGACCTGTATTGCATCTTACCTCTGCTTACTTCTATGTTAACCTCCTAACCTTGTATTGTATCTTACCACTGTTTTGCTTGCACCCATTGCTGATGCATAACCTTTGTAAAAGAACCCTTGGTTCAAATGTATTTGTAATCCTAGTAATAAATAAATAAATAAAAAATATTTCACAGACCATGGAATTTAAACAATGAGCAGCAGCTGTACAGAACACTATGTCTCATCTTTACCTATCTTAATACATATAGTATCCTAGGCAATCCACTCTAGAGCCCCTTCTCTCCCTCCAATATTGGGCACCAACAGGGTGACGCAAGGTGCTAGAGGGACATTAACCAAAAAACAAGGTACTATACATGGAGTGCTGGCACAGTATTGCTGTAATTATGCAGTCCCCCGATAATTCCACATGACCAGATGGCCTGGAGATCACAGGTGTACTTCTGGTTTTGGCATCATAACAACTGACGGAGGATACTTCCTACAGTCCAAACATGCTATGCCATAATGAATTCCCACAGCAGGGTGGAGTGGTGTCCATCCAATGACTGATTATGCGATGAGATCATCATCATTTGGACCCATTAGCATGAGAGCTGCTCTGTTTTGTTTTAATTTAATAAAACATTTACCCTCTCCTGGGATTAAACCCAGCACCTTCTGCTTTAAAGGCTAATGTCTAGCACCTTGAGCCAACAGCTCTTGCTGATAATCTAGCGACTGTCAATATTTTGAGTTAAAATAAATAGGATCGCATCAGACTTTCCTACTTGATTTGCTTTCAGGTACTGTGCAGGTTTTTTTATTTTCATTCGAATAGCTCCAGGATTGCAATCCAGGCTCCTACAGTAGTACAGTACAACTGACTGAATACCAATCCCAGACCATAAAAAAACATTTCCACATCAAGAGTGGGCCCCTAAAATAACCACAAGCAGACTGAACTCATTTGGACCCATTAGCATAAGAGCTCATCAGGGGCTGGCAGCTGCCATTTTTTTTTTAACCTTATCCTTATACACTCCCGATACCACACACCCTCAAATCCCAGGACACACATTCTAATAAACAGGATCGCATTAGACTACCCTACAGTGCTGTACTTGATTTGCTCTCCTGTAATACAACGTAGAACTGCAGAAACGTGAGCGATCATCCATCTCTATTCATTGTCCTTGTTTTACTCTACCACTTTCATTTTCTCATTTGAATTGCACCTGTATGAAATGGTGCCACTCCCCTCAGAGGATCACAATAGGGAGGTGGAACCAGCAGTGTAGCACATCAGAGGGTCATGACACACTGAAAATTTGCACGATCCCCAAATAACGTGTCTAAGTGCCCCTTAGGCTCTGTAGCTATCAGTAATCCTGCCTGTCTGTGTGTTGGAGGGGTAAGTTCGAGCATAAGGTGTGAGGAGCTGGCTCTGTTTTTCGATGACAAGGTGTCCTCCATCAGGGCTGAGGTCTCGTCGAATATCTCTCGAAAGGGCTGCAGGGTCTGGCCTGAGTTGAGTCGGAGCAGTCCTCCTGTGTGGGATGAGTTTGAACTGATTGGGTTTGGGGAGGTGGTAGAGAATCTCTAAGCTGCGGCCAACCTACTGTGATTTAGATCCAGGTCCAACTCGCCTTTTGGTGGAATGTTTGGACCTGATTGGTCCTGTGATTGCTGGGGTAGTCTGGAGTTCTTTAGGGAGTGGGATCTTTCCATTAGCCTTGAAAGAGGCTTTGGTTAGACCTCTGTTGAAAAAAACATCTTTGGACCCGGACTGCCTCAGCAACTACAGACCTGTTTCGAACCTCCCATTTTTAGGGTAGGTTGTAGAAAAGGTGGTGGCCATTCAGCTGGAGAGACATCTTGTTGCTTCCTCCACCTATGACCCTTTCCAGTCTGGGTTCCAAGCGGGGCATAGTACAGAGACAGCCGTGGTGAGGGTGCTTAATGACCTCCTGATGGTGAGGGATAGAAGGGACTGTACCATCTTGGTCCTCCTAGACCTCTCTGTGGTATTTGACACTGTGGACCATGAGGTGTTACTTGACTGACTGCAGTTTTGGTGTGGCCTGTCCGGAAATGTCATCAACTGGTTTAGGTCATACCTGACAGACAATGTGCAGAGGGTGACCATGGGAATTTTCTCATCAAACCCGAAGCCTCTGGGCTGTGGTGTTCCACAGAGGTCAGTTTTATCGCCTCTGTTGTTCACAGTGTAAATGTTGCAACTGGGGGACATTATCAGGCAGTACGGGATGGGTTTTCACTACTATGTAGGTGATACACAGCTGTATCTGTCCTGTGCTCCTAATAGCCAGGTGTCAGACTCGGTATTTAACAGCTGCCTTGAGGAAATCCAGACATGGATGACTCACAATTGGCTTAAACTAAACCCAGACAAGCCTGAGGTACTTGTGACAGAGGCGGGTCATCAGGATGGGGGGGGGTATGACATTACCCCCTGAACTTGTGTTGGGGGGTGTGCCTTTAGCCCTCTCTAGGCAGGTGAAGAATATGGAAGTAATCCTGGATGGTGGCCTGACACTTGAAGTACAGGTATCGGCCGTGGTGAGAACCGGGTTTTACCATATCAGGAATATTGCCCAAATTCGAGCCCTGATCTTGCCTGATGACCTGCCCACACTGGTGCATGCTTTCGTCACTTCCAGGTTAGACTACTGCAATGCCCTGTACCTAGGGATATCT
Source organism: Neoceratodus forsteri (assembly GCA_016271365.2). Classification (NCBI taxonomy): domain Eukaryota; kingdom Metazoa; phylum Chordata; order Ceratodontiformes; family Ceratodontidae; genus Neoceratodus; species Neoceratodus forsteri. The sequence goes on along the minus strand of CM028136.1, from coordinate 56,476,532 downwards.
GGAGGCAACCTCCACAGACTGCAGCTGGTGCAGAAAGCAGCAGCAAGATTACTGTTGGGGGTGAAAAGATGCAAACATATCACCCCAGTGCTCCGTGAACTGCACTGGCTGCCAGTTCAGTGGAGGGTGGTCTTCAAGATAGGGCTGTTAACCTATAAATCCCTGCACAAGAGGGGTCCAGTTTATCTGCAAGAGCTCCTTGTGCCGTACCGCCTGGCCCGGTCTCTCCATTCTGCCCGGGAGTGGCCTCCTCGGGTTCAGATTAGGCTATGGCACTCTGGTGATCGGTAGTGCAACTCACAAGGCCACCCTGTGGAACTCTTTGGTTGGTTATCTCATGGGAGGCCCCTCATGGTGGAAGCCTTTCAGAAGGGCCTCAAATCATATTTATTTAATCAAGCTTTTAACTGAAGGGGTTTTATAAAAATACTATACTTTGTGATGCTTAGTTAAGCTGTTGCTTTTAGTTATATTTTATATACTGTTGTAGTTTAGCTTTAGATTTGTATTATTGTATAGTATGTGTTGTATGTGTCATATTGTACAGCACCCAGAGTCTTGGGAGATGGGTGCTATATAAATAAAATATCTATCTATCTATCTATCTATCTATCTATCTATCTCTCTAATAATCTTTCTGAAACTTTATTAAATAGTTTTTTTGTTATTTCTTTTTTCAGTAGCACACAGTGGCTTGAATGCGATCTGTGAATAGAGGATTTTGGAAGACCTAAGAGCAAGCTTCCTCCTTATATGACACTACTGCCTAACCCCTTCAGCAGGATGCAGCCCTGGTTCTAGATGGCCCCCCTACAAATCATCAGTCTTGTTATCCCCACTCCTGACATTCATCATCATGCAATGAACGGCTGTACATCTGCACTGTGTCTCCTACAGTTAATTTTTATTTATTTAAACTCTTCTGACTGGTACAGTATAGTACATGGAGGTTCGCCTACAGTTCCTCCTACCCACCACCATCCTACCGTACCGTAGTTTAAAGCTCCCCTACCACCTTATCTGAATATTTGTTCTATGTGGCCACAACACGAACAAAGTTTATTTAGTGCTGTACAAATTTGAGTTCTTACAGTACCATCATTTTCCTTCACTGGCAATATTTTAATGGGAACATGAAGCCTGACTCTGTTGTACTTTAAATCAGTACAAAATTAAAATGTTTTGAAAGTTCTAGTTAAATGCTTGGTTAAGTACTGTGTCTAAACCATTCAGCATGTTTCGTCATTCTTCTGTCCCTACAGTAGTTACTGTACTGTATATCCAGGACATCCCATTAAATGCCCAGAATGAAACTGTAATTCACCGTAAGTGATTATTTTGGACAGCATGCATTACCAGAAAACTTTCCATTGAATCGTTGCAATTACAGTATCTTTTTTTTCAAATTGAATAAGCTTTATTTAGCACACTGAAAGAAGGAACAATATTCCAAAAAAGTTTGTAGAATATGGTTACACTAATGAGCAATAACAGAGACAAGAATAAACCAAAGGGTGTGCGATTTATATAAAGTCTTACATTCCCGCCGGCCCGGTGGTGCTGAGGTTGAGGGCACTGGCATCACACTCGCCACGCCCGGCGACCCGTGTTCAAGGAACGGGCACGGGTTGCCGGGCGGGCGGAGAGCGGATTGAGCGTCCGGAGGACTGCTTCCATCTCTGGGGTGGGGATTTGGTCGGCCGGGTGCTTGTCTGACTTAGCGGAGGCTGGGGGACCAACAGCACGTAGCCGCAAGACTAGGGAGGCGGGATGTGGCTTCGGCAGCTTGACTAGTGCGTGCGGGGGCGTGCAGCACTCAATCGCTGGCGTCATTGCACGCCATGGCCCGTCGGGGGGGGCAAGAAAAAATGGGCCCGGCAGCATGACGTCGTTCCCTGGTGCCATTCCTGGAGGACGCCTCCCTGGCATGGATCCGTTGTGGTGGGTCGAGTCGCTTCTCACCACCCTGCTGCGAAGGGTAAATCGCGGGGTGCAGAAGGGAGGGGGTCTCATGTCCGGGAATGGCACCGGGAGAATGGCGAAGTGTGGTAGGGTAGCCGGAGTCCCGGAGCCCTCCCCACTACTACCCCCAAATCCCCCTCCCATCCCTCTACCGGAGGATACCCAGAAGAATAGAACTAGTCGGAATGATTCAAATTGTCAGGGAAGGAGGCACCTGTATTATAATGGGAATATTTAGATTGTCAGTAGCTCCTGGAGGGGTTCCCAAATATTTTGGTAATGTGAGAGTCGGCCAGCCATACTGGCAATAAGGCGTTCAGCTTGCAGGGCAAATAATATCTCCTTGTGGCACTCCAGATATTGAGGTATCGCTTTATCAAGCCAATGTCGCAGGATAACTTTCTTTGCACATACAGAAATCAAGGCCATATGTGGTTTCTGATTCACAGCCAAGACATTAGTATAGCCCACCAAAATGCATATTTCAGGGAGGAAAGCATTATTCAATCCCAAGAGGAGATCTAGATGGGTTCGGATAGAGTTCCAAAAAGGGGCCACTCTTTCACAGGACCATAGAATATGGAGTAAATTGCCAGACTCTTTACCGCACCTGGAACAGAGGTCATCTGGGAGTTTACCTATTCTATGCAGACGAACAGGAGTATAGTACAGGTTGTGAATAATATTAAACTGCATAAAGCGGTATTTGTCCCATTTGATAAATTTATAAAGGTGTTTCCAGATAGTGGTCCAGTTCCTGGGAGTATCAGATGGTGGAAGGGAGTGGTCCCAGCAATAAACTCTTGACCCCTCATTGATAGCCAGGAAATCTTGTAGTGCCCGATAGTAATATGAGATTTTATGTGAGACAGGAGCCTGACGAATGAGAGGGACAATTAAGGTACTTAATGGACTAAGCTATGGACCACTGCCAAAATGTTGCAGAAGCGTATGTGAAAGTTGGAAATATCTAGAGCACAGGGAGGTGGGCCAGTGATATTTGATACAGGCATCTTGGAAGGATAACAATTTTTGATTGAAGGCGAGATCACCAATTGATCACACCCCCATATGGGGCCAAAACTTCTCAGAGAGAAGCTGTCCAGCTATACTGAAATTTGGATTCCCAAACAATGGTTGGAATACGTCTTTGTATGGACAGACTTTATAAAAAGAGCAGAGTTGCAAGTGAACCCGTAGGGACGCTTCCAGAGGGGAATCTCATAGGGACGGGGGAAGTTTCTTCTTTGGGAAATGAGGTAGGGAGTGAATATCCAAACCATTATCCAAACACGGAGAACGTTCAATGTCCACCCACTGCGGAATATACTGCCTAGGGGAGTCACTTCCTGGTGTTCTAACCCAGTAGGAAAGCCAAATGATGTGGAGGGCCAAGTAATACAAGAAAAAGTTTGGAGCCTGCAATCCTCCATCCAATTTAGTGCACATAAGCTTAGATAATGCTCTACGTGCTGTCATATCGTGCCATAAAAATGAAGAGAGAAGTCGGTGGACCTGATTAAACCACATTTGGGGAAGGGCCGAATTAAACATCTGGAGCTGGTACAGTAGTCTAGGGAGAATATTAATTTTTATGATATTCATACGGCCCCATAATGTCAGAGGAAGTAAGGACCAATGATCTAGATCCACTTTAAGACAGGTCACTAGGGAATTTAAATTAAAATGACACATTTTAGAGGGAGAGGTACTAAGATAAATTCCTAAATATTTAAATTTATTTGGCATCCAGATCAAACTGAGGTGCGCTGTATCAGCTTGGAAGGTAACATTGTTCAGAGGCATAATTTCCAATTTAGTAAGATTTAACTTGTAGTTAGAAAGAGCACCAAACTGAGAGATAATCTGAAGGGCAGCAGGAAGGGATGTGGCAGGGGAAGAGATGTGTAACAAAATATAATCTGCATAGACAGAGAACTTGTATTCTGTTCGGCCAATTGGAATGCCCGAAACCTGTGGGGAAAGATTAATTTTGTGAATGAGAGGTTCCAAGAAAAGATTGAATAAATAGGGAGAGAGTGCACAGCTCTGCCTGGTGCCCTGGTGAAGGGGAAATGGTGATGATAATACTCCGTTACACAGGATTCGGACTGTCGGGAAAGAATACAGCACTCTGATTCATTGAATAAATGCTTGGGGAATATGATATTTAGGAAGTAGTGTAAATAAGTAATCCCATGAAACATGGTCGAAGGCCTTTTTGGCATCCAGGGACACCAAGGCTGCAGGAGCAGAGGAGTCCCTGGATACCAAAAAGAGATAGGGCAGCTTCGTAAGGTGGTCAGCCGACAGTCTAACCTGAACAAAACTGACTTGTTCTTTACTGATGAGGCAGTCCCGCACAAGTCCCAACCTACATGCCAAAATTTTAGCCAAAATTTTCATATCAACATTAATAAGAGATATTGGCCTGTAGTTGGAGACAAGTAGGGGTCCTTGTCAGGTTTAAGTAGGACCACTATGGTTGCTGCCATGAGAGAGAAGTCAGAAAGACCATTTGTAAAAATATAATTATAGGTATCTAAGAGAATAGGAGCCAGTTGGTCTTTACAGGATTTGTAAAAATTAGTGGTAAAACCATCTGGGCCAGGTGCTTTGTCTGCGTCCAGAGAGTCAATAGCTTGGGTAATTTCTGTTAGAGTTAATGGAGCTTGTAAAATGGTAACATGTGAATCTGTCAGCTGGGGAAGGGGCACATCTTGTAAAAAGGAATCTACCTGGGCTGAAGAAAAAGAGAATGAAGGGGGGGCATATAGATTCTGATAAAAAATTCTCAAGGAATCAACAATATCTCATGGGGAAGTGAGGAGAGAGCCAGATTCAGTACGGATAGAGGCTACAATTCTATCCGACATTCGGGAGCGTCACCAAAGGGCAAGCAGTTTCCCCGCTTTTTCCTTCCTGGTCAAAATATTTTACCTTTGAACGAAGCAGGAGATGTTCCGCTTTTTCCCCTAAGATGGTATTATACTGAAATCGGAGACTTTCCAATCGTTCCCACTCAGATTGAGGGGCGGTCTGGAAAATCCGTTCCTCTAGGGCACGATCTGGGATAACAAGGAGGATAAGGTAGCAGAGGTTTGTTTCTTTGTGTAGTTGCTAAACGGATCAGATCCTCTAAGAGCACATTTCAGGGCTCCCCATAATATATCCAGAGTAGGCATGGAAGGGGAGTTGATCTCCATGAAGAAAGAAATAAAGGATTGAAGGTGTTGTAGTAGGACACCAGATTTAAGTAATTGGTTGTTTAGGCTCCAAACTTTCTCTCTGTTCAGAGAGGGAGAGAGCTGGAGATGCAAAAGGGTAGGGTGGTGGTCCAAAATTACCTTGCCTGAGTAATGACATAATATAGCCCCAGGCATGCACTCTCCCCCTAGTAAAAAGTAATCAATGCGAGAATAGGAATTATGTGGAAGGGAGAGAGAGAAATCCTAGTATCAGGATGTAAGGCACCCATGGGTCTACCAATCCCATGGAGTCTATCAATCTCGGAGAGCCAGTTGACCATGAGAGAGTGCCAAACGGCCTTGCCAGATCTGTCAAGATCATTGGACTGACTAAATTCCAATCTCCCAGTACAATGGGGTGGGATATCCACGGAGCTACGATGGACACCAAGGTGGTGAAAATGTGGATCACCAGCGATGGGACCGTTAATAGCCCCAAGTATGATTTCCAAGTGGCCCAGTAAAGCCGGAGAATTATATATCGACCTTGTGGATCTGTAACCTCTTGGGAGGTAGATAGGGACACTCTGAGCAATTGAGATAGCCACCTTTTTACGGGTATCCAAGCCAGCAACGCATTATCGACAACCAGGACCGCCTAAAAAGGAGGACCTGGATGGGGAGTAAGTGGGTCTCCTCAAGAAGACCATATCTGCCTGTAACTTCTGTAAATGAATCAAGACCTTAGTCTGTTTAGTAGGGGATGGGCACTCTTAATGTTCCAGGTACAGAACTTATAGGTAGTCATTGTGATATAGTAGCTGGAAATCAGAAAGCATGGGCAGGTGCAGCTAAGTACACATATAAGTGATATTTGACTGCTCTGACAATATCTATCTCCCAGGAGTGCCTTCCTCCAGTCCATTCCTCTGGTGGTGCCCACCCTCCCACCCAAGACCCAACAACCCTCATCCAACCCCCTCAACTGTACAACACAACCATAGTAATGGGAGGATCAAGATGAAACCCCACCAATTAAGTAACAACCTATACAACCAACAAGAAAAAACTCCAATAACACCAACAATTAGAAGTATCCCAATTCCCTCCCCATTTCTAATCTGTTCGTGCAGGCACCAAAGATCAATGCCATACCTAGCCCCACGACCGCTGCCCCACCCACCCAGTACTAAAACAGCTATAATAGCCTAAGAAGAACGATAATTCTGTCTAAACTTGGGTTCTTAGGGAGGAGAACCTCACCCATCCAAAATTACTAGGTACCCACAGGTGGACCCACCCTGTATCTACCTTGGGGTATTATACCAGGGTTACCAATAAGTTATAAGGGTTTAGATAATGGGAAAATTCAAACTCGCTTCCTGATTGGCTGAAAGAGCCTGGCACCCGGGCCATTATTTCTTAACAATGGCCCGCTCAGAAAAAGTGCCAGCTCTGCCCAACAAATCATCACTTTCATTCAAACCCTGCCACCCATTTTTTCTCGCTAAGCGAGACACCAATCCAAAGGCCCCACCCGTCGTACCAATACAAAGCAGTCACCATAAAAAAAAGAATCAGGATGTTCAGCATTAAAAAAAACATTGTACACGTTTTACATTCCGTCCCTCTGCCCGAAAACCTGACGCTACAGAACCGCTCAGGCCCCTCCCGACCTACGATCCCCGGCCGCTGTCACAAACCTCCCAACCTGCAACCAGACTCCATCTGCAGGAAGCATTCATAAAAGTCCCGCCCTGTCTGTCCTTGCTGTGCTTCTTCCTGATGCCCACCAGCTCTCTCACTCGCCTCCCTCTCAAAAAACAGCAACTCACCAGCCCGACTGTACCTGTTAAACGAGCACTTTATCTTCTATTTAGCTCAAATAATGTCTTCAGAATCATTCTTTTTTTTCCAATAAACAATGTTTTTAACTGTCCCTTTCATGACCTCGCATCACAGGACTACAGCTCCCATAAATCCATGGGAGAAAAAGCCAGATCAATGCGATAGGCTTTCCTAAATAGCAGCACCCAGGGACTACTTCACCATAAATATGTAGTGTTATTCTGTCTTTCACATTTATTCAGCTTCTTCTCTACTTTAATTACGTTTTAATTAAAATCTTACAAACCATTTTCTAAGTGTATGTACCCTCCAGGGTGGCGTTATGGGATATAACGGACCTTCCAGGGGAGCTATAAGGCCCTCACCTCCGGCGTCGGGCCTCATTATGCCCTGGGCGGTCCATTATATCCTAATAACGCCTACCCTGTCGGGTATTATTACTTACATATAACATTGTTAGTAGCAAACTATAATATGGGAACACAGACAAAAGCACTGTAGTTCAGTACATAAGTAAGAGCTGAACGATATGTCTGAAACTGTGTACAAGAGTAACTAGTAAATATCAGTTGAACATAAATATGACAAGGTAGTGAGCTCTAGGTAAACAACAAGAGTTAATGAAAAACAAAATGTGTCTGGTGCTCCAAACTCTAAACAGTCTCGAGCTAATAACCCCACTAAATTACAAATAAGAAATAAATTAATGGTGCAACCAGTTGGGGTTACAAAATCAGTACACAGTGCAGTACAAGTTGCCTTGCAAATCCAAAAGGCATTGGAGCGCAATAGGGGGAAACACATGTAAGAACATGGATGAAAGGAGACCCTGTTGAGGTCCTGCATCTATGTAGTACTGAAAGATTTAGGTCTGCTGATGCAGGAAGGAGCCACGGCAAGTCAAAAAAAAAACTTTGTGCCAGTCGATAGCTTGAGAACAATTTCTATTGGCTCTGGGTCCTGAAGGTCAGTCATCACTCCATTTGAGAAATGCAGGAAAAGCAACAGAGAAATGCAAAATAAGGGACATCTACTGAAGGAATAACTCAGTATAGGGCTACAGGGTTGAGATCACCCAAAGGTCCATGAAGACATCCCTGGAAGGAAAATAAAATTCTTGCCACTTATAACTCTAGTTCCAGAAGAGGCGCGTAGAAACCATAAACTGCCATCAGAGTTCCAAAGGAATAAAGTTCTGGGAAGAAAACCAAGAAGTAGCAATTCAGCAGCTGATGTTGCACTACTTAGGTTAACTGACAGCTATGCAGTTATGACGTGAATATGCATCAGCCAGCTTTAAACAAGTCTGGAAGGAGGGACTGAATCTCCTTGGAGGCATGAGTAGAGTCCTCAAATGTGTGCCAGATATCCTGCAGATGAACTTGCAACCGGGCAGGATATATCATTTGAAATTTGATTCCAGCTGATATAAGCTTAGAAACGGTTGGGTGAAAGGATGCCCTCTTTTGTCTAACTGTAGCTGGGAGATCTTTTGAAACCTGGAGTTTATAACCTTCCCATGTGATAGATTGAATGTCCCTGATCTTAGCCAACACATGTTGTTTGTCGAGGTAGTTTAGGAGACGTAAAATGAGGGGCCGAGGAGGGTGCCTGCTGGAGGTCTAGGTGCAGGCCCGATGTGCCGTTCTATCACATATTGTCCCATTAGGTGACGGTCCGACCAGCTTGTCTAACAACTTTTGGGTGAATATAATAGGCATGGGACCTTCTGCATCCTCATCTTGTGCAGGTGCTGGCGGAGTGAAGAGACTTCAGGGTCCAGCCGCTCTCGCCATTTCTCAAGGGATACTGACCTGGCTTCCACGTCACCAACTCTCCGAGATGTATCACTAATGTCTTTTCAGATTGAAGTGAGTTCTACAGCAAGGGTGGTAAGTGAGTCCTTAATTGGTAGTAGTTCCAGTAAAAATCGTTCCTCCGAGAGCGGAGTAGGTCCTTGTGTCTTAGAAGGAGCCTGACCCGAGACAGCATTGTGGCCTTTAGATTTCTTTGGGACCTTATCTGGAGTCTGAGGAGGTGTATGATGGGGAGACTTTGACGCATCTCTGCATCCATCTCAAGAGAAAATATCTAACAGAAAGTTCACCTGCATCCACCGGAAACAAAAACGCATCTGTAGAAGTAAATATTTAGAAAAACGAGGTTGTGAGCTGTTAAAGAATAAAAAAAAATAGCCCGGGCGAGCGGGAGCAGGCAAGGAGAGCTGTTAGCGCGATCTGTGCATCACGTTGCAATTACAGTATCTACAGTATCAAGGAGGCATAGTCAGCCAGCATGAGCATACTATTACGTCTAAAGAGCGAAGTTAGTTAGCTAATGAAGCAGGGAAGCTAATTTACAGTACAGTACATTATTTCCACTGTATTCACTAAAAATATGGTTATTACAATAGTAACCTTTATTTTAAATGAGATCGACTGTACCTTGGTGTGTGTGCACATGCGCAGGTGTGTGTGTGTGTGTGTGTGTGTGTACTGCATAAAGGAAAAAAGTGCAAATTGAAGATCCAGGCTGCAGCCGAAATCATAGTTATTATAACCTCATCCGCATCCTCTTCTCTTTCGGGATAAATTAAGAATCGGGCACAGTAAAGGGCATTTCAAGTTTGATTTTTCTGACTGCTGCTGTTTTATTCAGGATGTTTTCCCTTTTGTCTTAAGATACAGTTCTAGAGAAAGAGTATGAAGGATCTTTGCAAGTCAATGATACATCTTTAGCATGTTTTATTTATCATTAACCAACCGTTTCAGTTTTACAGTACAGTACCTTGGCTTTCTTTGTACCACAGCAATTAACAAACAGTAGCATCTTAATGAATAGTAAAGCACTTACAGTGCACTGGCATCAAAATGGTGTCAAAAATATACCGCATAGTAAATGCCACATAAGCTGGATGGCTCGTGGAATTTGATGCGCCTGCTTGTGCGGCTGTCCCGTGAAGACAAAGTTCATGTTTAGTGCCTTTGATGGGAACTGTAGTGTATTTGCACAGTACTGTATAAGTACATTCTGCTGTCTAACGCTTATTTAGCGCTCATTTTGAAGGTGCCTTTTTGCATTTCTGTGCTTTTCAGGGTGATTATTAAAAGTGCTTGCTGTGAACTTTATTTTTTTGCTTGTGTTTGTGCAACTGTGCAGTGAACATTTTTTTACCATTCATGTAAACATGTTACAACCTTGTGTATACTCTCTCCTCATTCAGTTCAGTATGTTCAAAATCAGATTCAGCCCCTAGGAGGAGATCAGTTGATTATGAGACCAAATAGCAGGACGACATTGGAACCTCAATGTCGTTTTGGCTCTGGGTGCTGGTGCAGCTGTCCGAACGAAAGAAATCTATAATGCGAGTTTGTTGTTTCGCCTGCATTGCGTGTCTCAGCATTCCTTGTTCTATGTCACAGAGGGCTTGCCACATTGCGGTTTCTCCATGCTGCTGGCACCATTGCATTGCCGATCGCAATCCGCCAAGTGCTTCCATAGTGGTGACCAGTGGATTGTCATCTTCCATGTCCTGCTCATCCGTGTTTAAATCACTGGGTTTGGCTACAGCACTGACCACATCTGCATCTGAAAGGTCACCAATATCCATTTCCACAAAGGCGTTAAAATTCTCCATAGTCATAAACTCAGGGACTGCAACACCCTCTAGCCCTGTGACATCTTCATCTCCTACTGTGGTGCTACCAAAACCAGCCTTCCTAAAACAGTTTAATATGGTGTCTGCTTTAACTGCTTGCCATGCCTGATGCAGCATATAGATCACATCCAGAAGATTTACTTTTCTAGTGATCTCAGCTTTGAGTACAGATTCCCCTTCATCTATAGTCTGTATGACCTTCCCTGCCACATAAGATCTGTAATGCCTTTGACATTCTTGATGCGCCCACATCCATGGGCTGTAGGATGCTGGTGTATTGGGGCAAAGAGTACCAACTTGATGAATGTAAGCCATCATCCCAGAACACGGTGTGCCGAGCAATTGTCCAAGAACAGCAGGATCTTCCACCTCCTTCGCGGAGCTTGGCCTCCCATGTCATCAGCCACTCTTGAAAGATGTTCCAGTCATCCATGCATTGGATGAGCTGGTGTATGTCACTGGTAATGTCTTCAGATCTTTAGAAGACACCTAGGTGCTTAATTTTGCCAATTACGACAAGTGGCCTTTTTTCAGTTCCTGTTTGATTGGCACAGCATAAGACCAAGATACGGTCTTTAGCCTTCTTGCCGCCAATCAGTTTGGTGTTCTTCATAGCATGCCACTGATGATAAGGAATGGGACTTGTCGCTTAGAGCTTCATTGACTCTAACCCTTTCAGCCAGAGTTAACTCATTTCTTGGGAGAATAGACATTGCTCCAGCATCCATGGTAAGCACAGATCTCAGTTGCTCTAAGTTTCTCTCCACACATACACAGCTTTTACATACAGCCGATTGCTGCTGATTGCAAACAGTGATCAAGCACTCAAGGTGTTATGTAATTGGCAAAACCCCCTCTCAGACATCTCTCAAGCATCTCTCTAAAGCGGAATTAGTGATTTGCAGCATCCTGTCAAAGCAAAGTGAGGCTACTGTGTAATTAGCACAGACAAATCAGTTCCCACAAGATCATCCCGCTTAGCTGGCTTAGATTGTACTGTTTTACAGTACAGTACCTTGCCTTACTTTGTGCTGCAGCAATTAACAAACAGTAAAGTCTTAATGAATAGTAAAGCATTTACAGTACGCTGGCATCAAAATGGTGTCCAAAATTATACAGTACTGTATATACTGTGATGAGCGGTGTATGGAATACTTACAGATCATTGTAAATACAGTATGCTTCATGATGTCTTCTCCAAGGAGTTTCACTGAACTGCAAGAAGATACTGTACTTCTCATTTCATACTATTAGTGAGACTTTATTTTACAATTTTCTTTTAAGAAACTCCCATACCACCCTCGTCTGACCTCCTTCACCCAGCCCACATGATTATTTGGCCTGCAATCCCCTCTGGAGTGATTAATGCCAGCCCAGTGTCAGCAGTCTCCTCCCATCACAGACCCTGTACTGTACTGTACTTGTCCCAGCTCAACCAGGGCCTCCAATACCTGGCTGGAGATGGCGTCCCACAGGGCCACTCCCCATTACCATGAACACAAGGTATATACAGTATATTTAGTTTTATTTAGACTACTGTCAAGTACAAGGACCTAGAATAATACAGTATGTTTTCTCTCCTGGATGCAATGAGGGAACAGCTAACATGCAATTCCCCCCAGAGGATTGCAGTGCGGAGGATAGACCAGCAGTGTATTACTGCAGAGGGTCCCTGCTGCTCTGCAGAATGGTGCAATTCCATGGTGGCTTGGAGCCAGGTTCAGTAGAGGGCCCATCCTTTCTCCAATTGATGTTTTATTTTTTTAGCTCTTTGGTAAATGGATTTGTTGTTTTAGTAGTGTCTCCCCCTTTATGTGTCTGGTTTTCTAAGCTGTCATTTGTGTGTGTGTGGTTGGGGGGGGTTCATTTGTTCTGGCACTAAAATGAGAATTAGCAGTGCTAGGATCTGTAGTGACAGCTTATGAGCTGTCTTTGTGGTTCGTGATGTAGCGTACAGTATTTTCTTTTTTTTTCTTTTATGGGTTGTTGTTCTTGCCATTTCTCTACTTTTTCATGGAGTTGGCAAGGTACAGTATTTGTAACTACAATAATGACTACCCTCCAAGACTAATCCAAGAGCACAAGCTAAAGTGCTCAACTCACATCACCTCCCCATACCCAGGCTTTTCGGAACCTCCCGTCCAAGGGAAACTGCACTGCTCCAATCCCAGACCCAATAAGACATTTCCACAACAAGAGTGGGCCCCAAAAATAACTACAAGTAGAATGAATTCCTTTGGACCCGTTAGCATGAGAGCTCCTCAGGGACTGGCGGCTGCTGTTTTTTTAACCTTATCCTTACTGTATGCATCCCCGATACCACACACCCTCAGATCCACGGACTGTTATTGACTGCCATCAAATCAGATAGGGCAACAGTTGGGCATTCATTCAGATGGAACTACTGTAGATAACCAAAATCGGGCTGCGCTTGTTCTGTTAAAAATGTACCCTCTCCTGGGTTCAAACCCAGCACTTTCTGCTTTAATGGCTTGCATCTAGTGCCTGAGCCAACAGCTCTTGCTGATAATCTAGTGACTGTAATTATTGCTAAGGATTGCAGTGTCACACTGCTGTTCCCGATAGCACCGGGATTAATGAGAAGGGATTTTCTTGCATCTGATAGAGTTACTACTGCGACCGCCCCACCCCCGCAACTGTCGGTATTTTAATTTTTTTTATTGCTAAGGATACACAACTGAAGATACTACACATACTGTATTTGAAGTGTCATTCATTGCTCCTGTACTGTAACCATTCTCACACTCAGTGCATGGTATGAAGTGTAAAATAACGGATGCATAAACAGGACTGGCTCTTTGATTTCACTGATATTCTGATGAACCCAAGATCCCAACCACTAAGCAAACATAAAGATGTCTGAATTGCAGTGTTACACTGCTGTTCTGGATAGCGAACAGGATAGTGAGGAGGAATTTTTTTTTTTTTTTTTTACATCAGATAATGTTACTACTGCGACTTCTCCCCAACCCAAATTGCACATTTGCCCTTTCCCATTGTATGATGATACACTGGACCATAAATATAGTCCCCATCACCTACTCTTGTCCCACAGTTACTGAATACTGTGGTTGGGGATCAAATAACATACAGTACAACATACAATAGATACCAGTTCATTTGTTTTTGGGGTAATTAAATTAAAATAGTGTTAAACAGATTGGAACGCTGGCTGCTATGACAACATGAAACCTGAAATGTGGCAGGTCTTTTAAACAGTGGAATAAAATGAAACACAAAAAAGTCTGGTGGATTTAAGGAGTTATTTGCATCGCTCTTAGAACTAATAGCAGGTCTTTCACAAGGAATAGAAGTAAGTAATAATACCTGACAGGGTGGGCATTATTGGGATATAATTACCGATGCACGCTTTTCTCATTGGGAAACCGGTTATAATTTGCCATTATAACTAGCTCGGCTGGTTATAACGGCAAACACGTGCTGAGGTTTCCTTCGAACAGCCATCCTCAGTCACTGTTGAGGCAGTATAGCGCAGTGGTCTAAGGCTCTGAGCTGCAAATCTGGTGACATCTAGCAGACCAAATCTGTGTTTGAATCCACAGCTTCAAACTCGATTTTACACACACCCTCATTGTGGGATGCTTTTCATAAACGTATGTGTAGCATCCCACAACTCGGTGTGTGTAAAACTGCCACACCCACCCCATAGTATTATTTCCTGTTGGCTGGACCACCCAGGGGCGAATGAGGCCCGACGCCACAGGCGGAGGGCCTTATAGCCCCTGGAAGTTCCATTATATCTCATAACGCCCATCCTGGAGGGTATTATTACACTTAGATAATGGTTTGCATGGAAGATTTTTAACAAAATGGAAAAAAAGTGAATAAATATGAAAGATAGACTAAAACTAGATATGTTTTGTGCAATAATCACTGGGTGCTGCTGTTTAGGAGAACCTGTTGGATTGATTTGGATTTCTGTCCCATGGATTTATGGGAGATGTAGTACTGTGATGCGAGGTTGTGAAAGGGACAGTAAAAAAATTGTTTATAAAAAAAAAATATTCTGAAAACTTTGGGAGCTAAAAAGAAGATAAAGTGCCCGTGTTACAGGTACAGTCGAGCTGGTGGGTTGCAGTTTTTGCGTGCGAGAGAGTTGGTGGGGATCGAGGAGCAGCACAGCAACTAAAGACAGTAGTGGGACTGTTGTGGTTTGCATCCCGCAGATGTAGTGTGGCTGCTGGGTTGGGACGTTTGTGACAGTGGCTGGGGATCGTAGGTCGGGAGGGGCCTTAGCGCTTGAGTAGCATTGGGTTTTTGGGTGGGGGAATGGACTGTAACAATAAAACTGTGTAATTTCTTTTATAATGCGGAAAATGTTAAATGTTTTCTGTCCGGTGAGTGTTTTGGACAGTTACGAGGGGTGGGACCTTTGGCTTTCTCTCTCGCTTAGGGAGAAAACATGGTGGCAGAGTTTGAAATTACGCTGGCATTATGTTGGGCACAGCTGGCACTTGTTTTGCGGCGGGCGTTGTTAAGAAATAACAGCCCGGGTGACTGTCTGTTTCAGCCAATCAGGATGCGAGTTTTAGTTTACCCATTATCTAAAGTCATTTAGTCATGGAGTCTTTCTGATTCACAGAGCTGCTAGATATGCTAGGACAGAAAAGTGCTTTAGCACCACCTGCCGGAATTTCTTTAGGAAACAACAGCTTGAGAAGATCTCTGAGACATATAGTAATGCAAGGAGATTTTAAACGCATTTAGTATGATATTATGCTTCTCATCCTGAGAGACAGCACAATATGTATTAATACTTCTTTTGGGTAGTCAAGAAAATGAAGAACTTGCTCCTCATTGAGAACTTGCCTGCTTGCTTGACTGCACTTTGGAATAATAATTATTATATAATCAAGCGCCATTAAGGAACTTTGGGTGGCAAGAGCTAGCTATTACAAATTTGCAAGATTTGCTAGGTGATCAAGAGGAACTGCTTTCCTTTAATATATCAAAAACCTGATATAATATTCCAAGATTCTACTTCACTTACTACCTCCAACTAAGAAAGGCTCTTCAGGACTCAAGTTTAGAAGCATACTTAACCATTGAGAGGAAGCTGAGTGAATTCTGTCCTTGAGGTGGCAAACCCAGAGAAAGGGTGAGTTTATTATATTAATTCCTGATGAACGTGAATGACCCCTCTCTTTTGTCAGCCTGAACCAAAAGTAAATGGGAAGGTGACGCTGGGGAACCTATATCTGCTGAAGAATGGGCTTCAGTCTGGGACAATGCCCACTTGAGGAACAGGGAGACTCAAGCTAGGGCAATCCAGCATTAAATTCTTTATTGTTATTATTATTCCCCTTAAAGGTTATTCTCCATGGGCCTTCAAACAGATGGGAAGTGCTGGATGTGTGAGGGAGTAGATGCAGATCTATGTCCTCCATTAAAGACATTTGGAGGAAGGTTCATAAACTTTGTGAATCTGTATTTGAAATTTCAGTTTCTTTTAATCTGACATTTCTTATCCTGAATAAATGTTATGCAAGGAGTTTAAATAAACAACTAAAAGAACATAATGGATAACAAGCTGGGTAATCACCGTTGAGTAATACCATCGAGAGGAGTTCTGAAAGCGTAGGAACCCCAGAGTGAAGCCTGAGGTTACAGTGTCCAGAACCTCGAGATGGTTTGCCTCACCGCAATACCCAGTAAGCTATTATTTTTAATACATGGATGCAAACTTAGTTTCTACAGCAAGGACTTTCACGTGCTGGCCAAAGTGCCACAGACTTTCAGTGCCCCCACTCTCTCTCCATCATGATAGATGGGCACTGGCTGGACACAGCTTTTTGTTTGTTTTACAAAACATCCTACCTTTTCTGTGTTCTGGAATGGAAAATTGTGACCATCTGTCCCTTTTTGCGACATACAGGATAATAAAAAAATTTCAATAATCTGAGAGAGAAACGGTCTCGCTTAGCGAAAGACTGTCCTCCATGTTTTTTTAATTTTTTCTGGGTGCCTACACAGGAAAAGGGGCCAATGGTAGGGCACGCTTGCAGATGTGGGCACAGAGACTGGCACTTGCGCTATTAATCTTCTGTTATAATACTATCGTTCAGGTCCCTAACGATACTAGTACGGGGCCTGAACAATAGTATTATCACTCTCGAAGTGTGGTATTATCACTTCAGGAGTGATGGTATTACCGCAACTTTTTTGTATGCTTTAGAAGCATATTAAATTCACGATCCATATATTGAACTCTGTTATTTGGTCAGCTGCTTTAACACTTAAAAGGATTCTTCTCTCGCATTGGAAATCTCTGTCTCCTCCTGCTCAGGGCCAGAGCAAGCTTTTACAGGGGCCTGGGGCACTCAAATTCGGAGGTGCCCCATGTGCACAGTGTTTATGACAGGTCAAAACTCCACCAATCAAGGGGGTCTGGGGCATGCCCCATGGAAAAATTTTGAAGAAATATAAAGGTTGAAAATGGTGCATTTTGGGGTTTCTATTATTTTCTGATTTTTTTTCTACTGTAAAAGTGACATTTATACTGAAAAATTACTTGTCACTGCCTCAAATCATACGTTACATGTTTCCACATTTACATATCTGGATAGTGCAAATTTGTATGTAATTTGCAAGATCTGAATATTTAAACACACACTGTTTTGTAGTACAAATATGGAAACATTAGCTATGTCTGCATGCTTACAGACCAAAAAAAAAAATAATTTTGATAATATCTTCCTGGTTACTGCTGCTGTAACTTCCTTGTGCTCCAGGTTGCACCTGGAAATGAGCTTTGGCTGGTGTGCCTCTTCTGGATAAACAATTTGTTTCCTGTTCCTTACATAGCGTTCTCACCTAAAGACAACCAACTAGCAATATTGCCCACAATAACATTATTCTGTACCACGTTTGTTGTGTATTTCTTTCTTTTTCATACAAAAAGTAAAATGGCGATCTTCCTCACTCCCAGGTCCCTGACTTACCGGCATGGCCGATCCCCGAAGTGTGGTGCTTTACAATAGCGCATGCGCAAGGGTGTTCGCTGCTGTTGTACCATCGATGTGACGTACTCAAGATGGTACAACAGAAAGATTACATCACATCGATAGTACAACAAGGTTGTCTTTCAGCCGAATCTGGGACATCATAAGGTTACACCATACACTATAACATTATTCTGTACCGCGTGTTTGTTGTGTATTTCTTTCTTTTTTCATAAAAAAAGGAAAATGGTCACTGGTCTTATGTTGCCCCCCTTGTCACCTCATTCCATTCCAATGTGATTCCTTAGTATCTAGTAGCCACCCCTCTCTGGTCTGGCACCCACCCACTCCTGATCAATGTATGAGCCTGGTCTCATATTGTCCCCCACCCTCACCTCTCCAGTCCCTATATCACTACTAGAATCCCTGGTTGCACTGGCAAGTCCCTACGCCTCTCCCCAAACAGCCACCAGCACAACACAAGTCTTCTGCTCACCTTCTAGACTGGCTACCATCCAAATCTTTTATCGTGATGAAATAATTTGCATAGTGCATGTGTTTCATAAATGCGCATTATAAGGCCACATTTTCATAATAACACACAATGACCTGGTATTTCATAAAGCACATTACATGATAAAGGATTACACAATCATTTGCTTATGACAATCAGAACTGTGTTTGTTTGTGTTTTTCTGTGCTGGTCACCACATCTGGGGAAGTTGGACTTGTCAATGGAAGCCAGGGACCGACTGGGGGGGATAGGGATGTACAAGGTAGCGGTAAAGGTGGGGTGCAGCATGAGACAAAAACATAGGGGCCTAGATATTCAAAGGGTTGCGCATGGCACAACGGTGTTGTGCCATGTGCAACCCTGATGACACCACTGGCACGATATTCAAAAGGAAAAGTACGTAAGCACAAACCCTGCTGCCTGTATTATCAGTATTGCAGGCAGTGGTGGGGTGCCCATGCATAACCTGCACAGCCGATATTCAGCCCGGATGTGCAGAGCCATGCATGTGCAACCCCTACCGCGCCAGCACAAAGTTAAACCAAAAAAAAAAGGAACAACTGATGGCCACCCACAGGTGAGCTGCTGCATTGCAGGGCGCAACACAGCAGCTGCCACCTATGGGTGGCCACCTGAGTTCCGGCTGCACCTGGCGGCACCCCCCATTCCTGATCACGGGAATTTGTAAAAAGACTTCTGTCCTATATCCCTGGTGGTCCAGTGGACTGCTTCCTGCCCGATTGCGGGCATCTCTATTATTAATAAAAGACCCCCGTCCTATATCCCTGGTGGTCAGTGGACCACTTCCTGCCGATCGCGGGCATCTGTATATTAATAAAGACCCCGTCAATATCCTGGTGGTCAGTGGACCACTTTCTGCGATCGTGGGCATCTGTATTAATAAAAGACCCCGTCCAATATCCCTGGTGGTCCAGTGGACCACTTTCTGCCGATCGTGGGCATCTGTACACAAAGACAGGACCAATATATCTGGTGGTCTAGTGGTACTCCTCCTCCCCACCCGCCCACTGAGCCCCACCACCCCATTGAGCCCACCACCCGCTCCCCGGTCAGCGGTGGCGGTAGCACCACCCGCCTGCCGCCCCGCCGCCCACCGACTGACAGCTCGGGTAGGACTGCCGCCCATTGGGCTCAAGCCAGAACCACGGGCATGCAGCCCTACTGAGCTGTCAGTCGCGCAGCGGCGGGGCGGCAGGTGGTGGTGCTGCGCCTACCGCTGACCGAGGGGAGCAGGGTGGTGGGGCCCAGTGGGCAGGTGGGGAGGGGGTACCACTAGACCACCAGGGATATTGGTCCTGTCTTTGGTACAGATGCCCGTGATCGGCAGAAAGTGGTCCACTGACCACCAGGGATATTGGACGGGGTCTTTATTAATAATACAGATGCCCACGATCGGGCAGGAAGCGTCCACTGGACCACCGGGATATTGGACGGGGTCTTTATCAATAATACAGATGTCCGCGATCATAGGAAGCGTCCACTGGACCACCAGGGATATTGGACGGGGTCTTTATTAATAATACAGATGCCCGTGATCAGGCAGGAAGCGTCCACTGACCACCAGGGATATTGGATGGTTTATTTTATATAGATGCCCACGATCAGGCACATAGCGGTCCACTGGACCACCAGGGTTATAGGACTTTTTTATTTTTACAGATGCCCACGATCGGGCTGGGGGGCGTCGCTCGACGGTTGCTGCTCGGCAGGCGCCAGGCTAAGTTGTCGGGATCGCATTACATGCTAAATGAGGCCATAATGAAATGCAATGGCCCCATGTGCTTTGCATAAATTATGGCCACATTTGCATGTTCCTTTGAACATAGCGGGTGCTATGCATGGTGCAATGGCACTGTGCCAGCATATATCTCATGCTCCACTCTGGCCACTGCGCTGGCACAGTTCCACTGCGCCATGCACAGTGATTGTGGCCAGGGTGCAATATTCAAAGCTGCTGAGCCATGGCGCAGCTCCGTTGAATATCGCCCAGGCCACACCCCTGCGCAGCCAAGTTGAGCTGCGCCCAAGCTTGCACCACAACCTGGAGCAGTTTGAATATCCGGGCCACAGTGTTTTAATCAGGGGTGGTGAGGAAAGGAGCACTAGACACCTGTGAATAAGTTCAGAATGTGATAGGACGAAGGGGAATCTAGTCAAAGTGGAATGTATTGTATCACACACTGTCTGGGATGGGCGAAGAAGGAGGGGGTAATTTAACATTAGACAAAACATAAGTGAATCAATTGAAAAAGCATGGGGTGAGGTAGGGGACAGGGACAAGCCAATAAGAACTGACAAGTTATTTATTTGAGAAACATCAAGCTGTATTTTATTTTGCTTAAATTGAGTGGTGGTAATTGGTGAATAAAGAATACATTAAATTAATTGACTGTTTATTCAGGCTGATTAAAATGTCGAGCGAGGATGATCATCACTGAGAGGCTGCACAGTCAGACTAGCAACTGCAATCCCACCGTCACTCAGTTCAGCCAAGTCGAGTCCAGTAGCCCACTGTCTGACTCTGAATTCTAGTAGCCAAGTATTCCATCCAGGCTGTCCCATGAGGTCTGCCTTTCTTTTTCAACAGACAGGGTGACGCCACCATCATGAACATTCTTCGTTCATGTTGTTTTCATATTCAGTCAATTAAATAAAACCAAAATGTGGCCGGGAGCAGAGTAGACTGTGATGAAAGACTACTGCACAGTGAGTCATTCAGTCAAGCCTGCTGCCTGGCACCACAGTAGTCCTAGAACAGATAATGGTCTCTAGGAGTGGGTGTGAGAACTGAATTTTAATTAGAACTGATTCACTACATTTTTAATTTTAGAAGCAGTCCAAGTATAGCAGAGAGGCATTAGGGAGGAGAAGAATAGACCCACAACAAAGTGCCAGGTCTGTGCTGTGCCTTCTTCTCAGTCTCAGTCTCAGTGGCAGTTAAACTGCGTGCATGAGCCATTTATTGTTAGGTTCTGCTGCTTTTCCAGGTCAGCTCAGGGTGTCTTAATTTTTTTATGTTTGCTTGCACGCATGTGCAAGAAACATAGTGCCACCATATGAGTTTTGGTAGGTGTGCGCCCCACTTCCAATGCCCTGCTCCTTTTGCAGGTGCAGCTGCACCGTACACCAATGAATGTCCGAGCTGTCTATGACAGCCGGGCTCAGATGCATGGCGTGCAGGTTCAGAGAAAACCACCACTACAATCAGCGGTGGTAATGTGGGCGAATTTGCATACTGCTATCGTCGAGCAATTTGCATACTGCTGTCGGCAGTATGCAAATTACCTACACATCAGCACTGCATCTGAACTGTCATAAACAGTTCGTTTCCAGCAGAACAGTGTGATTACCCTTGGATCCAGTGCCCCCCCCAAAACAAACACCCAGGTAGCATGCTGGGAGCCCACCCCAGTGTGCTCATGCGCTCCTCTCCACCCCCGCACACTGCATGGCCAACGGAGGTGCCCAATTCCCCGTCGGCTCCACTGCCTCCCCAAACAAACTTCCACGTGCCACGTTGGGAGCCCACCCCAGTGTGGCAAAAGTCTGTGGCCCACGAGAGTGCCCAATTCCCCGTCGGCTCCACTGTCTCCCCAAACAAACTTCCAGGTGCCACACTGGGAGCCCACCCCAGCGTGGCAAAAGTCTGTGGCCCACGGGCGTGCCCAATCCCCCATATGCTCCACTGCCCCCAAACAAACTTCCAGGGGCCACGCTGGGAGCCCACCCCAAAGTGGCAAAAGTGCCACGTCGTCTTTTAAAAAAAAAACTATAACAAAAGAAAATGGTCCCTCATTGACTGTCTTGCTCCCTTCCCAAACCCACACCCACCATCTGCGTAACCCACCTCCCCACACACCCCTCACCCCATACTTACCTCCGGAGGCTGATGCAATGATCTTCGTTTGACCAGGAACACGTCTGCACTCTTCAAAGCCGACCGAGTACTGAAGAAATGCCGGTAAGCTGTATAATGGCATAAGTGGTTTTTTTTTCAACTTTGAGGCATATCTCGGCCATTTTTGAGAATTTTTTCACCAAATTTTCAACATGAGATTCTTGAGACCCCAACTCATGAACTCAGTCACTGTCATTTTGTTATTCGGTCCCAAAAGGTGATTTTGTGATCACTGTGTGGAACCACCTTTCCGGAATGATTAATGAAATGGCAGTGTCACAGTACATGAGGTAGGCCCCCAAAAACCCTATGCTCGTAACTTCGAGAATTTTTACTATTTTCACTCCAGATTTTTAACATTGCCATTTTATCACACCTCTTTATGAACAGTACAGCTGTATTTTTTCACATCTCACCCAAAATGTGTTTTTGCACATGTAGCACACTGGCGTGGTTGGTGTGCGAAATCAATGTTTGGGACAGATTGAGAAAATTACAGTGACATTGTTCATGAGCAGAGATCTTAAAATGACTATGTTGAAAATTTGGTGACAAAAGTCCATAAATGACTATTACGATGTGCATTGCGCAGTTTCTATGCACACTCGTGAGTTCACGATTTTGTAATATTTTCAGTCCAGATTTTCAACATTGCCATTTTCCCACACCTCCTTATGAACAGTACAGCTGTCATTTTCCACACTCTGGCGAAATGTGTTTTCACACTTTCGGTGCAGAATACCGCGGTCGCTGTGGGAAATCAGTGTTTGGGACAGATTAAGAAAATCACAGTGACACTGTTCATGAGTGGAGGTCCCAAAATGCCTATGTTGAAAATCTGCTGTAAAAACTCCCCAAACTAGTTACATTACGGATGTGCGTTGCGCAGTTTCTATGCACACTCGTGACTTCACCAGTTTTTTTATATTTTCACTCAGGTTTTCAGCATTGCCACCTCCTCATGAACAGTACAGCTGTCATTTTTCACATCCTGTTCGAAATGTGTTTTCGCACCTGTGGCATCAAATGGCACAGTCACTGTGCAAAATCACCTTCGCCAACGAACTGATAGTGTCACTGTTCATGCGGTGGGGTCACAAAAGCCCATGTTGAAAAATTGAGTAAAATACCAAGAAACGCCCAGGGCATTAGGTTTTTGACCATAACGCCTACTCTGTAGGGACTGACAGGCATATGGGTGTGACTTGGGATTGTCAACGTAATGCTCATGCCATTCTACCCCACCCCCACACTGCAGCCAGTGACAGGTATTGAGGTGCGCCTTGGACCCTGGGCCCCAGAGTTCACCCCATTCTCCTATACTGCACCCATTTCAGCATATTTCCTTATGGATGAAGTGAATGTAAAGCCCAAACACTCCCAAGGCACACCTCGACACTTGTCAGTGTCTGCAGGGTAGGGTGAGGTGAAATGTCGTCACCCTCATGGGTGACGACCCAAAGGCACACCCAATGCCTGTCCATCTCTGCAGGGTGGGGGTGGAGTTGGCGTCAGTTCAATACTTCACTGCCATTCCTATACTGCATCTGTCTAACTCCTGCACTTCCGCTGCTAATGCCAGCAAGCAAACATTTGGCATTGACAAATTTATTTATTTTATTTAAAATTTTGGTAACCGAGTAGGCACACTGAAACCTTGCGGTCCCTTTTTCAGGGGCGACCTGGGATTAGTTACATCTACCTAGTGGGAGGGAAAACACAATGCTTTTGATATGTACAATACAGCAAGGCTTACATTGAGTGAGTGAACACACATTACAGCACAGAAACTGATACAACAATAAGCAAGACTTTTTGTTAGGAACAGACCATTGACAGTTATAAACCTATATAAATGCAAAAATCAGTTCTACCATCAAGCTATCAGACCCTTCCATCCAATTTGCTGTGGTCTTTAGCAGAGATAACACCCTGCGTTGGGTCCCTTTGTGGGACCTTAAGAGAGGCAGCAGCACTGCGGCCCCTTCCCAAGGTGTACTTTTAGCCCCTTCTTGAAACCCTCAGTAGAGGAACTGTCTTGTATCTCTCTCAGGAGATCATTCCAGAGTTTGGGGAGGGTGACCCTGAATGACCATTGACCTAGCGATGATCTAGCCCTGGGAATTTCTAGTAATTAAAAATGCTTGTTTTTAATCACTGCAGACACACTGGGCAGAGCTGCTCACTGCATGCATGGTAAGAGTTGCCGTTGAGCAGTCTGCTTTGACTTATTTCCACTGTTCATCTCAGACTAACTACCCAACTGGCATCTGTACACTCTGCACTGCTTTATTTGACAGCTGTCACCACCTCAGCAGCTGCTCATCCTCAGCATTAAGCAGCCGCTCGACTTTTTAAAATTAAATAAATGATTTATTTAAATCCAAAACAATGTAGTAGGCTAAGTTGTATAACTGCCCCAGGAGTCTTGGGAGGATGAAGAGGGACACAGAGGGAGTATGGAACAACATAGCAGGTTAGGAAGTAGCTGCTCAGCAGACTGTGCTGCAATCAGTCAACTGACCGGTCACTGACTGCACCACAAACACACCACAGTATACGCAGCTGTGCTAGGACTCAGCTCACTCTGTCACCAAGTTGTCAGGAGAGTCAGGACTGGCCTCCTCAGCTAAAGACTTGACTGATGCCTGACCCCACCACAGTCTCCAGTCCCCACACAACAGCAGACTGCCTCACAAAAGAACGAAAACGTTTTATTAAAAAAATGAATTTCTGTGGGGCAGCCAGCCTGGAGCAGACTCAGATGGGAGAGATAAGACCCTGAGACTCAAAGCTGCTGCCTGCTGATGCAAAGTCCAGCCCAGCCACACACCGACCTGTGGCCCGCTGCCCATTCACGCCATTTCCTTCACCTGCTGCTCGACACCACACCACCCGTTCAAATCATCACTCAATAATTGTCTGGTGTCTACTAGGGTCCCAGTGGCTCCCTACTATATTCCCCCTGCCCTGCCTTCCTTCCTAACCTGCTTAAGCCCGTGTGCAGGGGTTAAATTGAAAATTCAAAGCAGGACGAGCGAGTGAACTGGCTTTCTGATCCATCTCCGACTCTCCACCACACAGTCTCAGAATGTCTGAGATGGGGCAGGCTGGCAATCCAAGCCCAGACATGATTTATAACATCACCTGATTTCCCTATCAGCAGAATCTCAGTGACCGTAAAATTCAAAGTCCCCCCGCAGCAAGCTAGCTGAGCTGGTATGTGTTTTTTTTCACTCAAGTCTTACAGTAGTCAGGAGGGGCTCGGGACTCAAACAGTCGTGTTAGGGAGCTATGAGCAAGCAAATTAGGCATACGGCAGCAGGAGAACTGGTGGACCTTTTGGTGGGTGGCCCCAGGCATTTGCCCCATTTTCCCCCTATTAATCTGGGCCTGCTCCTGCTTATGTAGAGTGGACCTCTAAAATGAGTGACGCATAAATAATGAGAGACTGGTGCATCAGGTTGTTGCTAAAAGTTTTCTATTTGAAAAACTGGGCCCTTTCTTACTTATTGAGATATTATATAATTAAATATTACCCATTTTAGGCCCGATAGTATGGATTATATAGTATAATGAATCTGTATATTTTTCTGTATGTAATTCTCTATATGATACCTGACAGTTTTAGTCATTATATAAGTTTGTTTTTGTTGTTATATGTTTTATTTTGTGTTTCTGCTTGATGTATTTTGCTTTACCGAAACCAAATAAAATCTTTAAATCAAAAAAAAAGTTTGGAAGAAAAGGAAAGGAATCCATTCTGTTCCTTTTCTTCCTTCCTTTTTTAGTTTTTGTTTGGCACTGAGTTACATGTAGTACTGTGGCCCCACCTCGCACTCACAGCTTCCTTGCCACTTGCAGTCTAATTAAACACCAATTAAAGCCTCTATCCCCCAACATTATTTTATTGGCCAACTCTTTACCTCAGCTTTGTAATGTTCACAGTGTTCACTCTGCTGCAAGTTCAGCCTAAACTTGACCCTGTAGTTTGTCCCCTCGGAACCTCCAGGGCCACGTGAGAAACCAAAGAATATTAGGACTGTTCACCATTATGGAGTTAGTCTGTTCAGGTGTTCAGGGTAGCGTGCTTCACTTTCAGGCTGGACCAAGGAGAAATTGTACTCTCTGCTTGAGACTTTGAGGGGCATGTCTAGTTTATGTGATTCTTGCTTCTTTCCAGGAGTTTGATGTCATTGCCCATATATTTGGGCCAAGAAACTCTTCTGTGGCAGGGTTCAATGAGAAGAGCTCCAGGGTACTCTCAAGTTTACAACAGGGTCTGGCTTCAGCATGGGTATAGAAATGTTGGCTTTCAGCAAGGAAGATTTTAAGTTGTGCAGGGGCCAGTATTTGCATCTTGCTGTTTTCTCAGATAATTGGAAGGCTATAGCCTGTAGTTCAAGGGGCGGTGAAACTGGCCACGCCCCTTTTGGCTTATTTAAGGGCTGCTCTCCTCACCCCATGCACACAAGCATTTCTTCCTTGCAGTTGGAGGCTCTGTTGGTCTGTCTTATTTCCTGGGGCCTACTGGGCTTTGCCCCCATGCATGCTTGGACTCTGCTTGGTTTCTGCTGGACTTCTGTTTTTCTTCTTCTGCTTTAGGCTTGCATTACTGGCCTCCAGCAGCTCCTGGCCTTGTGTTTCCTTGCCTTAAGCTGCTCTGTGCCTGTACCCCCAGCTCTATTTCTCACCTGCTATTGCAGCTCTTTGCTCACTGCATTGTTCTCTGTATGCTTAGTTCAACCTGTTTTTCTGTCTAAAAAACCTCAGTCCCTACAATTGTCATTGTATGTTTCAGGTCACATGGCAAGCTGCCTTGCTCCTGTTGTTTCCTGCCTACTCTACTCAAACATACTACCAACTTTGCTACCACATGAACCTATGCTACCAACCGACCTACGTACAGGTCCTCGACCCCAAGTATTCACTACCTTGTATGCTTTGCTTGACACTCTTTTGGGGCTTCTTCCTAAGGCACCTTTAGCCAAGGGAATCACTCCCACGACACCTCAAGGGGTGGAACCCTCCCCTAGGGTTCCTTGCCTTTGCACCACTACAGAGTGGTCAGAGCCATAGGAAGGCATTTTGGTGCCCTGGGCAAGAGACTAATTTTGCATCCCCCCCCCCAAGAAAAGAGCCGGGGGTCTGGGGGGGAGGGTTACATGCTCTGTGGTGAGTTTTGGGGCTTTTCTTGAAGGAAAAACATACTTTTGTTATATGTTCCCTACCCCGGATTTGGAGGAAGAACTATTTCATTAACACATATCCCTCTAAATGAGGAAAACATTCAAAAAGTATTCTTTAAGTTGTAACACTCTTCTTTTGAAACAATTTTTATTAATAATAGCAACACAGCACTCTCAGGAATTAAATTAAATCAGTTCATCACCCTAGTGGCAACACTGTCACTCGGCTGCATCTCATGCCACATGACACCCTTAGGGTAATTAACAGATTGTTAATCTAACCCCTGGTTCGGTCATGCCTTATTGCTTAATGTGATTATGCATACTCAGAGCTGCAGTGCTGCAGTGTTCCTAGTCTTATGATTTAATTTATATGTATTATACATATAAATTAAACCGTCAGATAAGAGAGCAGTGATTGTTACATGCTTTGAAAAGTATTATCCATGATAATACTACACTATTTTATTTTTTCTGTTTACCCAAGAAGCTGAACTTCAAACAGAAGAGAAGGTGCACAGTTGGATCCTATTTTTTCTGAACTCTTCCCTACCTCTCAAATCTTCCTTTTTGTACCGTGGCATCTCATAAATATTATCATCACCATAAACTCTATAAACAGTGGGCCAGATATTCAAAAGAGTTGAGCCATGCGCAATAGGGTTGCGCCTGCGCAAGTCCAAAATTGTGCCATTCTGCGATATTCAGCGGGAGGCGAGTTCGTCCCCAAATTCACGGTGAGCAACAGCTAATGATAATGAATGTATGCACAACAGAAGGGGAGGAACCATGCATAAATGCGGGTGTGATATTCGACAACATGCACCATGCGCATAGGGGAGCCAGCGGAAGTTACGCCATAGCAGAAATGAGCCAAAATAAAAGGGAACAAGGATGAAGCGCAAGAACACTACAGGGAAGGCACATGAGGCTGAACTCTAACAAGACAAACTGGGCAGCAGGGACACACAGGGCTGGCCAGGAAAGGGCACCTGGAACCCACAGGCTCAGGGGAAGGTGTGGGGAGCCACAGTGCAGAAGGAAAGCACTTGCCACACAGCAGTGAGGCCAGCACAGTCAGGTGTTCCCAGTGCAGGGAAAGTAGCAGCTAGGACAGCAGGGGGAATACAGAAACAGCTGCCGGGGGGGTGAACACAAGCCAGGGACATGGCCAGTGCCACCATCCAGTTGGAGCAGTAATGAGGGGGTGAGAAGGCGGGCAGCAGGGGGGCGTGGCCGTGGAAGGGCCTGGCCTCGGCGGTATGCCCCCAACAGGCAGTACCGAGCCCGCACCAATCCTCGAGCTAATATAGTGATATGGAGATCGTGGGCCGGTACCACTGAATCAGACAATTTGAGGCGGCTCTGTGAGCTGTGCAGTGATGTGATGCAGGCACCCACACTCACGGAGCCATGCTCTGTCAGTCGAGATGAAAGTGACAGCTTACATGTACTTGCTCGCCACGGGTACCTTCCAGAGACCAACTGGGGACACCACAGGCATAACCCAGTCGGCCACATCATGCCTCCTCACCCAATTCCTCAGCGCACTGCTGCCACATGCTGCGGAGTACATCCATTTCCCCAGCACACCGGCGGAGTGCACAGCAAACATACAGGAGTTCCACAGGGTAGCACGTATGCCTGGCATGCTAGGGGCAATAGACTGCACCCATGTGGCCATCCGCACACCACCTGACCCTGAGGGGGCTGCATATATAAATCACAAGGGCTATGCCAGCATCAACTGCCAGGTGGTGTGCAATGCCAGGGGGCGCATAATCAATGTCTGTGCCATACACCCTGGGGGAGCACATGATGCCTTCATCTGGCACCAGTCAGCACTGTGCCACAGATTCGAGAGTGGGGATATCCCCACTGGCCACCTAGTGGGTGAGTATGCAAACCACATGGAAAATCATAGGGCCTGGGGGGGCATGGTCAGAGGTGACATGGGTAGTGGCCTACATGGCCCTGGGCAGGGCCATGCTGATCACCAAACTAACCTCCGCCCTCTACACATAGGTGACAGTGGATACCCACTCTATCCCTGGCTGCTCACACCCTACTGGCGGCCCGCGACCCCATCGGCATGGCACGCTACAATGAGGCACATGCCACCACATGTAATGTCATCGAGCGGGTGTTCGGGATGCTGAAGGCATGTTTCCATTGCCTGGACACCTCCGGCAGTGCCCTACAGTACAGCCCCTCAAAGGCCTGTGGGCTATTCCTGGCCTGTTGCATCCTGCACAACATGGCCAACGAATGTGGGATAGCCATACAGGCCGAAGAGGGGGACAGCGATGGGGACGATGAGGACGCCGGTGACAATGGTGATGGGCAGCCCCCTTGGGCGACGGGACCCCCGACTGCTCCAGCTGGCACAGCTGCACCGGGACACCATCACAGGGGAGCACTTCAGCCAACCCAGGTAAGTCATGGAGCCATGTGCAACCAACAGTGGCTAAGGCACAACCCACAAATATGCATGGACACACACCAAGGAAGTGGCCGGGCATGGAACCACACATGCAACCAGGGATGGGTGAGGTCTAACATGCCACGTGGATGGACACACACACACACACACACACATGCACACACACAATGCACCAGACATGCACAAAGGGTAGGAGGCACACCGACCCAGAACGCTACCCCTAGCCACACACATGTCCACAGACCACCACGCCCACTGTCTGTGATTGTGCTTGTGTCAGATGCTGAGCACCATTGCACATTGGTGTACAGTGCAATGCAGGCATCATCACGCACACGCAACTGCGGACAGCAGCCAGGAGGGTGTGCAGATGGACTGTGTGTCCGCGTGCATGGCCGGGTACCCACCTGTGCATTGCCCGCTGAATGACACAGTGCACACAGGGCAGCACCAGACAGTAGCCACATTGGGAGACAGGTCAGTCACGCGCCACAGTGCCGTGACCACCACGGATGCATGGGCGGCCCTGCCGAGACCCGCCAGCACTGACAGGCTGACCACTGGCCTCTTGGTGTGGAACCGATGGTCCCCCAGGGGTTCCACTGCGTGAATGCAACCATGCTTGCGCAGGGGTCTGCAGCACACCAAACATGCCTGCACCAGGCATGCTTGGGATGCCCACAGCTGAACACGGTGTTGACAAGGTGGTGTTGCACGACGCCGGGAATGGGGGGTGGACAGTGCACTGCGTGGTGTCTGCAATGCATGGGCAAATAACTGTGTGCCCATTATGGCCATGACAGCAGTGAATGCCTGTGTCTGCCTTTCAATGGCAGCAGTCACATCCTCCCGCAACCGGTCCATCCCTGCCAGGATCAGAGCGGTGTCTCTGCTGCGACACTCCTCTGCCTGCTCCAGTGCCACACGCAGTGCATCCACCGATGTCACAAGCCGCATCTGCAGGTTGACTGATGCTTGCAGTATGCAGGTGTGCTCGTCCAAGAGGTCATCTGCCTCCTCGGCATCTTGTCCCTCAGGGTGTGCGCGGCCCTGATGCTCAGCACCCCTTGAGGGTGGACGCTGCACACCAGGACCAGGTCTGGGCATGTCCACAGGCGGTGAACTGACGCCGCCCCCTGACACTGTATCCCCAAGCCCATTGGCTGACTGCTGATGCTGCCCCTCCGGCTGCCACTCCCCAGGGCTCACTGGTGCTGCCACAGTGGCCGCAACAGTCCCACTGTCCTGTACACACACCAGTGCTGCCCCATTGGTGCTGTCAGGCACAGGCTGGGACTGTGATGACACGCAGGCCTCCACGGCAGCACCACCCACAGCCATGGCCGCGATGTTACTTGCCGTGTGGCCATCCCGTGGCACACACGTGTCACTGCCCATGGCATTAGCGACATCATCATCGGTGACGGACCTGGCACCAGCCCGAGTCACAGCATGCTGGCATCCGTGGACGCTGGTGCGCTGGGACAAGGGCAGGGCCTCCTCCGCACCTGTTCCAACAACATCAGTCTGGACAGCCAGGCGGGCCCACTGTCGCACTGAGCCGCTGATTCCTGTGGAGGGGCGGGCCCTCCTCCATCTCCATCTGACCGGCCTCCGTGGACAGGCCACCACCGCTGACCCACGCGAACTCCAGAGCTGTAAGGGAAAACAAAGTCGCGTTACTGCATGTGAGCCTACCCTGTCCCCCCAATAGACAGACCATGACCTACCATGCAGTGACGGGCTACCACCCGTCTGGAAGCCACCACCCAGAACACCCTCAATGGCACAACGCTGCATGCTGCCAGAAACCCTCTCCTCCTGTGGGGTCAGGCGTAGCACCTCCAGCTGTCCCCACCTGTCACAGTTTGTGCTGCCCTGATGGCAGCCACCTTCTCCTTTATCCTCCTCCTGTCTGTGCCCATCTTCTTCTTGCACTCCTGCACGGAGCGCTGGTGGCTGCCATGCAGGTTCACAGCACGTGCCACTTCCTCACATGCAGCAGCACCGGCTTGAGTGTTCTCTGCCATCTGCTGAGCAGCTGCCTGATCCAGGTAGGCCTCAAACAGGGCATCCGTCTCGGCCTTGGTGAAATTTGGCCTCCTCCTCCTCCCACAACTCTGTTCCTCTTCTCCCAACCTCGCTCGGTCATTATTTAGCCTGTAAGAATGAAAGTTGTTACCAGTGACTGTGCAGTCCCATGCATGTCCCAAAATCCACAGTCCACACTCCCAAACAGCATGCAACTCACCAATAGACTGCAGTAACCAACTATGGCCAGTGCAGCCCAATGTTGCACTTTATATGCGCAACCCATGCCAAATGAGGCAAGGCGCAACTTTAAGTGAAATTGCAGTGCTGCGCCATTGAATGGCTGATTAGTTGATTTGCATATGACGGCTGAATATCGCTGTTCGCTTTACTTAATTGTGTTGAATAATGTGCTGAGCCAAGGGGCGCAGTTGTGTGACATGCGCAGTACACACTAACTCGCGCATGCCCAGGTTTCTGACGCAGGCGCCTGCTGCACTGCTGATGTGCTGTGTGCAGAAGGCAATGCAGGGCATGGCCACCATTGTGCCAGTGGTGCTACAGCGATGTTCACCTATATGGCGCTGTGACACTGGGGCATCATAGGCGCACTGGGGCAACAGAGCGGTAGGCCGCTACTGGAGGTAGCACACAGGCACCCAATTGCGCTACACGCATTGGGTTCAAATCACGCTGTGCCTGTCCATGTGTCAGAGACCCATGACCCTGTGCCTGACCTTTGCCCCCTAGGTGCCATGCGTCAGGCATGGGTGCACCACTATCGCACTGTTCTGTGACAGCGCGATAGGGAATGACAGTGCTATGCCGCGCAGCATCTGCGCGTGGTGGAAACCGCTGCAGGCGCCATTTTACCCCACCGAGCAAGAGAGATGGCGCAGAGGAGAGCTGCCCAGTGAGCCAGATCGAGATGGCAAACCTGGTTGCCATTGTGGAGCCACTTGTTGGCCCACTGTTTGGGAGGCACCCCTGGACAGGTCCAGGAGCCAAGTGTGGCAGGAGGTGGCCGACACCCTGGGAGGCCACAGGAATGGGGCGGACGGTGGAGCAGTGGGGCCACAGGTATGGGGACCTGAGGCGGAGGGACCCAGACCTGTTGTCACCTGCGGGCACATGCCAGGGAGGGGCACGTGCTACGGCAGGTAGGTGTGATGTCCACACACTTTATCTTCCATATGGGTATCACGGTTGTATGTGTCCGGAACATGGGGAGGGACCGTCTGTGTTGGCTGTGGTGGTGTTATCAGGGTGTGGGGTGGGTGGGTCTGGCTGGGTGGAATTGCACACACATGGGGGCAGGGGTACTTTGCTACAGGATTGTACTGATGTTCCTCTCTCAATGTTTGCACCACAGGGCCAGAAGAGGATGGCTGGCGAGGGAGCAGAGGCGCCAGCAGGAAGACAGGGCCATTAGGAGGGGCCAAGGTCCACAGCGCCAGACAGACTGGCCTGATGATGGTGAGTGCCATACCTCCATGATTACTATTGCATGCTGTGTAGCAGGGTGGGCAGCGGGCATGGCCACCATCCATTGACACCACTGCCATGCACGCAACTTGTTACAGTCAGCACTGTCCAGTGGCACTGCATGTCTGGGAGTGCGTCAATGGTGGTCCATGCGTGCACCGGGTACATGGCTGTGCCACTGCCTTCACACCACATAGCCATGTCACTAAATGGCCCCGCGTGGTGCTGTGCAGGACTTGGCCGTGGGTGTGTGCAGCAGTCCACATGGCTGTATGCACCTGGGTGGGCAGGTCTTGTGGATGTGATCACTGTGGGTGGTCACACACCATCATAGAGGCATGTCCCATGGCCGTATGCTATGCACAGTGGGTGGGCTGTATGGGGCTGTGCATTCACATCTATTGACTGTGCCCTTGTCCTAGGTGTCCACCAGCTGCAGGCTATCTGAGAGGCACTGCAGGAGATACTAACCATGGCCAGGGCATCATTGGACATCCTGCAAAGGATTGAGCAGCTGGGAGTCCGGAGGAGACATGGAAAGTCGTAACCCGGAGTGGGGGCGGGCTCCCACTGAACATCTATATGCCCATGATTTCCCTACCCCTGGACCCGTCCTCACACCCCTCCTTTCCTGTCCCATTTGTTCACCCTGCCCCTTACCCACTCCCACCTTGTTTGTGGCCCTCCTCCCACACATTTGTACATAGTTGTAAATAGTTTTGTTTGATATTTTTGAATACAGATCTTTTGATATGAATGCTGTGGTGGTCTCTGATTTGCAGCGGGCTATAGGTGCTGAGCTGCAGTGGTGTGCATGGCGTCAGGGGTGGTGCAGTCATGGGTATGTGTGTGTGTCCATGGGGAAGTGACTATGGTGTGGGGTAGCTATCAGTCAGTGTCTGTGGTGTGTGTGTTGTGCCCTGTGCACTGGATGACTGTGTGCAGTGGTCCATGGTGCATGCTCTGTGTCCATGGTGCACCTGTCAGCCCATCCATGGCCTGTGCAGCTGACACCCTTGCATGTCTGTGACCTGCACGGTCTGCTGGCATGTCAGTGGTGGCTGTCCATGCAGGGCAGCCACTGTACCTGTCACAATGCTGGGTTGCCTTCTGTCACTGGTGTGGTGCATGTCTGCCTCGGGTGACACTGTGGCCTCCACAATTGTTGTCCCACCTCCATGCTGTGGCTTGTGGGTGTTGCATGGGATGTGCACCACTGTCTGTGACTTGTGCTCCAGGCAAATGATGGTATGCACAGGTCCACAGTGCCTGCAGCAGGGTGGCTGGCACTCCTGTGCCATGGAGGACTGCTGGGTCGTGTACACGGTTTCCATGGGCCCACGCTGGGGCTTGGTTGCCCCACTACTGCGTCCCTGTGTTGCTGTGCCCTTGGGTATGGGTGGGTGTTTGTCCATGCACTGTGTTGCATCTGGTGTGGTGCATACTTCCACACACCAATGTGGGTGTCTGTGCTGGCTGTTGTGGCCAGTGCTGGGTAGGGGTGTGTCCTTGGGAGGTTGTGCAAGGTGCTGTACCACTGGTAGTGGGGTCCAGGGCATGCCCTGTCACATGTGGGGGTACCTTGTGTGCCGACGCATGGTCAGTCTCTCAGCTGTACCTCAGGAGGGCTGTGCGTGGTGGCACTGTGTATGCCGTCGTTGCATCGCGGTGTGCTGCCACCCACTGATGGGTGCTCGTGGTGGGGCTGCCTTGCATGGTTCTGTAGTGCAAGGGTTGCCTTTGTCACAGTGGGGTGGTGGCATGCATGGGGTATCCTGCAGTGGTGGATGCTGCTCCTTGGAAGGGTGTCTGGGGTCACAGTGCAGGGTGTGCTGCATTTGGGGGATGGTGTGGCATGGGGTGGTGGGACCTCCTGTGTGCGGTCCACAGCTTGCCAGGGGTGTGATGGGGCACCATGGCCCAGCTGTGGGTTGGTTGCTTGTCTCCATGGGCCAGTGGTTATTCCAGCCTCCCCCAGTTGTGCAGCGCATGGGGTGTGGGGGCGATGTCTGTTCTGCTGTGTTTCTGTGTGCCCATCTGTGGCATGGGTGGTGGGCCCTGCATCCCTGGTTGTGCAGTTGCATTGCTGGCCTGCTGCTGGGGGTGTCCCTGGTTGTGCTATGGCACCTCTGGACTGCTCAGCTGAACATCTCTTGTTGCGCTAGGCGCATCAGATCTGCTCAGCTTCCTCCCTAGTTAGCTATGGTGCAGGTGGTGCGATATTCAGCCGTTGGCTATAGGGCGCATCTTGGCCGGCTCAGTTATTGAATATTGTGCTCTTGCACATGGCGCAATGGATTTGCGCTGCTCCTGCTATTGTGCACTTTTTGGGTGCAGTTTGAGTATCTGGGCCAGTATATATAGAATAAATTGGGTGGTGTGTGTAGCGAGGAAGTTTACACACCCACAGTAGATGCTGTAAACCCTGAGGAGGCAGACCTCGAGGGGGTTTATTACAACATCTAATACCTCGTGGGTGTGCAAACTTCGAGTTTCCACACACCACCGCATTTTTATTTTATATAATTGCTGGGTTTCCCTTTTTCGCCACAGCAATTATATAAAATACTAGCCCTTCTGGTGCACTCATGCTCCGGTTCTGTTTTCCGCCACTATACACATCCATCCCATCTGAAGTTTAAAAAAAAATTCAGAGTTGAAGAAGTGCTTTCTTTTCCCCCATTGAGTTTAAAATAAAATAAAAAAAAAAACATACCGCCAAGTTCTGTTTGTCTGGCGGTTTCATTTGGAGGAGAAAGGCGACTGAGGCGGCGGTTACACAGCAAGGAACTGCAGGATGGACATGCGCAGAATGAGGGAAACCGTGCGTGTGTTTGCCGTAATAAACACTCCTTCATTACGGCAAATTACGCCACAGTTTCCCTATGGGAAAATGGGAAGCCCATTAATTATATATATATTTCTTAGATCTGCTCTTAACTGTAAATTAATTGTGCTTTTCAAAAGATTCAAGCATGTACTGTTTTCCCGATTTCAGTTTATTATGTTATAATGCATCTCTAATAGACTGATGTGGACAGACTCTGGATAGGCCAGAAGGCAGAAGCAAGATGGTTCAAATTAAATTACAGCATGAGCATAACACGTACAATATTTTTCAATTCAGTACTGTATGCTGTCATTTATTTGAACCATCCTGCTTCTGTCCTTTCCAGACTCCACACCAGACTACAATTATAGATGCATTATAATTATAAAATGTAACATAATGAGCTGGTAAGCCAGGATGGCAAGGGAACACAGAACTACAGTCATCTGCACTGCACAATTGCTGTGAATAGCAGTTCTAAGAAACGTATTTTACACTACACACATACATACAAGCTTCCTTCTTTTAGGGAAAAATGAAGCTCTTTTTGCTGATCATGAACAAATAACATTTACTAGTCTGCACTTCCTGTCTTCCTTCCTGATGCCAGCTAAGATGAGATGACAGAGGAGGCTAATAACTGAGTGAGAAGAACATTTTTGATTAATTTAATTTTGTATGTATTATGCATTTTTATATAGAATATATGCTCGTTAACAGACTTGATTGAAGTGTCAATAAGTGCTGCTACCCAGTGCCTGGCCTGCTGGCAGAGTGGCCAGGCTGTGAGGCTGGCCCAGTGGCCTGCCTGCTGGCAGAGTGGCCAGGCTGTGAGGCTGGCCCAGTGGCCTGCCTGCTGGCAGAGTGGCCAGGCTGTGAGGCTGGCCCAGTGGTCTGTCTGCTGGCAGAGTGGTCAGGCTAGGAGGCTGGCCCAGTGCCTGGCCTGTTGGAAGAGTGGCCAGGCTATAAGGCTGGCCCAGTGGCCTGCCTGCTGGCAGAGTGGCCAGGCTATGGGGCTGGCCCAGTGGCCTGCCTGCTGGCAGAGTGGCCAGGCTGTGAGGCTGGCCCAGTGGCCTGCCTGCTGGGCAGAGTGGCCAGGCTGTGAGGCTGGCCCAGTGGCCTGTCTGCTGGCAGAGTGGCCAGGTTATGAGGCTGGCCCAGTGGCCTGTCTGCTGGCAGAGTGGCCAGGCTGTGAGGCTGGCCCAGTGGCCTGCCTGCTGGCAGAGTGGCCAGGCTGTGAGGCTGGCTCAGTGGCCTGCTTGCTGGCAGAGTGGCCAGGCTGTGAGGCTGGCCCAGTGGCCTGCCTGCTGGCAGAGTGGCCAGGTTATGAGGCTGCCCAGTGGCCTGTCTGCTGGCAGAGTGGCCGGGTTATGAGGCTGCCCAGTGGCCTGTCTGCTGGCAGAGTGGCCAGGCTGTGAGACTGGCCCAGTGGTCTGCTACTGGCAGAGTGGCCAGGCTATGAGACTGGCCCAGTGGCCTGCCTACTGGCAGAGTGGCCAGGCTATGAGGCTGGCCCAGTGGCCTGCCTGCTGACAGAGTGGCCAGGCTATGAGGCTGGCCCAGTGGCCTGCCTGCTGGCAGAGTGGCCAGATTGTGAGGCTGCCCAGTGGCCTGCCTGCTGGCAGAGTGGCCAGATTGTGAGGCTGGCCCAGTGACCTGCCTGCTGGCAGAGTGGCCAGGCTGTGAGGCTGGCCCAGTGGCCTGCCTGCTGGCAGAGTGGCCAGGCTGTGAGGCTGGCCCAGTGGCCTGCCTGCTGGCAGAGTGGCCAGGCTATGAGGCTGGCCCAGTGGCCTGCATGCTGATTCTCCATTTCAGTAGCAGTCTGGTAGGCTAGTAGCAATAGCAGGTATTGAGCACTTACCAGGTCCATCTCAGGTTGGGAGGGAGTCAGTCAGTCAGTACGAAGTTGTATGAAGAACTGACTGGACTGGCTTTACTCTGGGACCGGGACGGCCCACCGAGCGCTGGCCACCCACCTGGAGTATTAGGAATGCAGCGTGGGTCTGGAGCCTGTGACTGGAGCAGTAAGTAGCCAGAGCCCCGAGAGCAGAAAATCAACTAACAACTTCCATTCACGCCAACTAGCCACGGCAAGGCAGGCCTCACCCTCATTCTATTCCTACAAAAGACGGGTGTGGTGGGGCGTGGACTCATGGAGAATGGAGTGCACTGGAAGACATGAAAAGCCCCCCAATGGCAGTGGAAATAGGATGGGTCCTAGGAGTCAGTGCAAGGGACCAGGACGGGGGAAGGGATGCCTGGAGGTGGCGGTGTCGCGCCCACATCACGGCAGCCAGTCAACCCAAGGCAGGCAAGGCAACTAACTTCTTCTTGCCCTCTCAGTCCCTCCAGAAAAACAAAACTCTTTACTCATAATAACTAAGCACTGGGAGGGTGTGATTCTCTGTTATTTGCTTTCATTCAGTCATGTCACATGGATGATCACAAGACCAGCCTGGCACAGTAATCAAATTCAGAATCAAAGCAGATTACATTTTTCCAGAGTTTATATTTTTATTTTTTCCAATTAAACAGGCCCAGTAATCAAATTTAAAACAGATTAAATTTCCCCAGAGTTATTTTTTCCAAACGACCCCCAGCCGGCACCGCCACTGTGCCACATACCCCATCATTTAATTTCATCCTTCATCATCTCACACACCGGCAACATGACACAAATGACAAATTTTCATTATAAAAAGATTCTGGTCACAAACTGGGATGGGACAGACGTGGATGGAAATGATGAAGAGTGCCGCTTGCTCACCACAGTCCAGGCAGACTACTAAGATGACAACAGTAGTGCTGTGCATTGTTACTCACACAATAAATCCAAATTATCTCTCGTCACTCTTGCCTCACTTCTTGCTATGCTTTTCCTGCTAGTCTCTCACTCTCGCTTTCTACTCTCAACAACTCCGTCTCCAACTTCTATCTAACCACCTCTCACAGTACCACGCGCTCCGCCTGTACCTTTTTATACTGTGGTGCGCTGGGCTGTGCTGCCGCTCATAGTTTCTCTTTCTCTGTGCCACCACCACATGATTATTGCTTGCAGCAGATGGCGTGACCATGTGACACCCCCCCCCCCCGACTTGCTGGTCATTAGTCCACAGATGCGCTCCTGCTGACAGCCAGTTGTAATTACAGAACAAAAATTTTAAAAAAACAATTTTAAACTACAGTGCGAGTGAAGCAAGCAGTGAGCTTCAGTTGAAAACAGCACCCCTCAGAGACTTGCACCTGGGGCCGGGGCACCACCCGCCCCACCCTTCCTACAGTACTGAGAGTGGTATTCCCAAGGATAGAGAGGTGAACAGCCAAAGTTTATCCATGTTACACAAGCATGAAACCAGTTGCACAGGCACCATTGAATTGGAAGGCTATAGCCTGTAGTTCAAGGAGGCGGTACAACTGGCCACACCACTATTTTGGCCTATCTAAGGGCTGCTCTCCTCACTCCACACACAAGCATTTTTCCTTGCCCCTCCATCCGCCCCTCCTCCCGTGGCATGCCTCTCTCCAGTGGACTTCTTCTTAAGGTAACTTTAGCCAAGGAGTCACTCCCATGGCACCTCAAGCGGTGAAACCTCCCCCAGGATTCCCTGCCTTTGTACCCCTACAGGATGATATACCCCATGGATAAAGAGGTGAACAGCCAAAGTTTATCTATGTTGCACAAGCACAAACCGGTTCACAGGCACATCAGTACTTTCAATTGCTAAGAGTGCACATGTCTCCTGGAGCATCATCAGGGTAAAACCCATGTTCAAAGAAGAGTCTTCAGTCACCAAAGGTAATTTCTTTCTTATTCTATCTTTAAATAGGACTTCTGTTTTCACCCTGACATCCAGGAATTTCAGGGCTCTGGACCTGAATCTTGCAGTCGAGTCCAAGGCTTTGGGTCATAGCCCCTGAGCACTCTGACACTTAATGGGTTCTGGGTCCTGCCAGTCCAGTAGTTCTTTCAGCAAGTCTTCTCGTAAGGACTCCATGGGTCTCGTCTCTGTCTCTTCTGGAAGGCTATGAATCCTCATGTTGACCCTTTTGGACCAGAGCTCTGAGTCATCTATTTTCTCAGTCAGTTCTTTCTCCCTCCTGTGTAGATACCGTAGCACTGGGTCCTGCCATTTGATTGCTTCGGTGGCCTCTGAGAGGCCGCTCTCCAGGTCTGTTGTTCTCTGGAAAACCTCTGTTAGAATCCAGGAGGTCTCATTAACTGTGCTGATTTTGTTCAGTTCAAAAAACAAGCTACAGGAGATGATGGTACATTGTTCATCTCCTTCCTTGTCTACCATTTCACTTGCCCAGGCTGAGCTGATGCACCCGACTTTCGGATGAGATGTTAAACTGAGGTCCCATCTGCCTGTTCTGGTGGTAGTTCAGGTGGATGTTAAAGATCCCATGGCACTTCTCAAAAGAGTAGGGAATTTTATTTACATAAAATACATTACATCAGTTTCAAACAATACACAAATTCAAAATAATATCTTTGTCCCATATATACATCACCAAAAAACAAACAGAAAATATAATTTGTTTTGCTTCTTGGATTTCAGTTATGCTAACCAATGTATATTTCTCCATAGATCAGACAATTTCCCCATCAAACTGTGCATTTTCTTTTTGCTTTATTTGATTTAAACTATTTTTAATCTGTTTTAACATCACAACAGTTGGTGTATTTACATGTTGAAGAGAAAACTTACACCTAGCCTGCCACATGTAGTATTTTATACAAGACAAAATAACATTCAAAGTACTAGGATGATATCTCCTATAATTTCATGTGTATTCCCCCAGAACTAAACACTCGTATTGTATGTGTTTTACCTGGCCCCTTTTCCATCTATTTGCCAAATCAGTCCAAAAATAGATCGCAAAGGAACACAGAATAAAAAATGCCCAAGAGTTTCCGCTTGTCCCTTGCATTCTGGTCGTAAACATTGACGATCTGTAATAGGCTTATATTTCCAATTTCCTTTTACTCCTAATTTACCATGGCAGTTTAACCATTGTATGTCCCACAAATAAACTGGTAATCTTTTATCTCTTGAAATGTTCAAGGCATACTCTAGTTTAGTGGGAAGACATCTGGGAAAATCTACCTGTGAAGCATGATTTTTCCTCCATAACCTTGGCGTACAAAGGTTTCCTTTGTAACAATAAAACCTCATTTTTACTTAAACTCCATGGGCCGGATTTTCAAAGGCCCTAGATTGACACAAGGTACTTGCATCGAACAGGTCTGACACAAGGGCACCTTGCGCCAAGGGCTGCGCCAAGTGCAATTTTGAAAGGCAGCCTGCATCACCCAGCTGGCTGCCTGCACTAATATGTGCTAGCACCAGCCTTGTGCCACAAAAGTGGCTGCAGCGTGGCACTGGGGGCTTGTGGCAGATCCACACTACCGCAGCACTCGGATCCAGAATTTGAAAGACCCCCCCCCAAGGAACCAAGTGCCAAGTACCTCTAGACAAATGAGAAGCAGGTCTAAGGGGATTTTAATGGTTCCTGGGGGGTCGTCCTGTATGTGTCACCATGTGGACCACCCCATCCATCCCTGGTGGTCTGGTGGTTCCCCCTCACCCCATCACAGTCCCCGACACCCACATTCCTGTGTCCTGCCAACCCCCCTGTACCCATCTCGGTGCTCACCCCGTCCCTACCCCTTGTCCAGCAACTAGCTGCAGCCCTCCCACACGCCACCATGGCCAGCACGCGAATGAGCTGTCAGTGCGTGTGCCTTGTCTGTATACAGTGTCATGGACTGCCCATTCGGCGGCTGACTAGGGGTGGACATGGAGGGCTGTGCCGGTCGCCAGATCGAGGCACGGGAGGGGGTGGGAGGCTGAGGGTACCTGGGAGGCACTAGCCCACCAGGGTACCGGGGAATGTTGCGGCACTGGTGCCGTTGGCACGGTGGTGTTCAGGGAGCAGTGTCCGGTTGCCAGCCCCTGTCTGTGGGTGCTGCAGACTCTCTGCAGCCGTTGCAGCATTCTGGGTGGGTGCGCCATATGGCACCGGGGCTTTGAAAATCCAGCCCCATGCCTTTAGCTCCTTAACAGTTGAAGATGCAAATTCTGGATTTAATGTGGTTCCCATTAGTCTAGGGATATCCTCTCTCCATTTTTCTACAAATGGCTGAAAAAGATTGTTTGTCCAGGGGTCCCATATAGCTCGTGGTCTGCCTCTATTTCCTATGGAGGAAGTTATGAAAAAGGAGTGGTAAAATGCTAATGGGTTCAGCATTCCTAAACCACCATGTTTAACAGAGATATATGTAAAATCCCTTTTAACAGGGTTTAAGCTACTACCCCAAATCATTTGAAAAACAAATACTAAAAAGCCATGTTTCTAGAGTAATCGGAATAGGAAATACAGTATATGGGAAATGTATAAAAACATTGGGATCAAAAATGTATTTATAATAGTAACTCTCTTTTTCCCCAAATGCCCATGGTTTCCATCTTGAGACTTTACTTTCTCCTATTTTAAGTTTTTCCTCCTAGTTTCTAGTAGCCAGGTCCCCCTCCCCAAAATATACACCCCACATTTTCAGTTGCTGATCACTAACCTGTATTTGCTCTATATTTGATGGTTTTTGTCCACCGCCTATTTGTGTAGCTTTACTTTTGTCATAATGTATGTCTCCTGTCAATTTCATAAAATCCTCAAAGAGTTTTAAGGTCCTGATTTCTGACTGTACATCTTTAACTATTAGGCAGATATCATCCGTATATGCAGCAATCTTTTGTGCTGGGATAGTAGGATCAGGTGTAATCCTCATGATATTATTATTGCTCAGTATAACTCTTATAATTGGATCTAAACAAAAGTATATAGAAGGGATGCCCCTGCCTGCCTTCTTTTAAACTATGGGCCCCCCAAAAGACTATTGACAGAAGGGATAGCTTAGTGCTTTTTCATACAGGAGTTTAATCCATGTAATCAAAGATCTTGGTAAACCATATTCTTGTAATACTATAATTAAAAAGACATGGGACACATTACAAAACGCCTTAGCTTGACCTAGTTAAGCACAAACCTTGTAACTTTTTGTTTACCATAATTACATATGTCCCTTAATAGCCTTAAGTTTTGTTGTACATTTCTCTGAGGAATGGAACATGTTTGAAAAGGGTGAATCAGTTCTACTGCAGCTTTTTGCATTTTTACAAAGAATGTGTGACAGAATTTTATAATCAGTATTTAGGAGACTAATTGGTCTCCAGTTTTTCAGACTTTGCCCATCCCCATTTTTATACAAGTAAATTATAATGTCTTTAGTAAAATCATGAGGAACAGACTCAGTTATTAGCATCTCATTATATACTTCTACCAAGATGGCCCTGATCTCATCTTCAAAGGTCTTAGAAAATTTATTTGTTAAGCCATCTTCCCCGGCTGATACACCAGGCCTTAATTTAGAAGTTGCCTCTTGTACCTCTGACAATGTTACTGAGCCTTCAATTTTTTTAAATATCTCTTTGGATAATGTTGGGATCTGACAAGTCACCAAATCACCCCAGGTTCATTGTGGAATTAAATCTTTCCTTAAAGATTTTGAGATTGTATTTTGAAGTATGTCTAGTAACTCAACATCTGTTTGTCTCAAAAC
The DNA here is from genome assembly GCA_016271365.2 of Neoceratodus forsteri. NCBI lineage: Eukaryota > Metazoa > Chordata > Ceratodontiformes > Ceratodontidae > Neoceratodus > Neoceratodus forsteri. Next base: position 56,432,861 of record CM028136.1, on the reverse strand, counting down.
ACCTGTATGGGCTGGCAGTATAGCCTAGAGGTTAGAGGAACAAGGTGTGAATGTGCTTGATACATCCAGCAGACTAGACCTGAGTTTGATTCTCACAACCTCCACTTGCATACTGTGTGACTCTGAGCGAGTCACTTAACCTCCCAGGTCACCCCTGAAGACAGGCACTTGTACCTAGTGGGCCTTAACCGGTTACCAAAGACTAAAATAAATAAATAAAATTATCATAAAAGCCTTCCATGACTTTATGTTCTGATTTATACCTGCAAGCTTCAAAAGGGTCTAAGAAAGGTTGGTTTATTGGCCCATATTTAAATTCAGCATATAATGAGGTTGCCCTGTCAAACTGATATTTCTTCATTTTGCCTTTAATATTATCTATTGGAGCTTTTATCCTACGGTCAGAAGCATTTGACAAAGACATGATTTATACAGTTGGTCTCTACTTTCTAAATAGAGTATGTATTCATTACTTCTTTGTGTTTTACCAACGCCAATGAAATTAGTTTTTATTTCTTTTTTGGTGTCACGCCACCAAGTGAACCGATCTTCGTACAGGTCAGCAACAGACTTCCTATACTCAAATAATCGGTCTGCCTGATTTGTGACATCTTGCTGTCCTTATAAGGAAGAATTTAGTTTACGTCTTGTTGCCACTGAAGGAAATTTAGGGGGAACATTTTTCATTTGAATGTCACTTTGTAAAATGCAATGATCTGAAAATTCACTGTTTTTAAAAGAAAGCAATTTACTTGCAGACATTTAGAAATAAAAAAAATAAATCAATTGTAGTGGAAAAAGCACTCCTATATGTCGAACCTCCTTTCTTATGTACCAACCTATAGGTGTCCTGCATCCTAGCTGTAGTGATTACATCTTTCAAGGCATGGGTGTCACAATAAACTTTCTTGTGTATATTGTCCTTTAGTTTAATATCCAACCTGCAGTTCATGCCCCCCCCCCCATATCACTAACCTGTTTGTAAATAAAAGGTTGACTTTGGTTGAATAAATCAATCCTTAGACTTTTACTTTGTGGTGCATACATATTTATGAGTTGTAAAGAAAACCCTTTATAGCTGCAGTCATTTATCATAGCTCTCCCTGGTAGCAAATCCAACAGCCTTGAAACTTGTGCCTCCTGGATGCCTAAAAAGAATTCCCAACCCAACTGCAGCATCCTCACCAAATGACCAGAAAGAAGGTCCCCAAGGCCATTCTCTTTTTGCCTGCATTATATCATGTAGCGAGTTAAACCTAGTTTCTTGTAAGAATAAAATATCCAAGAAAAGGGTTTTGAAGTGTGATAACAAGGCAGATCATTTTTTGCCATTCTTGACACTGCATACATTAAAATAAACTAGTCTTAAAGAGGCCAGTTTATAAAAGGCGGTTACATGCTCATGTGTTTTCTTTATCCTTTTTTCTTTTCCTCCCCTTCTTTTTTTTTTTTTTTCGTTTCTCTTACACCCATGGATGAATCATCTTCACAGTCCATCTCTGATATAACACCAGAACGGGTAGATATGTCAGACTTTAGTCCCCATCTAACTCTTGGAGGATTTGAAAGGAATTCTGAGTAGATATTGGGGCTGAAGGACCTTGAAATGTACTAGAGATCTAGCAATTCTTTTACTTAAAGGGACACTTGAGTCTAGGGGAGGGACAATTCTGTTTCTCCGCCTCCTTCCCTGATGTGCTTGTAGAACATTTTTTGTTAGTCACACCCTGCTCAAAAAGTTTCTTCCCTGCTATCATTTTGTGTGTTTTGGTCGGGCTGTGTGGGTGTGTGGGGGGTTGTCCCTGAGGTTCTTCCTCACTAGGTGGGTCAGACCTTGCAGGCCTATGTCTTCCTGGGCCTCATTGACTAAATTATCTTTATTTAGGTCACATTGCCTGTTTTGTCCTGCCCAAGGGCATTGATGGTATCGTGGCCTTGTTCCTCGCAGAGGTTGCATTTAAAGGGGTTTCTACAGATAGAACTATCGTGATCATAGTTTCCACAAAGTGCGCATCAAACCCTGTCACAGAAGCTACTCAAATGTCTACTGCTCCCACATTTGTAGCATGTCTTCGGCTGCCTGGGATAGAAGACCACTCCCCTGTCTTTGCCCAGAAAAACTGTTCGGGATATGTATAACTTCATTTCCAATCATATTTAATTTTACTTTTAAACCTCCAGCTCCCAGTCCATACCCCCTCAGCATCAATAATTGCCTCAGGAGGTCCCAAGACCTGACATAATTTCTCCAGCCAAAAATAAATATCACCCGCGTCTACCTCTTCATTTCTAAACATAATATTTAGTTTTGTACAGAGGTTTTGTGAGTGGGATGGCTCAAAAAGGAGTCCACAAAGGTGAAGTCTTAAGGGTTTCATTTGCTCTCCAGAACCCATCCAGCCCTGTGAGAGCTTTAAAACTAATGTCAACTGTATCTTCACCTCTTATGTTAATTAAGGCATAGGTTTCTGAAGCAAGAAAAGCCATAGATTCTTTTAAAAGCTTCCTTGCCATGTGTTGTCAGTCTGGGTGTTTCTGTAGGCCTCCCTTATACCTTAAACATACAGTATTCCTTCTTGGGGCCTGATTCACCCTGTTATTTCGAAATAGTTCAGAAAACATTGGCCCAGTTTTTCTCCTCCTTTGATTTGGAGAGGGAGGGTTGCTGCCTAGATTTTCATTTATTAGAGGTGGAGGTTCTGTTCCTTCTGAGCTTGTATCGCTAATGTTGTCAGAGGGGTTTAATGACATTTCTGGCTCAGCTTGTGGTGCATTTGAAATTTGTTTATTTCTCCCAGTTTTTGCTACAGAAATGTTAAACCCCGGCTGCTCACCTTGTGAAAATTCAGTCCAGTCAGGATCAGGTACCCATTTCCATTTTCCATCTGAATCCATCCAGCGTGTTTCAAAGAATCCTCCTTAGACCAGTCAGATGCATCAAAGGGAGCGTCTCTTTCCAGCAGCCAAAATGATTTTCGCATTCTTTCCATGGTTGTAGCACCTACTGTATGTCAACCTGACTCAGCTGAGGTGCTGGCCATGGACTGACAGTGCTCTGATTCATCTTTGATGTTGAAGCCTCCTCGCTTGACACAGAAGCAGCTGATGAAGCCATTTTCTCCCACTTGGTGCCTCGCACCTGATTCATAAGAGAAATCTCCAGATCCAGCTCCATAGCTTCCCGTATCTGCTCCCTTTTATGGATACAAGGTAAAAACTCAGTATTTTCATTTATCTGACGTCTATCAGACAAATCTCTTTTCTTGGCTATATTCATGCTGACATCTCATGAAACACAGTCATTGTTGGAGCTGAGGACCAGAGCTCCGACTGAGACACACAACCATTCTCTCTGCTTGCCAGTTCGCTACTGGCGCCAGCCTGTTTGCAGAGCAGCAATTCCCCCTACAAGCCAGTAGAGGAATTTCCCCAGTGCCCTGGCCAAATTTTCCCCATTCACTAAAAATACCACCAACATCTTAACCTGGTTCAAAGGTCATTTGGCATTCATCTGCATCCCCCTCCCCCGGGTCGTGCCTGAAAATAGGCAGAATACATCTAGTGTACTTACCCGGTCAACAAAAACTAAATAAATAAATGCTGAGGGGCCTCTGCTGTGGGCCTGGTGTCACATTTTTCAGTGGCTGCCATTTTCTTGACAAAGTCCATGATGCTTTCCTTATTTCTGGATTTGGTAGCTTTGTTTGCCATTCTGTGACTCAAGGTGTAAAGCAGCAGCGCTAGTTAGTCGGCAAAAAATGTAATCCTACCTTTTTTAGCAGTGATGTATTCCTGATAACCTTAGATTCTTCACTGGGGTATTTTAAATTTATTCAGCCATTTTAAGGCAGTGTTTCATTAGGAACTGTGTAATTTGAGTGGATCTACAATAAAGATGGCAGCCCCTAGCATCTCTTAAAAAAATCTATTCCCTTGAAGTCACACTTGAACTGCACCCACTGTATTTATAATGCAGAGATGTCAGGGTGTTGCCAGTAAATGTTTCTGATGGCCAAGAGCACAGCATCATCCTGGTCTTCTCATATCCATTATGGCGGATCGTGCAAAGTTCAAGTTTATTGCAGGAAGACTCCATTGAGCAAGCTCATTCACAAGGAGGTCCTGAAGTTAATATGCATACAATGGTACATTATACAGTATAACACTTTGATAACCAATTATACAGAATGCACATAAAGCTCTAATCAGATAATTCATAGTGAGATACAAGGTTACAGATATAGGTGCAGATTCGGGGCAAACAATATCAGGTGTGGTTAACCACTCTATCGCTGTAAGATGCAATAGATAAATAAAAAAGTGGTGAAGTACTAGAAGAAGGAGGCAATAATAATGGTGAGGGTAGGTAGGGAGGGGAATATTAGTAAGGGGTAAAGTAGGTTGAGGGATAAAGGTCTCAGTATGGCAGGGGCAATAGATGCAATAGACAAGAAGCACACATAGGGATAAAAGGGTGCTTAGTGGCAGTTACAAATATCTTTTATTTTAGATGCAATTAGCACTCTGAAAAAGTTGACAGAGACAATGCTTGTTAGTTTTAGTAGGGATTGAAGGTGGTTCCACATAGATGGGAGGGCATACGAAATTGCACGTTTGCCAAATGAAGTAGGAGTCCTAGGAACATTGAGCAAGACAAAGTCAGTTTTCCTAAGGGAATATGCATTGTGGGAGATACTGATTAATGATGTTGGGTAGCAAGGTAGTTTCTGTAAGAGCAACTTAAGGGTCCAAATACCTGCATGAAGCAGGCATCTAGTGGTGAGAGATGTCCAACCAACAGCTGCATACAAATCACAGTGGTGAGTACGCTAGGAGCAGTTGGTAATGAATCATAACGCACGGCGATAAAGGATGTCAAGCTTACTTAGGAGAAAGAACTTTTAAAAACTTCAAAATCGTCTCGCTTGTGTCAGGAATGAAATAAAGCAGAAAGGAAATCAAATATATGGATGTTTTGGTTTGTCCTAACTGCTAATTAAATTTTAACTACTACTGCTTGAAATAAGTAGGTATCTGGTGTCTAGAGGGTGGATCAAGTCCGATTTCACCAAATTGGAGCAGAAGCCAAGCTGTCTTACATCCTCATTGATGAGACGCGGAGCCAAAAGTCCAACAGTGCTTTTTTTTAACACTAGCTTGTACCCCTGCCAAGGGAGAGGGGCACATCAGGGTGGGTTAACTTCATTTTGGCTGACTCCAGCCACTTTTCTAAAGTCACAGTAATACCCTTCAAACGTGGGTTCACCCTGAGCTTGCTTGATGTCTATTGGACTATGTGTTAGTGAGGTGTTATGCAGGGTAGTCAAAGAGGTATACACTTTAGGTATGGCACTGGGATGCATTCCAAGCCAATCCACTGCTCTTTTTGGATCAGAAGGGTAGGTCGGTATATGACAGTACACCATGTGAGACTCTGAGTTATGGCTGCACACTGTGTGAGACACTGGGTTATGGCTGCACACCATGTGAGACTCTGAGTTATGACTGCACACTGTGTGAGACTGAGTTATAGCTTGCACTGTGGAGACTCGAGTCATGGTTGTACACCATATGAGACTCAGGGTTATGGCAGCACACCGTGTGAGACTCTGCATTATGGCGTCACACTGTGTGAGACTCTGGGTTATGGCGTCGCTCCGTGTGAGACTCAGGATCATGGCTGTACACCATGTAAGACTCTGTATTATGGCTGAACACCATGTAAGACTCAAGGTTATGGTTGTACACCTTGTGAGACTTGGGGTTGTGGATGTACACCGTGTGAGACTCTGGGTTATGGCTGTACACCGTGTGAGACCTGGGGTTATGGATGTACACCGTGTGAGACTCTGGGTTATGGCTGTACACCGTATGAGGCTCAGGGTTATGGCTGTACACCATGTGAGACTCAGGTTTATGGCTGTATACCGTGTGAGACTCAGGTTTATGGCTGTATACCGTGTGGGACTCTGGGTTATGGCTGTATACCATGTGAGACTCTGGGTTATGGCTGTACACCGTATGAGACTCTGGGTTATAGCTGTACACCATGTGAGACTCTGGGTTATGGCTGTATACCATGTGATACTCGAAGTTATGGCTTCACACCATGAGAGACTCGAGTTATGGCTGCACACTGTGTGAGACTCTGGTTATGGCTGTATATCGTGTGAGACTCAAAGTTATGGCTTCACACCATGAGAGACTCTGAGTTATGACTGCACACTGTGTGAGACTGAGTTATGGCGGCACGCTGTGTGAGACTCGGAGTCATGGTTGTACACCATATGAGACTCAGGGTTATGGCAGCACACCGTGTGAGACTCTGCGTTATGGCGTCACACTGTGTGAGACTCTGGGTTATGGCGTCACACCGTGTGAGACTCAGGATCATGGCTGTACACTGTGTAAGACTCTGTATTATGGCTGGACACCATGTGAGACGCGAGGTTATGGTTGTACACCTTGTGAGACTTGGGGTTGTGGATGTACACCATGTGAGACTCTGGGTTATGGCTGTACACCGTATGAGGCTCAGGGTTATGGCTGTACACCATGTGAGACTCAGGACTATGGCTATACACCGTGTGAGACTCAGGGTTATGGCTGTACACCATGTGAGGCTCAGGGTTATGGCTACATACTGTGTGAGACTTGGAGTTTTGGCTGTACACCATGTGAGACTCTGGGTTATGGCTGTACACCATGTGAGACTCTGGGTTATGGCTGTACACCATGTGAGACTCAGGTTTATGGCTATACACCATGTGAGACTCTGGGTTATGGCGTCGCACCATGTGAGACTCAGGATCATGGCTGTTCACCATATAAGACTCTGTATTATGGCTGAACACCATGTGAGACGCGAGGTTATGGTTGTACACCTTGTGAGACTTGGGGTTATGGATGTACACCATGTGAGACTCACAGTTATGGCTGTACACTGTTTGAGACTCAGAGTTATGGCTGTACACTGTGAGACTATGGGTTACAGCTGTACACCATGTGAGACTCTAGGTTATGGCTGTACACCCATGTGAGACTCAGAGTTATGGACTGTACACTGTTTGAGACTCTGGGTTGTTGCTGTACACCATGTGAGACTCTGGGTTACAGCTGTACACCATTTGAGACTTAGGGTTATGGCTGAATACCGTGTGAGACTCACTGTTATGGCTGTACACCGTGTGAGACTCTGGGTTATGGCTGTACACCGAGTGAGACTCAGGGTGATAGCTGTACACCATGTGAGACTCAGGGTTATAGCTGTACACCGTGTGAGACTCAGGGTTGTGGCTATATACTATGTGATACTCTGGGTTATGGTTGTACACCATGTGAGACTCAGGGTTATGGCTGTATAATATGTGATACTCTGGGTTATGGCTGTATACCGTGTGAGACTCAGGGTTTTGGCTCTACACCGTGTGAGACTCTGGGTTATGGCTGTACACTCAGTGAGACTCAGGGTTATAGCTGTACACCGTGTGAGACTCAGGGTTTTGGCTGTATACTATGTGATACTCTAGGTTATGGCTGTACACCTTGTGAGACTCAGGGTTGTGGCTGTACACTGTGCGAGACTCAGGGTTGTGGCTCTACACCGTGTGAGACTCAGGGTTGTGGCTGTACACTGTTTGAGACTCTGGGTTACAGCTATACACTGTGTGAGACTTGGGGTTATTGCTGTACAGAATATGAGATTCAGGGTTTTGGCTGTACACCATGTGAGACTCAGGGTTATGGCTATACACCATGTGAGACTCAGGGTTTTGGCTGTATATTATGTGATACTCTGGGTTATGGCTGTACACCATGTGAGACTCAGGATTTTGGCTGTACACCATGTGAGACCCAGGGTTATGGCTGTATACCATGTGAGACTCAGTGTTTTGGCTGTACACCATGTGAGACTCAGGGTTATGGCTGTATACTCTGTGAGACTCTGAGTTATGACAATACAGCCTCTGGGGGGGGTGGTAGGTTGTTTAGGAATCTGACTGCCCACTGGTAGCATGGGGAGAAGGGGACAGTAGCAGATTCACCAACTCCCTGCCGGTGGAGACATATGTGGACCCTAAATCAGCATGGCAGTGTGCATTAGTGTTAAAGGCCTTTAAGCGCTGATGACTCTGAGGGTGGGCAGATATTACTGGGGAAGGGAAAGATAAACCTGTATGTAATGGCCAGTTCTTAAATCCTTACCTCACCTTGACGGAAGGCTGCATACATGTTCGGGGGGGGCAGCATGTCCTGGTGCCCCAAAGATCACTGCTACAGGTAGGGGGCATAGGTGCTGGGGGATTGCCAGGCCCAGATATAATTAGGCATTGAGAGTAAAGAAATAAAGAAAAATTCTTGTGGCACTTAAAAGGGTAAAATGTCTAAACTGCAGTTGATTCCATGAATAAGTAGCACAATGCAGTCTTGGATTGGATCCAAACATCTCCTCGTTTCTGAATGAGCTCGCACTGAGTTAGACAAGCATACACTGTATTTCAGAGTCTATTGTACAAAGATAAATACGAACAAACATCCACAGATGCCTTATTTTAACCAAAATAATAATGGTCATTATTATTTATTCATAATAATAATAATAATAGTAATAACACAAGGCACCCATTTACAAAGTACAACCACACAGGAAACATTGCTAGTAAGAACAAAATTACACACCTATTTCATGTCAGTCAGTCAAGGCCATTAAGGCCCCAACAGTTTGCTTATTTATTTAAAATGGTTTTCTTTTGTTTTTGTTTTTTTACTTTTCCCTCTTGTCGGCCCCGGGGGTTACCACCTACTGTCCCCAGTATTCAGCTGGGTCCCGGTATTCCAGGATCCCAGCATCATAGTGCTCAATGGCAGGGACTTTTTCTAATTTTCATCCCTATTTTTAGTCCCAACCCCTAGAGGGTGCCAGCATGAACGACATTCGTCCAAACTGACAATGCGCTGACACACGTCATAGTCAAGCACCTGACAGCACCTTCTTCTCCCTGACTCCGGTTTTTCTCCAATGCCTGTGGTTCCACTGGTGGCAGAATGAAGTGCGCACATGCAGCCTGAAGTGTTCCCCCCCCCCGAGGAGGAGAACATCCACTGGAACATTCTATCTTCCTCCTCCTCCTCCTCCTCCTCCTCCTCCCCTGGCTGGCTCCGCAACAGCCCGGGATCATTCCTGAACCTGAGTTGCCAGTGTGGCAGGAGGTTAGGTACCAGAGCCTCAAACCTCCATGCCATGGGGCCAGCTTATTTAAAATGTTTAACCGCAAAAAAAATCAATGAGATGTCACCTTGTTTCCATGAGTGTCCTGGGCAGCAGGATACAGTAGCAGCCAATTCACGTAGGTATAGGTGAAAACCAGGCACGACCCGGGGGGAGGGGGATACAGATGAATGGCAAATGACCTTGAACCAGATTAAGCTGTTGGTGGTATTTTTAGTGAATGAGGGAAATTTGGCCAGGACACCGGGGAAATTCCCCTACTCTTTTCGATAAGTGCCATGGGATCTTTAACATCCACCTGAACTACCACCAATCCAGGCAGATGGGACCTCGGTTTAACGTCTCATCCGAAAGACGGCACCTCAGAAATGCAGTACCCCTCTCATGCTGCATTACAGTGTCAGTACTGGGATATTAACCCAAGTGCCAGATGTGGGAACTGAACCCACAGCTCTCTGATCTCCCGGCCTCAGAGGCGAGTGTGCTACCTACTGAGCCACTGACACTGCCATACTGGGGTTATACTGGGGTATAATCCAGACCAGCCCATCTGGCCAAAGAGGCCTTACCGGCAATATTCATGCAAGTTGTGCTCGGTCTGGCTGGTATAGCCAGGCCATCCAGTCTGGATTTTACCAGTCCAGTCTGGTCCAGCACGGTCGTGCAGTTTGGTTTTTACCAAGCCCCAATACACACTGTACACATAATACGCAATCCACGTGGTACACCAACAAGCTACGTTAAAATACACACAGTACTGAACAAACATAATTACAAGTTTCTTAAAGATACAGTACTTAAATAAAAAATAAATTTGCTGCAGACACAGTGTTAGGTAGCCCATACTACATTCACATGTGGGTACATCAGTCAGGCATCATCATAGCAGTTGTAGTGACATGCCAATCAACAGCAGCTTTCAGCCTGCGGTAATCAAATCTCTGCTTATGTGTCTGGGGTAACTGATTCCAGTTGGCTGCTCCTCTGAAAGAGGTAGTTTGCTTTCCAATCTCCCATCGTGTAGCCAGTGTGATTAGCTGTGCTAGGGTCATGTCTGGAAACAGTTTAAAATCTTTCCAAGGATTACGTTTAATATAGCGATGACTGGAGGCCATCAGCGGGTGTATATGGGAATAATGGCCATGGACTTTATAGCCCAAGACCCAGGTAAGGTCATTAATCCATAGGTGTTCAGTGCCGTTATTTCCGTGACTGATGGTTAATGCTGTTATACTGAGCTTAAACAAAGTTAGTTTGTCAGTTTCTGACTGCTGTAAGAACTGCAAAGATAAAATTGACTCCTTTTCCGATGCTTGGTTTCTTCCTGAAGGTTCACAAGGTGAAGGTTTTGGTCAGAAACTGGTTTAAATGTTTGGAATACCTCACTCCTTCTTTGCATTTTCCAGATGTATCTGCTGCCTAATTTGCATATTCTACATGTATTTATTGCCTAATTTACATGTTGCAAATCCATTGTTTCTCAAGCTTATTTGCAGGGCATTGTCACCACACAGTGCCCTGTAGATAAGCAAGCTGAGTGATTGGTTTCCGGGATGTCACCTCAATGTAATCTTACATGCAACAAGGGTAATTACACTGTTGTTACATGTTTGTTGCATGTAACTACATTGCAATGCCATACACTATAACTACAATGTAGTTAAAGAAACTTAAAGTGTTACCATAATCTGTATTATAAACTGGGTGCGAGGTTGTGCAGCGATCCCAGAGACCTGATGAGACTTGAGCAGGGTGTTATAATCTCTTATGACTGCACTGTTGGATGGGTGGTGCAGTATTTTTTTCTCATATTTATAATTTATTCCATTTTATAACTGGGATACTATACTCTAGAGATTGTGGTCCAGTGCCAATATATACAGTTCCTGGGTAGTTGAAGGCATTTGGCTACATGTTGTGCCTGAGAGCGCACCCGAGCCATGCTTATATTGGAGTACAACCACATACCATTGTCATGTGTTATCCCTTACTTAAAATTTAGAACGAGGGCAGAAGCTAAGCACATACAGTAGCCTCTTGTTGCCTAATGGCTGAAGTTTTAAAGAAGTCATTTGCATTCACTACAAAACTTGATACCTAATTAGTAGGTATACTGGCCAATAGCTATTTAAGCCATGGATTTGTTTTTGTTTAAAATTCATAAAATCTAAATTGTGGCCTCTGTCCACATCTGGAAACCATGTTTGCTGCCTGTGATGGAAAAACATCACTACTATCCATGTCCAGAAACTGTGACCGCTGCCTGTTTTGGGAAACTATTACTACTGTCCTTGCCTGGAGACTGTGGCATCTGCCTATGTTGGGAAACCATCAGTACTGTCCATATCTGGAAACCATGGTCACTGTCTGTGTTGGGAGACCTTGACCACTGTCTGTGTCTGGAGAATGCAGGGACTCAGCATCTGGAGAATGTGTCCAGCTGTCCGTGTCTGCAGAATATGCCCGCTGCCCTTGTCTAAAATCTGTGGCTAATGTCCATGTCTCAGACCATGTCCACTGTTCATCTCTGGAAAATGTGGCTAATGTCTGTGTCTCAGACCATGCCCACTGTCCATCTCTGGAAACTGTGGCCAATGTCCATGTCTCGGAATGTAGCCACTGTCCATGTCTGCAAACTGTGCACACTGTCAGTGTGTGATAACCATAATCACAGTCCATGGTGAAAGGACTGTATCAAGGGTGGGAAACCAGCTCTGGAAAACATTAGAACCCCACTCCTGAATTTGGTGGGTTAAAGTTCTTTGCAGAAAGGTAGAAGTTTTGGGTTCAAAATTTGAGTTCAGATTCTCCAGGGCATTTAAGGCCTCTTTGTCATGAAAATCCTTTGCTGGTTCTGTGGAGCCGAGCAGTGGGCCACCTGCTCTGCATGCTGGTGCGGATGCTGCCAGACACCACTGAGAGAGCAGCACCTTGGGGAACCCTCCTAGGTATGGATGCTGCCAGGCACCACTCGGAGAGAACACCTGGGGAGAACCCTCCCTAGCTGAGGATGTGTCAGGGAACCACTCAGAGACCAACACCTTGTGGGGAACCCTCCCAGGTGAAGATGCTGTTGGGCGTCACTCAGAGAGCAACAGCTGGTGGAGAACCCTCCTAGGTGAAGATGCTTTCATTCACCACTCGGAGAGCTGCACCTGGTGGGAAACTCTCCCAGATGAAGATGCTGTTGTTCACCACTCAGGGAGCATCACCTGGTGGGGAACCCTCCCAGATGAAGATGCTGTAGGGCACTACTCAGAGAGCAACACTAGCTGGGGAACCCTCCCAGGTGGAGATGCTGCACCACTTGGTGGAGAATGGAGCCATGGCTTTCAAGGGGAACCATGTTCTAGCCAGCTTTGCTCCTAAAACAACTACTAGCAGCAGGAGGTGAATCCAGTGAGTAGATGGGGATGAGGCTGGAAGGAGTGGGACATTGAGGGGCAAAGGGAGCAAAAAAGAAAGAAAAGAATTGTAAAATATTTATAGTCTCCCCACATGCAGCCGAATGGTGCCTCCATGTCTGCCTCTCTCCACCTGTGATTACCATGTATTCTCCAAAACATGGCTGAAAGTATGCAGGCTTGTCCTTCTTCCATGTCTTCAGTGAAGACAACTAGGTGGTACAGAGAGGGCAAAATGTCAAAGGGAAGCATCTGCACTTAGGCAAAGGAACGCTTCCGAAACATTTAGTACCCATGGGTCACAAATTAAGTCTTCTAATAATTGTCAAAAGTTGCAGTCTTGATTCTCGAATTTATAATTTACTTGACCTTGTTAAAGGAACATGTAGAATCTGAATAGAATCTAGAACATCTTCTGGTGCTATATGTGGCTCACAATTTTCTGACTGCATCAACGCTTTCCCCTTTTAGTGAGGCTGGGATGTTGTAATCTGCATTAAGTCTGTCTCTTTCTTGAACATTGCCAATTAGTGGCATAGTATCGTGAAGATGGAAGGGTCTTTCTTGTCTACCTTTGCCTTTTGTCACACAACAGTGGCTATAACATAGAGAGCAATGTATGGGCAGTCATACACAACAAGCCTGTGTCTGCATCAAGAGGTTTCTATGACAACCAGGAACTTTGAGAGCTGTTGCCATTAGAAACTTGAGATGAACACACAGGCTTGTCTGTGTAAGGATGCCCATACATTATCTTTTATAGTGTATGGGCATCCATGCCCATTTCAGACACTCCGCTTCCTTTCAGTGAACCTGGGGTTGGGGAGAGGCACTTGAGGGTTGGTGGTGGGCTCAAATTATTGATTCCAGTGTGCTGCAGCTTTTTCAGTAAGTTCAAGTTTTAAAAAAGAAAAACAGCTTCCAGCTCAATTGGCTAGAGGAAAGCAGCTGTGTGATAGCTTTCTAAATTGTGCTACAGTACTAATATCACTACTGCAACACAACAAGCATATTCCAGGCATGGAATTTCCTGTATAACAAGGTGCCACCATACACTATATAGAGGATAATGTATAGGTCACTATGTACAACAAGGCTATGCTTGCTTCAAAAGGTTGTCATACTGTAACAACCAGCAGACCTCAAGACTGAAGCGTGAGAGGTCTGTGGTTATAACAGCCTCAGTAAGGAAACCCAGCCTTGTATACAATGACCCATACACTGTTTCTTATAGTATGTGGGTCCCAGTGTATGGTCTGAACACTTGGCAGTTTTTTAACAAGATAGCATCGGTAAAGCATCCCCACCACCACCACCACAGGAAAAAAAATTCTAAAAAAAAAAGGAAGTGCCAATTTAACAGAAATGTTTTTAAGGAAACAATCACAGTTAAGCATTCCACAATTTAAACGCCATTCAAACGAGTAGGCAGCAGGTATCATCTGTACATACTCCCTTTCCCTGCTGAGTGACAGTGAGCTAAAACATGGACATCCTCATTCCAGTGAAAATTAATTTTCCCATTCAGACAGTCCACTTTTCAGTAACATGGAGAAGAATTTATCCTCCTTTGTAGTACTTCTCTACTCCTTTCTTTACCAATGACAGAAAGCACTGCTGCTGCCATACCCGATCACTCACTTCATCAAAACTGACAAAAAAAAGGGTTGTGAGAGAAAAGTGAGAGAGAATGACGTCAGTGAGCAGCTGTGCATGTGGCAGTTTAGATCAGAACTTTTGATCGCAGTTTGCATTCGATGTTGCACCCTAGTAGTGACGCACTCAAGATAGTACAACAACAACAGTTTGATGTCACTACTAGGGTACAACAGCACTGGGAATTCATTGAAGTACATACACAATAGCCCTTACCCATATATTATTAATCTGAGTTTGGATATACATCCTCCAAGTTAATCAACTGGCATGCTACCCCTATTCCTGCTGTGTAACATACAATACCACTCTCCCCCATGAATCGTAGCCCTGCTTTAAAAGCCTGAACAGTGCTAGCGTCTACAACCTCACTAGGTAGGCTACTGCACATGGCAGCCACCCTCTCTGTGAAGTAATGCTGAACATGGAGAATAGTTCACCCAGTGAGGTCGTGGTTGCTAGCACTGGTCAGGCATTCAGAGCAGGACAAGGCAATGCATTTAAATTCACGGAACCTATCTCCAGTCTTTCTCTACACAAAACTGATTTCATTCATAACACTTCTTTCCATGCCCTTTATTCACCAATCAGAGTCTTAGCTACCAAAAGCAGGCAGACTGGCCTCCAGCACAACTAAAACTAGTTGCCCACTTAAGAGTAGGAAGAGTCCCTTACAAAATGTTTGCATTTTAACAGCTTTGGAAGGCCCTCCTTCATTGGCACCTTGGTTTGCTATGTCCCAACAATTATTTTTGTTGTCTTTTGAGGGAGGTGGTGGGGCATAGTCATCTGTTTCACGTCTGTGACTTCTGGCTGGAGGCCTGGCCACTGGGGTCATTGCTGGCAGTATGCTTCCCCAGTAATTCCTGATACAATGCTGATTTCAGGAATCGTGGATAAGAGTCCTTCTCCATTAGGCTGTAGACTTTCTTCTGTGCCACGTCGAAACAAGTATGGGTGACATGCTGTAGGTTCTTCCTGATAAACTCTTTCGTTTCATAATCAATGTTGACCTACAGGGATGAAAATATTCTCATTAATAAAAAAAGTACTGGGCATATTTGTACTATCTAATGAAAAGTGGTATATGTAAGCCATGATAGGGTGTGCATTAAAGGATGTTAATACACAGCCCAGAAGAGTGATGCACAAGGCCAAATGCTGAGTGTTCTTACACCCCTGAGAAGTGCATTCAAATCCTTAAATGCACAATCGAGTGCTTAACGCCCAGAGTGTGCGTGAAAATCCTTTTAATGCACACACACTAGAGTGTCACTTTGTACTACAGAATGGCTTGTTGCTCTTTTATACTATTTGTCAAGTGAAACAGTTATAATATATTTTTAGTCACGTAAATCCTTTGTTTGAATACATTTTAAATAACAACATTTATATATGAAATATTCCTTGATTTTGTAGGTAATAAGGCTTTTTCATCTTGGCAATGGCACATGGCACCTGACTGTGCAGTGCTAGGAATTTAATGTATGGTCAGGTGACTTCTCTTGTGTAATGAAGTGTCTAGATTTTTCTTGCCATTTTATAACACTAATTAAGAAAACCAGGACCTGTACAAAGATCTCATGTTCTGAGGGTTCTAACAGTCTGTAACTAAGTTTTAGGATTTACAAAATCTTCTGCTTGGAGTAACTACACCATTCTTGCTCACTACATCTGTGAAGGTCTCCTGGACTAGATTTTCTGCAAAACATCACCACAAGGTATTTGCATTTTCAATTTAAAATCAACTTTTTGGAAGCTATCCCAAGCAAAACCGAAATCAAGCAACTAGGTCTGAAACTCCAGTGACTCTGGGTCCTGCTCGAATCCACATTTTCGTCTGGCTTGCTCCTAAGGGATCTATTTTTGGGCTTTTAAACAACCTCTTTAAATAACAATGGAAGCACAAGGACAAAAGAATTTCACATCCTGCACTTGTACTTGAGTAGGTGTGCCCCAGGCTATCAATGTAATGGGGCTGGGGAGTGCGTGCCTGCAAGGTCTTGCATAGCAAAAGCCTCTTGTCAATCCCTGCCTAGCTGTGACCCTGGGTGACCTCTGCTATGAGTTGAACCAATGTTATACCAACAGTCACACCATGTCCAACAGCTGTCTGGGGGTTGCCCTCGTAATGTTTCTTGTCCTACTTTGCTTTGACAAAATTACACTATCCTTATGGAATGAGGATGGCTCAAATAAATCTAGGACCGAGCACTATGATTTTACTTTCTCCAACCTTATTGTTTATAATACGAGGATACTACAAACTAATCTTCTTCTTTACCAAAAGGGCTGTCCTTACCGTTCTCTCTATATGTTTAGGAAACTACGGAACAAGTCTGCATTATCCCATCCTTTTCTAAACGTGGGGCTGTGGTTCCTTGTCACCATTGCCATTCTGCTATCTGGGGATATAGAGACAAATCCTGGGCTACTAGATGCTTATTTCTCAGCAGATGACATACATAGTACGTCCAAACATGGGCTGTTAATTGCACACTTGAATATAAGAAGTTTGATGTGTCACTTCGTGGAACTGGAGTCATGGGTCAAACTGTACAATCCTGATATCCTCTGTCTCACTGAGACCTGGCTAAAACCATTGGTTACTGACTCCCTCTGCTCCCTGCCAAATTACTTTATTATTCGAAGGGATAGGATATCGAACAAACGCGGTGGTGGAGTTGCTCTGTACTACAAAAATAATCTGACTTTCTCTCTTCTCGCTATCCCGGATGCTCAATCGGTATGTAAATACTTGCATGCTACCCCTGCTTTGGGAGCCAAGAAACTGCATGTTATCTGTGCGTATAACCCCCTAGTGGGAGGGATTGCTGGTCTAGAGTACCTGTTGGAAAATACCTCTCAGAATTTTAATCATAATGAGGTTGTCATCTTAGGGGACCTAAACTTAAACTGGCTTGGGGCAGCTCTCATTTCTCTTCAATCTTTGACTCATAGCTACAATCTGTATCAGATGGTGACAGTGCCGACTAGAAGTCTGTCTTCATCACCACTAGGCCCACTATTGGATTGGGTGCTGATAAACCGGATCGAACACATCTCAGCCACTGGTACTCTTGCTGATGCCTTAACTGACCACTCTCCTACTTTCTGCATCCTGTCCTTGGGGCACCTCCATCTCCTTCACCACGTCTCATCACTCTCAAACTTTGCTCACCTAGACCAAGAGGAGTTTCTGTATGACGACTCCAGAATTGATTGGTCGGAGATCTATCTATCACACTGTTCTCAGGATGCTCTTAACCTCTTCAGCACTAAATTCCTTACGGTTCAATGTAAACATGCCCCAAAGATCACCCGGAGAGTGAGGGGTAAACAAACAAGATGGCTAAACAAAGACTTGCTCAAAAGTTTGTGCCTTAGAGATTAACTTTGGAAGCACTACAAAACATCAGGCCAGCAAACAGATTTCAATGCTTGCCGTACACTATGGAATTCATGTAAAAGACAAGTCAGAGCTGCTAAGAGCAAGTACTGTAAAGACCTACTGATTAACTCGGCCAATGATCGCCGAAAATTCTGGTCACACATCAAATCCTTCCTAGGATCCTCACAGTCAACTACCCCTGGTGATATGCTGATAAATTATGTGCAATGCAATGACTCACAAACCATAGCTAATTCTTTCAACCGGCATTTCTCTGATCTCGACCAATATACCTCTTCCTTCGATCCCAGTGCAGTGTCCTCCCACTCCTCATCAGGAACCTGTCTGGATAAGCTGGACGTGTTGTCCCCTGTACCTCCTTATACTCTTCTATTCTACTTTAAGGCTGTGTCTAGAAAGGAAGTCTTGAAGCTCCTGAGGTCCATCTCTGATCATACCAGCTCTGGCTCAGACTCCCTGGAACCCCGCCTCTTGAAACTTGCAGCTCCCTTTATTGCATTACCGCTGGCCAAAATTACTACGTTATCACTTTCAGGTGGAATGGTCCCTGACCTCTGGAAAGCTGCTCGGATCACACCTGTACTTAAAAGAGGATCCTAAGGTTGTCATGAACTACAGACCAATTGCCATACTCTTGGTACTGAGCAAAATCCTGGAGAAAATTATGGCAACTCAGACAACTGACTATCTAATTAAGCACAGTCTGCTCTCGGATACCCAACATGGCTTCAGGAAAGGACACAACACAATGACTGCACTCCTTAAATTCACCACAGACACTTTCAAAAATGGATACTGGCAATCTGACTGGGGCTGTCTTTATTGACCTCACCAAGGTTTTTGAACTTGTTGATCACACTTTGCTTCTCTCCTCGCTTCGACACCTGCATTTCTCCTCCTCTGTTGACTGATACGAAAGCTACTGACAAATAGAACTCAAGTGGTGAAATTTAATTCCTCTCTATCGAACAGTTACCACCATTAACATTGATGTACCTCAGGGTTCCATCCTATGGCCCCTCCTTTTCTCTCTTTATATAAATAACATTGGAGCTGCTCTAAAATCCTGCTCTGCTATTCTATATGCTGATGATCTTATCCTCTATACAAGTTCTACTAATATAGACACTATCAATACAACCCTCTCCTCTGACTTTAACAATATACAAAACTGGCTATATGACCACAAACTGGCTGTCAACACTAACAAAACTAAAGCCATGCTGCTTGAATCGGCCCCAAAGCTCTGGGCTTGCACAACAGCACTGATGGTGCAGGACTTAGAAGGTCAATTACTGGAATGTGTGACCTCTTTCAAGTACCTGGGCATCCTGCTAGATCAATCTCTTGATCTTAATCTTCATGTACAGTCTGTTTGCAGAGCTGTCAACTCCAAACTGGGTGTTGCATATAAGACTAGTTATATGCTCATGCCATCGGCTAAAATGGCCATTGCGAGGGGGATTCTGCTCCCCACCCTAACCTATGGGGCTCCCTTATTTAGGGCTGCTCATACAACTTACCTACTCAGATGGGATATTGTGTATAACAACATATGTCGCTATGCCTCTTCTGCTCCTCTGCTTAAACACCACTGTCAACTTTATAATGATCTTGGTTGGCTCTCTCTGTTAGCTAGTAAGAAATACTACCTCGGCTCTCCTATTGATTCGATAATTAAAAATCAAACTCTTAGGTATCTTGCAGCTATGCTTGTTCCTCAGGACACACTCCATGGTCTACGATCAGCTGATAAATCCATTCTGATTTGCCAAGGTGCCGCACTAGGAAAGGAACTGTTGCATTTGAGCATGCAGCTCCACAGCTGTGGAATTCCGCTCCCCTCGACATTAGACTTTATATCTCCCACACATGCTTTAAGAGAAAACTGCGCTCGAATCTGCTGATTGCTGATACCTGTTACTGCTTTCACCCTACCTAATGACTGATGTCTCTGGCCATACAGTAGTATTTCCTCACCTCTATATAACCCTCTTACTGCCTCAGCCTGTCCCGGCTCCCTTTCCCTGCCCATATACAATCTTGCACTGCAGGCATCTCCTTTACACTTACATACACTTATATAATCTAATTTAATGGCTTGCTCCCCTCTTCCTCACTTACCGACCTTTTCCTTAATGACACCCCCTGCTCTCAATGGTTATTTCTTCCTTTTGTTTTACCTGTTTTTGTTTTTGTGTACCTTGTTCTGTTCTTATGATATGTCATCTGATAATTTATTGTCCAAGGTCTTCTTTTCATTGAATAGGTAGGCACCTATGAACTTATGAATGGTCTACTCTGTATGTCTCTGATATATTGTATCCACTTTAAGTCATTGTATGTAGCGCTTTACTTTGTATGTTCTGATATATTGTATACTCTTTAACTCATTGTATGTAAAGCACTTATAAATTGTTATCCTGTTAAGTTTCTGCATGTCTGTACTCTCCCCTAAGAAAGTGAGAATTTTTTGTTTCTAAATTTTAGTAACATTGCACCTCATTTAATTATGAATGGTGTAGTCTGCAACCTAGTAGTCATTCACTGTATGCCCTTGATCCCATTTCGAACATTTCATCTCCATTCTAATCCCCGCTGTTCCTTGCTTTCAGGGGCGAAGCCTGCAAAAGCTTTGAAGATAATACTAGCAAAAGTAAGTCAAAAGCATTTTTGTGTAAGGGGTGGGGAAACATCAGTAAGGCTCTAGGACAGTGCAGACTGCAGACCATTAGACTTATTGTGAAACCCCAACTCGCAGAATAGAACACGAGACTCAAACAAAACTGGACTCCTTGGCAGCATCGCTCTTGGATAAAGTCCTCATAGACCTTCTGGCCATGGCTTCCATTTTTCCAGAGGACTTGTTTTTTTGAAGTTCTCACAGGCCAACCAGAACTCAACGTTCTCTTCGCTGAACTCTGATTTCAGAAAGGTTTGGAAGGCAGCGAGCCCCTCTGTTAACAAAAAAAAAAAAGATCGAAAACCATGCAACATCTGTAAACACATCCTGAATACAGGCTAAATAAAGCAACACTTTGTTAACTTTCTTTATATCCCCACAGTCACCTGCTAGGTCTTTCTTCCACCACCACCAGTGACGCCTCTCAGACCTTTAGAGCTGCTCTCTTTGGGATCCTCTGGGACTCCAAGATAGCTACAACACACAGTGACAGGCTTCCTATGGTGCCTCCCACCTTAGGTAGGCCCTGCCTTTCTGCTCAACAGCAGTGATGTCCTCTTTATCTGTTTGCCATGGTGGAGGCCTTTCCAAAGCCTCCCAGGTGACCTGAGAGAACATGAGCCTGGAGTGATGGGGGCAGGTGGGGCTTCCTCTGCCCAACTGACACCCGTTTTTTCCCATTTCTGTCCCTTTAACTGAGAATGTGCAATACTGCCGGGTGCCAGCATGGCTGATGTGCCCAGTCTTCACACCCTTCTGCATGTGTTGACACTGGGACTGCGCTGCCACCTGTGGTCAGCCAGGTGATGGTATTGCAATGGGTTGCATGACCCTCCCTCACCAGAGGAGAAATGCATCCATTGTGATGCTCAATAACCCCCGCTGGTCCTCCAACTGACCTAAGCTGAGTTTTGAACTTGGGTCGCTGATATTACAAGCAGTAACTCTACCACTGTGCTGACTAATAAAGCAACTCTTGAAACAAAGGAGGCTCCTTCTGAAGTCACATATTAGAAAAATGTCATTCACCCTGAAAACTATGGAATGACAGTTTTCTGATGTACTCGACAGGAGTGTCTTAAAGGGGAACAGAGACACTGCATTGTTCCCAATTCATAACTTACGCACTGTTCTCTTTCAGTAAATGTCTGCGCTTTTTTGCTTTCTGTCTCCTGTGTCTTTAAACCCAGCTCTGTACATAGCACCTCTTAGTGTAAAATTCTAAATGCACCAATCAGTGACATCATCATTTGCAATCAGTCAGTGGCTTCTGACACAGATAACTACTTCATGCATAGGCAGCTACATGCTACCTCTGAGACTGTGCTTAGCCCTGGAAGGACAGGGGGCCAGCAAACAAAAGATCAGAGTTTATAAAAACTGTAACGTGCATTGCAGACTATTGAATGTCCCATCTGCTGCAGCCCTGCTCTGATGTCAGCTGCAGGGAATTTTGGATTTCTGGTTACAGAACATGTCGGCTTGGAAGTCAGCAGAATCAGCCCAATGCAATCTAGTATACAGTAGTAAACAGGAAGTAAACAAAATATTTTTGCACACAAAATGCAAAATTGGGACCAACCCACACTTGCATGTGGAGCTCTTAGTGCTGACTGTTCCCTTAAGAGCTACAACTGCCAAAAAGTAGCAGCCAGAAATTTTAATATTTTTTTAAAAGCAGTCCCTCATTACTTTTTATTTCTAAAATGTTTTTCTTTTTCTGTGCGCTCATTGGATAGTTTTCTACCTAACAGTATTGGGTGTGGTGTGGAAAGCAATGCTTTCTTTACCTGGAAGCTGACGTCTGTTCCCACTGTGTCATCAGCATGTGATCTCACTTATTGTTACATCATAAGCCTGGTTGGTAACGTGTTACAAGTCACCAGTCAAGCAGCAGGAGACTGGCTCTTCTTGGTTACTGGTGATGTCACAGTGATGTCACAATGCTGACGATGCACATGGAGGAAATGAACTGTGCCAGCCTCCAGGCAGAGTGCTGTTCCATGCATCGTACCTAGTACTGCCAGGAAGAAAATCTCCTGCTTAGCAAAACATAAAAAGAAAAATGTACCACAGATAAAAAAAAGTGATAGCTGGCTTCTTCAGAAAGTTACTGTTAAATCCAGGCAGTACACTAGCTCTTTAAGTCACAAGAAAAGGTACGTCAAAGAATGCGTGTACCAAACAGCTGAGACAGATGAAATCCTGTTTTGAGCCAGTGTTGCAGATGGAAACGCTCCATCAGCAGTTAAGTAAGATAAGGTCATGGGAACCAAACTCTGAAAGGGCAAAAATAGGCTGCTTTAACCATACAATCAAGCTTTTCAGCCTTAAATAAAATAAGGCTTGTCTTCTGAACTGCACTACTTAAAACAAAATAAACAAATAAACAAACATTTTGAAAACTCCTGATGCCCTGAAGACAAAACGTGCTGAAGGAAAGTCTTCTGAGACATCTCGCCAAGAGATGTGGAGAGAAATCTATCTTTCCAGCATGCCCTGTGGTGGTGACCCTCTGCACTGTCCATGGGAAAGTAGTACATGGGAGTCTGTGGAAACTCACTGAAGCCCAGTACCCCCTCCCCCCACAGTCCTGGTGTTTTCCCAGATTGATAATCTAAACATACATCAGCTGGGAGCATGACCTTCCTCTCCCTCCGTTGCTGAAGTACATGCTTACTGTGTAGAACGGCACGTCTGTTCTGTGACTTGCAGGTTGGACTAATATAATTTCTAGTTGTAAGGAGAAGTTGGTTGTGGTAGGAGACACACATTCCCAGGTTTCTGGAATAACCGGACTGCATGGTTACATGTTCCCACAGCCCACGTCTCCTCCTTTTTTGGTTTCCCCAGTCTTTCACCATGAAGACTGGGACTGCCAGATGCAGTCTTCCAACCGGCTGGGAGGATGTGCAAGCAACAAGGGTATGGGTAAAATCTGAACCACCAGACCTAGACCAGATGAAAATGGGAAAAAAACTAAGCAGCTGTTCCAGCTGGACCAACCAGACCAGGGAGAACTTTCGCAGTCTGGCAGTTCCAGCAAGAACAGCACGTCAGGGTTTTTACCATTTTGGATGGTCCACTTGGGGTGGTCCAGTTTTCATCTCAATGAGGATACAGATGGACTCTGACCAGAACAAAATGGTAAAAGGTCCAGGCCGGGTGTTCAGATTTTACAGGGTCCCAGCAGCTACCATCACTGCTGACGGCAATGGTGCACCACTGTCAGCCAGCAGGGGTGTGAATAGTGGGTGTACGTTGTCCTCCCTGGAATTTAAGTAGTTACCCCCCATGCTGCACCTGGTCCCAGTGGGCTCCATCACAAGATTCCAGGCTCACACACAGACCCTTGATCGTCTCTCAGGTAATGAGCCTGGCGTACTGCCTCTGTGACGGCTGACTGGGTTATTTCAGGGACAGTAAGCAGACCCTGTAAAAGATCAGCTTATGGTTCTGAACATGCACTAACTGGAGACCAGAAGGGAAGGAAGACATGACAGAGATCTTCAAGTTCCTGAAAAGAATAAACAAGTAGATTGTGGGTGAATATTCAGCAGGACTGGTGAATCAAGAACACAGGGACATGAGTGGAAGCTGGCAGGGGAAATTCAGAAGGGGTGTGAAAGTTATATTGTACAGTGAGGTTGTTGAGTAGTACAACAGCCTATCAGCAGAGATGGTGGGTGCAAGAACCAGTAATGGTTTCAGACACAGCTGGGGCACAGTAAAAGCTAAATGCAGAGGGAAAGCAGTAAGGCAGAGGGTAAGTGGGGGTAAGGGCAGAACCCGACTAAACAGTAGGTCCTGGGGTAGGATAGGGTAAACAGGGTAGATTGGAAGGACTAATGGTCTTTCTCTGCTGACATTGTCTCTGTTTCTAGTTTACTGGTGTTTAGTGTTGGGGGCAGTAAATCAGATGAAATTCAGAGGGAAAAAGATTGTCCCAAATCACTGGAATCACACAAATCTTTTCATTTAATATAGCAGGAAATGCAGGCAACACTGGTAAAAAAAAAAAAACAGAATTGCATGTTTAGAAAACAGATTTTGACTTTTTCCAAAACCATCTACCTGTGCCATTTTTAAGAAGAGCTGGAGCAGCTTTAATATTTTTAGACAGAGTTTTATGAACATACCTATCTTTCATTTAAAAAAATGTTGCTGTTGAGAACAGTGCTTCCTCAGGGTCCTGTCATATGATTGTAACTCAGATGTTGGGTGCTTGCGATGCAAACCAATATCATTTGCATCCCAGGAGCAAATTATAACTGGAATATGGTGATAATACCATAGTGCATTGGGTTTCCGAGGTAATAACCAGACCAGGAGAAATTCAGCCTCGGTGTTTAATAACCCCCAGTCCAGTTATTACTGAGGAAACCCAGACCACTATTGGTATCACCTCTATTATACTGGAAAAAAACTAATTTAAAACTACAAAATCTCTGCCATGTTACAGCATGTCTATGAGAAAGCAGGAACCGTTTCTCACAGAAGCACTGTAGCGTTAATAGAGTCTCTGACTGGCTGCTGTGTGTTGAAGTGGGAGGGTAAACGGTGATTGTTCTTTTATTGGCTAAGTACATACACAGCAGCCAATCAGAATGCAGAGCTACTGTTCCATTATTGTTCTTAGCCAATCAGAATGCAAAGCCACTGTCCCAGTTTTCAGTCTACTGTCCAGTTGCCTCAGAATAACTGGACACTAACTCCCATTCTGATTGGCTTAAAGGGCTCTTTTCGGTATAATAATCCATTAATTCTAATGGCCTAGGGTTTGAGAGTGGACTTGAGCATGGGCCAGAAAGTGAAGGACCAGGAGGAGCACTTAAACACAGCAGTGATTCTTGGCCCAAAGAGGGTTGTGGTGAGTTCCAATGTTGTAGAAACTCCAGCTGGAGGGCCAGGGAGAGATGCACTACATGCATTGTGGCCAACCATCAAAACATGCGTGCCACGTGGGAGGAGGGCGGGAACCATTTAGGGGTGTAAACACCCTGCCGCCATCTGAATGGCAGATGCTGGGACGCTCGGGGTCCCACCTGCTCCACGCAGCAGGACAGCTGCCACAATGAGATCCTGGTTGTCCCTCAATGGTAGGATGGCCCTGACATGGAGGGTAAGAATCGTGGGTGTCCTCAGCAGCTACAGCATGGTTAATGGCAAATGGAGTGGGGGTCACCAGCCAGTTCCAGAGAAGGTCACGTAAAGTTGGCCGTTCAGATAAACTTATAGGGGTTAAAATGCAGTGAGAGAGAGAGTACCAGTATGACACATCCATAATAATTATGTACAACAGGAATGCTGGAAAACACAGAAGGTAGTGTGATCAAATAATCAGAGCACAGAATTTGGATGAACCAGGGGAGACCAGGTTCAAATCCCACCCCAGCTACACAATTAACATACTTACTTTTACTGATGAGCAGACTTTCCAAAGACTCCGTCCCATGCTGTGTATCTTCAGAGAGAGATCTGGGGAAAGAAGACAAGGTGATAACTCAGAGTCCATAAGGTTAAATAACATTAGCGGTAGGGGAACAAAAAACGAATTATCTGCTTTTCTTGTACGTTTTGTTTACATGTACATATGAACATACGAAGTAGCCAGCAGTAGAAGACCATTTGATCTATCAAGTCTGCTCGTATTGCAGGGTCCACAGCATGAGCTATGTCCCTAATGTAGTGAGTGAAGCATTTTTTTAACATTCCAAACAAAATGAAAATAGCTTATTCATTTGCCGTATTTGTTTTATTATTAACCTTTGTGTCTGGATTCTTTATACTAGTTCCCAGGTTTCCTCACCGATGGTTCATGGTCACCATGGATGGCGAGCAACCAGCTTCCTTCACATCCCATGCCAATGTCACTCTACCGGCAGACAACAAGGGAGTGCAAATTCTAGGTGGACACACCCTTCATCCCAGGTAACCGAGGATCTCACCTGCAGAACACACTTGACCCTCTCCCTAGTCAGCACCAATGCAGGTTTTTGGGGAGCCAATGTGAACCCCAGTCTCACAGCTGGCAGTGCCACTTCCACATATTTTAAATGTCCCTCATCACAAGGGACAGCCCTTATTTACCCTTCAAAAGCCCATTACCCTACATAAAGATGGTGCCGTCCCACGCTGATCGGTGAGAAGTGAAATTGCATTCACATTATTGACATGGAAGTAGGTATTTCTGCAGTGATCTGAGCTACGGTCTCCACTGCACTGTGCCCAACATGTTGACTCATTTGCCCAACATGTTGACTCATTTACCCAACATGTTGACTCATGTGCTCAACAAGATGACCTATGTACCCAGCATGTTGACTCATTTGTCCAACATGTTGACTCATTTACCCAACAAGATGACTCATATGCCCAACATGATAATTCATTTGCCCATGTTGACTCATTTGCCGACACAGTATCCCACATTTAATAATGAAAGATGGAGAAAAATGGCTGTTCCATTGGACCAGAAATCCTCTATTTCCCCCCTGAAGTTGAAAGTTTTTTTTTTTGTTTCTTTAATAAAGTGCATTTTTTTGGCACAAGTTACCAAAGCACTTCACTTATCAAGGTTTAAGAGATGTCATCACGTTCTTGCCTGACTAGGTGGCATTGCAAGCTGGCAATGTGCTGTACTCCCATATGGCAGACCTGGGATCAGTTTCTGGTCCCAGGGTAGGGCAAATCAGTTTCCGGAATGGCGGTCAGTTGGCCACCAGATTTTAAAAATCTGGTGAGCCAAACCACATTTTTTGTGGAAATCATTACCTAGTCAGCACTACTCACCTTGACTATTGTTCTACAAAAAAAGAAAAAAGTTTGTAAAGCAAATGGCGATTGTAGCATTGCTCAATTACTAATGGGGGGATACTTTCCTGCCATTTGGATGACACTCGCAAACTCAGCAAGGGCCTCTTAAGCTTGGGTGCACAAGCCATGAAACATGAAAGTGAAATCACAGCCCCCAACCTCATCAAAAGCATCAGTAGTATGAGGGGTCACATGATGCTAACTGGGGGGTAGTAGTGGTCGAGAAGAAGTAGTTGCTCACACTTCTCTTGAATCTACCCCCTCTCCAGCTTCTTATCATGCCCCCTTGACCTTAAGCACCTTTTTTTCTGAAAAATACTTCCCTCCTATACCTTTGTTTACCCCCTGTGAGGTATTTGAAGGTCTCTATCATATCCCCCCGCTCCCTCCTCTCTTCTAGGGTGTACATATTTAGGTGCTTTGGTCTCTCTTCATAGGGTTATTGGTGCAGACCCTGCACCATTTTAGGAGCTCTCTTCTAGACCACATCCCAGTTAAAATTAATAGCCCACTCAGGATGCTATATTCCCCCAACATGCTGAACCTGATACTTCCCTTTTCCTGGTTTAGAAAAATGCACTCCATCCTAACTAAATTTGCATGGAATGGGAAGGTAGCTTAGCTGGCATATGACAAACTAGCAGGGCCTAAAGATAAGTGGGGATTAAGGATGCCCTGTTTCCTCACTATTAATTGGCCATCCATGGCAGTATGTGTTTAAGATGGGATGGGAATGAGCCCAACTAGGAGACTACAGGTCACAATGACTAGACATTGAAAAGCGGTTCTGTGAACAAATCAGTGTCTCACCAGGGCTGCTAAACTACCCAATGTCCTCAGGACACTCTAATTGCTACCTCAACCAGAGTCCATCCACAGCTCTGTAGGGTAACAACATTCAGCCCACTCTCAGATGCAGGCCAGCCCATCCTGAGAAATCCTAAGATTCGTATTAGAGGAGAGTCAGTAACCAGGGAGCCATGGTGTGCTCTGCAGAGCCCCACTGAAGACCACCTGATGCTAGGAGGCAGGCTCAAGTGTTTTAGTACATGCCAGACAAGCATGTCATGCCAGACAATATGGCTTTTAAAATTTTGTACAGCTGGGACATGCCATAGCATGATGTCTGACCCCCCACCATGGGATACTAATCATACTGCAGAAACAGCACCACTAGCACTCTTAGCCGAAGGTCATAATGCTGTTTCAGCACAATATAAAGCAGTCAACGCTCCCTGTCTCCCAGAAGGCTAGAAGCTGGACTTTACTGGAATCAAGTCTTACCACCAGGAGACATGGAAAGAAAATAGGAACACATATGGGCACATATTTACATTAAAACTGACAGCCTTAGGTTGATACAATTCAGGATTTTACAGTCTTTACTTCACCCCAGTCAAACTGCTTAAAGGAAAGGTCCCCCTCAGCCTTTTTTTCTGTTTCCCTGTGTAGTTTGTAGGCATGAACAGTGATTGCCTCTATCACACCCTCTTAATTTCATCAGGATTTAAATGTAAATGAGGGTACTTAAGACTGATGTGAAAATCTGCTTAACTCCACTGCAAAGCTCATAACCTGACTCATGTAAGACATCCTGGAATGTCTTGGTGCTAAAGCCTGCAGTAGTTATACTGTATTGGCCAGTGCTGTTGCTGTCCTCTGCAGTTCCCGTGTTCTTGTCTTATGCTGGTCATGAAACTTTTCAAGGCATAGTAAGTGCCCTGCTGTTTTGTGTAGTTTGAAGTGTAATGGAGTTAGAAAAAAATTATTTTACAGAATACAGGAGCATGTACGCATTATCAACTCCCATGATGCCTTGCACGAGTGTGGTCATGATCTTTGGAATGGAGACAAACAAGTTTTCACACCAGGGCAAAACAGACCAAAGCAACTTCATTTGTTGTTAAAGGGTCTAGGTGATAATGGCGTGGATGGAATAGCGCGGCACAAAACCGTGCGCACAAAATAGTGCTGGCAACATCACCTGCAAAAAGTAATTTTCTGTGGGGGGATCACCCCCCACACCCACTAGTATGATATAATTGCCTCCAAGGGGTGGCACATGTGGGGAAATGGGTGTAATCCGGGTGGGTGGGCAGAGTCACTGGAGGAACTCTGCGGTGCACTCCACTTGGGTGGAGGGGGGGATAAAGAGGACGGGGGTAAGTTTGGGAGGCAGAACAGCTTGGGAAAGGGGGGATATAGTACAGCACATGGGGAAGGGAAGGCAGGGGGATGGCCATATGGCAACTGAGGAAAAAAAACAAAAAGAAGTGCAGCGAGGTAAGACCTGAACCTGGGACGGCCATAGGCACCGCCACCATCCACAGCCTGTTACTGTATTTGCAGAGCCATGGCAACAGCATGCTTCCACGCAGACATATGGAAGGTGAAAACAGCCACAGGAATAGCGCTGTTACAGTATGTCCACACTATACGTTCCCTGTCGCTGTTTTCACAACTGCTGTTTTCACCACGCGGTTTTGTACCCCGTTATTAAATCAGCGTTATCTTCACAGGATACCATTGTTAAATTAGAATGAAATTAGGGGGATGCAAGAGAGGGAATCATTGTTTATGCCTGAAAACTACACAGGTATATGGAAAACAGGTATGGGGGCTTTCCCTTTAAACTAGGGTCACCTAGGTATAAAGGTATGCAGACAAAATGGAGCTGAAGAAGCAAACTGCTCCATGTTCTCTGGGAGGGCTGTAACACCACATCACCTTGGGACATGATTAAGAACAAACTAGACCTGCTGGTAGGCTTGAAGACACATTCACACCAGAAACATGTATCCTGGCCAGTCATGGTAAACAGTTATTTGATGCCCAGAATAACCACGTGGCTTTAATCTATATCAGAACTAAAAGAGTCATTCGGAGATACTGGATGGACTGAGGTACCATCCTACAAAGAACAGAGCAATGACATATCTTTAAGCATTAAGAGAATTATTGCTAGTGTCAACGACAGGTATTACACACACCAAAAGAGATGGGAGAAGTTGCATGCAGAAATTTCTATAGCAGAATGTAATTAGCAATGAAGGGGGGAAGGAAGTAGCAGATTAAATCAGTTCTATTTCATGAAAACTATCTCTGCTAAGGACACAAATCTGTATTTTATATTGTATATTTCTGTATAATGGGGTTGTAACTTCCTGTACTGTATTGTCATGTATGTACAAGAAAGTTCAATAAAGTATACTAATTAAAAAAAACTCCAGCAGTACAGTGTATGGTCTCCGTCAGAGGCTTTATAGGAAATTCTGGAAACTTCACTGAGTCTCTGTCGGAGGCTTTATGGGAAATTCTGGAAACTCAGTTGACCCAGATTTCTACCCAGAGCCTAGGCAGGCAGGAATATCAGACATGTGATGCCTGTTGTGATGTCGTAATGAGTTAGCATTATTCCCAAGGGAATGACATTTCCACCGATTGTATTGCTAGTGGAATGCCCAACTCAAGTGACGATAGTAGTTTTATTTTATGAAAATCAAAGTTTTTGGTTACCTTGGCATCTGTGCTTGAAACTCCAACACAATGGAAAAAGAGAATGGGGGAAAGGGGGGGGAGGATTTTCCCAAGTCCGCCTCAACTTCTCACAATTGCTACAATCCCCATCTCAGTGAACGTTTATGACAGAATCAGGGTGACTTTACAACTGTGTCACAAATTGGCAGTGGGTATTCTGGTTCACAGCTGCCACTTGGGGTGGAGAAGAATGTTTGGCTGCTGTGGCCAGACTGGACCCCATCTTCCGCTTCTTCTGCCACTTTGCCCTTGACTGTCCCCATACCCTTCATTGTTCCCTTTACCCCAACCTCTCAATTCCTTAACTTGAGTGCAGATGCCTGTCTCACTGTTTATCCATCATTTTGACCTTCAGATGTAATTCCTGTCCCTTTTACCTCGACTTCTTTTGTACCTGTCCCCTTCTTGCTTTGTGATCCCCATCATTTTCTCTCCCTTACCGCAGAATGTGTGCTGCCCACTTTTTCTCTCACCCCCCCAATCTGTGGTCTTCCCCATCTCCCTAGAAACTGTACCCTACGAATTCACTGCCCATGTCTGCAAGTAAACTTGTAACTAATGTACCAGATCAGCTCCTTCCCCTCCTCCTCCCTCCCTCCTTTATTTTTTTACACCCCTCCATCCTCCTCCTACATGGCTGCCACGAGTGTCTCCCTCTCTCTTACTGTATGTGCAGTCCTCAGTTACCATGGAAACAGGATCATTATTCACCACACTTGATCGGTTCCTGCTGTTCAACTCTTTGCTGAACTCAGGAGAACCATGAAATCTCACAACTGCAGTAGTGGGTGGGATTATGATGACTGGGAGGTTCCAATCCCCAATTTCCTCAGCATCCCCTCCCCATCATCACACTAATGTTTGTAAATGCCGTAGCAGCAGCCCACATCAGCCTCTCCCCCACCATAAACTGAGCTCCCCAAGTCCACAACATGCCTGCAACCCCGGTTCTAGAGTGGGATACACAAATCTGCTTGTGCAGCAATGAGATCCACTTCTCACCTCTGTTTTTCAGTTCTTTCGGCCTTGCCAGAAATTATCAGCTCTGTTATAACATCAGATTTCTGTAGTAAAATGCCCAGACGAGTCTTCAACTCCTTGGCTCTGCAAAATAATGTATGTCTGTTAGAATGGGCCACTGAGAGATATTTTTATCTAAGCTATTATAACAATAATAGACTTCTTCCTGAAATCAATGTAAGACATTTCTTGTCAAGCACGGGGAGGTAGAAAACATGTACGTTTGTGCCTATTTGACCCGGGTCACTCCTGAAAAATGACCCTGGGTTCAGCATGTTTACCAGGTAACCAAACTAATAAATAAAAGGATAGATACATACATCATACATTGTTGATATAGATAGATAGACAGATAGACAGACAGACAGACACAGACATACAGAGAGACAGACAGACAGATAGATACCTGTACCTGTAGATAGGCAGACAGATAGACAGACAGATAGATAGATACCTGTAGATAGATAGACAGACATACAGACACACAGATAGATAACTGTAGATAGGCAGACAGATAGACACAGACAGATAGATAGATAGATAGATACCTGTAGATAGATAGATAGACAGACAGACAGACACAGACATACAGAGAGACAGACATACAGATACCTGTAGATAGGCAGACAGACAGACACAGACAGAGAGACAGACAGACAGATAGATAGATACCTGTAGATAGATACATAGATAGATAGATAGATAGATAGATAGATAGATAGATAGATAGATAGATAGATAGATACTGTCTGTAGATTTATTTAGTTAGTTTTTGTTTACCGGGTAAGTGCACTAGACAAAGACAGTGTATTTTCAGGCCGACCAGGTGAGTTACTGAACAGAGGAAATAGCAATTCAGGAGACAAAATACATTACATGTGATAGATAGATAGATAGATAGATAGATAGATAGATAGATAGATAGATAGATAGTTAGATAGATTAGATAGATAGATAGATACTATGTCTGTAGATATTGCCTCCCCTCTCTGCCCTCCCTACAGTCGCCCCTCCCCCCAACAAAGCCAACCTCTGGCTGCCTTTTACCTACCAACTGTTTCTATTAACATCCATCATGCCTGTTAAATTATAACTCAAGTTGTATATCACTACTGTTATTTGGAATGTATCTGGCATGTCTGTTTTCTAACCACCGTAAATGTAGTTATTGTTGATATCAAATGTTTTGCTTCATTTGTCTTGTTTGCTTTTGTGTCAATCTTCTGACGTGGGACCTTTGTAAAAGAGCCCCTGGCTCAAAGGTATTGCAATCCAAGACATAAATTAATAAATTAATAAAAAGAGAGATAGATAGGTACAGGCAAACAGACACATAGATTGAGGTAGATAGACACACTATTTCTGTAGCTAGGGGAATGATTTTATGTTTCCCGTGTAAGTATGCTTTCCATAACTTTGACAGTGATTCTGTTCTGTTTCAGAAGTGAAGCACATGCAGTAACATTTAATAAAAGAGCAATTCCTAACATTACAGAAACAATATCTCAATCCATAAACAATATCTCAATCCATAAACAATTTATAAACCATGCACACGCAATACAGTAACGCTAGAGTATATAATTACTAGGGAGCATTTTTTATATGTTGATAACAGGTTCTTAAAATTGCGTTACAAGCACCCAGTTGTACCTTTGTGTTAAAACTGAGCAGTTATAATGTGGTAGTTCAGGTGAATGTTAAAGATCCCATGACACTTATCGAAAAGAGTAGGTGAATTTCCCGATGTCCTGGCCAAATTTCCCTCATTCACTAAAAATACCACCAACAGCTGAGTCTGGTTCAAGGTCAGTTGGCATTCATCTGTATCCCTCCCGAGTCGTGCCTGAAAATAGGCAGGATTTGTCTAGTGCTCTTACCGGTCAACAAAACTAAATAAAAAAAAAAAATCAGTGTCTGTCAATCAAGCTTACACAGAGATGCGATGTGACAAACTCACACAGCTGCCACCAGTAAAATAATCAAAACAGTTCACAGAAAATCCTATTAAAGAGTCTGTAAACTAATCTTATAAACCCACACTCATTAAAAATGCTCCACTAGTAAGTAATAAAAAGCAAAACATGGGTGGATATGTGTAACTCAGAATTTTACACAAACCCTCAATGCAGAAAGATTGTATAAACCTAACATTTCACACCTCGGGTGTGTATAGAATTCTGGTTACACATACCTACCTCATGTGTTTTTCACAATAAATAAACAATATCTAACCAACATATAGTGTATGTTAGAGTGTTCATGAGTATGGAAATCCATACAATCAAGTTGTTGTGCAACAGTTGAAAGGTCACAAAAGTTGCTCCATAGTCATTACATCACTACTATGTTACAGCAAACGGTTCAGCCTTGTGCCGCTTCAAATTCAGCAGATGCAGCACTGCTGACACCCTCCCCCCCAAAAAAAAACAGTAGTTCTTGTTTTTCTGTAATTAATTAAAACACACACACACACATGCACACCTGCTCACTCGGCACTTGCTCGGTGCCCCAGACCATACTTGGTCAAATAATTGTATCTTTAGAGTTGTTTACTTGTTACAATGTCTACCACTGGGTGCTGACTCCTCAACAGAACCATTTCCATCTCTGATTGGCTCAGGCAGGCAGAAACAACAACAAAAAACCCCAGAAAAAACAGTAGTGCAGGGAATAGTCATGGAAATGTTTTGATTATTTTTAGGAACCATAAATTATAAAAGAAAAAAATAATGGATGGAGAACCATGTACAGACAAGTCATGTGTTTCCATCTTGGAGGTTCTGATGACATCAGAGACCTCGTGAGCTTCGATCTTGAGGCCCACGATGTCATCTGAGCTCCTTTCCGGAAACACAGCCTTGTTGCCCTTGGTTTCCAATCATTATGCTATTTATAAATCTAAATACTAAACTGTTTTGTATGTTGTAATCCCATGAAATGATACCAAATGCACAAAACTTTCTCTGGATTTTGTCTGTTACGCTTTAGTTTTTACTGCTTCATGCCAGTTGCATCATTTTACTACACCTAATCCTTACTGGGGACGGGACCTTTGCATGCTCTATTAGGGAACACAAAATTCAATGCCCCCCTTCTTTTTTGTCCTAGTTTATTTCTTTGCCCCCTTGCCACTGACTGAGGTGGCCACAGGTGCACCTTGCCTCTGTTTGGGCAGGAAGATGAGCGATGGGCTTCACAGCCAGTGCTGGTGCCGCTTTCTGGCTAGTGGCACAATGTGTGGATGCAGGGTATCCTATACACTCACCCTCACTCCCCTAGGAGCCAAACTCTTCTGTGGTGTGCAGGATTCTGGGGCTTGACCAAGAAGCTCAGCCTCTCCAGCAGGGGGCAGCACAGCGTTAGTGCAACTGCTCACTACCCTGGTGGCCCAAGTTGGGAAATGGGCTCGAGTTACTAGGGAGCTAGCCAGGGGATGGAGAATTGAGGGTCCCTTGGAAGGCTGTCCTCCCTGGGGATTAGCATGTCTCATTAGTGGATTGTCCCTGGTAGAGTCTTGGTGGCAGTACTGTGAGACCGCACACAGGGAAAGGTTTACACTCATATGATGGGGATCTCCGTGAAGGGTGACCATGCATCTCACATCATTGCATCATTACTAAGCTTGTGGCCCAAGGGAGGAAACAAAGGAAAACCCACCAGTCACAGCCAGATGGTGGACTGCTCCCCACAGGCCCTGAATCAGTAGCTGGCACCTCTGACAAAATCCTGTGGAGGAAATGGCAGCAAGGTGAGAGCCAGAGATGTGAGGTGATGGAGCTTGGGTGACTGGCCCAGATGGGGGGCAGCTCTGCTGGCAGGAGCAGAAAAAATACAGATTCACTCAAACAGAAGGCATTTTTCAGTGGTAGCGGCAACTGAGCCGACCAGCAGGTGCAGTGGCAGCATCACCCCGGCAACCTACGTTTGGGAACAAGCCTGTGAAGCTTGCGGGTGGGAAGGGGAGGCTTCAGCACCTGAGAAGGTGTTTACCTGCCGGGGAGGAAGTTAGACTATGCTGCAGGAGCACTACCTGGGTGAGCATAGATAGTACAGCGAGTGAAGCAAAAACGGGGGGAATTCAAGAATGCATGGGACAGACATAAGGCAATTCTGGTGGAGGGGTAGGAAGAAGAAATAGGCTATTGGTTAACTAGGATCTGCAGCTTATCCAATAGGTAGGAAATGGGTGAACTGGGTGGGCCTCGCGGTCCTAATCTGCCGTCAAAGTCTACGTTTCTATGAAGCAAGCTCAGGAGGGTGGCCATAAGTTGATTCGTGTGAGCATGCTTGCAGCTGTGCACCTCTGCCTATAAGGAACTATGTTTTGGGACACCAATGGGGAGGGGTGCAACAGTGACCCTGGCACAGGGGTTAATCCCTGAGAGGAAGGCTCCATGAGGGGTAGGGATGGCTGACAAGGCTGGGAGGTAGATGAGAACTGAGAAGGAAGGAGCAGAAACATACATAAAGGTAATGACAACCTCTGGCCTGGCAGAATTGCCAAAGTTACTAAGTAATTTCTAAACCACCACAGCCATACAGCCCTAACTCCTTCTCATGCAGCTGTGCAATATATATATATATATATATATATATATATATATATATATATATATATACAATATATATTTATAAAATGGACCATGAATAGCCTGTCACCTTAGTGATCAAAACATGTCATATGACCGTTGATCATTTTCTCACAACCATGGACATCGCTTGAGCTACACATTTTTTAACAAATAAAAGATCATTTTATAAATGGAATAACACTCCTGGATGTGCTAGCATAAGGGAATAATACATACATCGGGTGGTTCTTAGGCATGAGGCATAGCGGAGCGCTGCAACTACTCAAGAAGGGTGGCTATGCCTCACGTCTAAGAATCACGAAAGGTATGTATTATTCCCTTCATAATCACACACCCTGTCATGTGTTATCCCTTACACAAACATACAGAAACATAGACAATGACAGCAGAAAAAGACCAACAGTCCATCCAGTCTGCCAGAGTTCCCTATTTAGCCCTGGGACTTACTGTCCCTCAAGGGTACTACCCCTCTCTATCCCCCCATACCATACATATGTACATGCACACAATATATACGTGCATATATACAACATCTACGTACATACACACAATATATACCTACATTCTCATTCTCTCTCTCGCTCTCTCTCTATATATATATATATATACACACACACACACACATATACACACACAATATATACCTATATTCACTCTCTCTCTCTGTCTATATATATATATATATATATATTATACAATATCTGTATATACACACAATATATTCCTACATTCTCTCTGTCTCTGTATATATATATATATATATACACACACTCACACACGCACAATATACTGTATACCTATATTCACTCTCTCTCTATATATATATATATATATATATATATACACACACACACAATATATAAATACCTACATTCACTCTCTCTCTGTCTCTGTCTATATATACAGTATATATATATATATTTATACACACACACAATATATACCTACATTCACTCTCTCTCTCTCCTCTGTCTGTATACACACACACACACACACACACACACTGTATATACATACATACAATAAATACGTACATACATGCAATATATACAAAACACAAACACACACTCTCCAAGCAGATGGCTGGTCCTGCAGACAATCCCTTGCACATCTTGTCTAGGCTCTGTGATTCCCTTGGTAAAAAAAGCAGTACTTCACGCTGAGAGACTCAAGTGTTGTGTGTGAAGGATCTCCCAGCATCATGCCTTATATGAATGGGTCAGCAGGACGACAGCAGGAGAGCCATCAATCAGAGGGCGAGCAGGGCTATAGGCAAGGCTGTTGCTGTTGCCTGGCCTTTCCCAGATTAATCCCAGCTGCTGCTGCTGGCTCAGTCAGAAGATGGTCCCTAGGCACAGTGCCTTGCTCAAAATACATTGTATTCATACAGAGTGCTTAGCTTTCAAGCACAGACTGCATAGTTTAATGTTTGCCATTCTGTACTGGTGCTTCCTCTCGCAGTAGTAGCACAGCTGGCCAAGCAATGAAAGGACGAACAAAGAACATCAGATCCTGCATTCCTTGTCCTTGTGGAGAAACATACTGTATGCTGCAGGGCAGTCATTACAGTAAGGTACAATTCTAACAGGGATAACTTCCCATACATCCCCATAGCAACACTCGCATCCATGCCAAATTCTTACATCCTACTTCAACTAATATCTCAGCCACCATTCTCAAACTATCCCCCCCCCACCACTTCTGCCTGGGTTCTCACCCTTGGTACAAAAGTAATAAACCCCATTTCACAATAACTGCATTACTATTCTTATCTGCTGGTGACATAAGCCCCAATCCAGGCCCAGCCTCCACCGGTGGCCCCAACCAACCTACTAATATCTTGGCTCCACTACCCCAGCCAGTCTGTCCCTCCCCCACGGCTTAAAACTCCTACACCTTAATACAAGGAGCCTCTTACCCAAAATACACCTGCTTCAGCCTATAGTTGCTTCACTGCCCCCGACATCTTCATTCTATCCGAAACATGGCTGAGCAATAAAATCCCCGACACCTCTATCACCATCCCAGGTTACACCTTCTCCCACCAAGACCAGTACATCCAGAGGTGGAGGGTAGCAATTACACCTCCTCATCTCTCAAAGTACCACTGTCTTATCATCTTCCTTGCCATCTGCATATGAGGCACTAATATTAAGGTTATTCTTGCCTTTCTCTGACCCCATCTATGTAGCTGGGATTTACTGCTGTCCTGGCCTAAACTCTCCAGTTGCCACTGGGCTAATTGCCACCATAATGTCTCACTCCACTGCTGTGAACTATACATAATGGGCGACTTCAATCTAAACTAGCAGTTCTCCTCCTAGCAAAAACATGAAATGAGCTTACAGCCCTAAACCTCACACAACTAATTCAAGAACCAACACAGCTAAACCAAAAATGCAAAACCACTCTTTGATTGACTGGGCCCTCACCTCTCACCCTCACTGAGTCATTCAGTCCGGTCTACTTCCTGATGCTATAAGTGACCACCATTTGATCTTCCTGGTCCACAGAGTTCACAGACCTAAGGCCCCCACAAAATATTGCTAACTTGTTCCTTCAAATCCCTAGACCTTGTCCCCCTCCACCAGGACCCGGCCAAGATTGACTGGTCTCCCTTAGCTACCGCTAGCTGTATGGACCAAGCACTCAGCTACTTCAAGGATAATTTTCTCAAAGCCTGGCACAATCATGCCCCTCTAAAATGCACCAGTGTCTGTGGAAGCCACCTCCCATGGGTCACTCCTGAACTTTTGACGTGCCAGCGAGCACGTGATCTAACATGGAAAACCCACAAAATATCAAGCAGCCCAGGGACTTTGAGAAATACGGATGCTTGGGAACTTGCACAAAAGCCATTCGGCTAGCCAAAGCAGAATACTTCCACTACACCTTTCAAGATAACATAAACGACCCTTCAAAATTTTGAAAGGTCGTACGCTCTCTTTTCTCTCCTCCAACCAATCTGCCCACCCCTCTCCTAAAAGTAAACAACTCCCGCATCCCCGATCATCCTAGCATCGCAGCGGCATTTAACTCCTATTTTACATCCTGTGCTTCAGCCCTACTAGCCTTTCTCCCCCCCCTTCCCCCTAACCCTGCCCCTGCATCCAATAATCCCTCACTTCCTCCCCCGACTCAGTTCTTCTTCTTCTCCCTATCTTCCCTAATGAAGCCCTGGAAGTGCTCCTTGAGCTCAACCCTCAAAGGTAGCTCCCCAGATGGCCTTGACCCAAAACTTCTATACCTGTCAGCATCCACTATCTCTTCTCCTCTGGCTGACCTTCTAAACTCTTCTTCTCCTTTGCTTCTGTCCCTGCCACCTGGAAACATGCAGTCGTCCTCCCACTACCCAAGGAGGAGGTACTCGTCCTCTCCAGGCAACTACCATTCTATATCTCTTTTATCAATCCTGGCAATCTCCAGGAACATCTTGTTCTCTCCTAACTCTCCTCCTGTCTCTCTGAATCTTCCTTCTTCACCCCCTTCTAATCTGGATTTTGGAAGAACCACTCTACCGTAACTTACCTACTCAGACTCACAGATTCAGTACTCACAGAGATGAACAGTGAGCAAGCACCTCTGCCATGTTTGTCGACCTCGCTAAGGCTTTGACATGGTTTCCCACCCCTTCTAACTAAAAACCTTACTGCAGCCGGCCTATCTGACTCTGCTAAAAATTGGTTCAGAGCCTACCTCACTGGTAGGTCACAATCTGTTAGGATAGCTGATTCACTCCCCCCCTCTCCAGATTACCACCGGTGTGCCACAGTGCTCTGTGCTTGGTCCATTATTATTTTCTGCCTTTCTCAACGACCTCCCGACAGTTTGTGCGTCATTCTCCATGCACATGTACGCTGATGATGCTGTCCTGTATGCCTTCAGCCACTCCTCCGAAGATGTAGCAGCCAGGCTTCAACATGACTTCAATGTTCAACGCTGTCTTAGCTCTCATCAACTTATCCTAAACGTCAAGAAGACAGTCTCAATGACCTTTGGCACTAGGCAGAGACTCTCTCAACTAACCCCCCTTCCTCCCTTCCACACGCTAGATGGGACTATCCTTGAGGACTCATCCTCATTTAGGTACCTTGAGGTTTGGCTCGACCAACACCTCAACTTTTCTGGTCATGTGGACGCCATCCTGAAAAAACTGCGCCCCAAGCTCGGCACCCTTTACAGGAACCTAATAGTCTGACCTCTAACTGCCAGGTCGAACTGGTCAGAAAATGATTCTACCTATTTTAGACTATTGTGATATAGTCTACAGTGCTGCTTCTAAGTCTTTCTTAACCAAATTGGATACCCTCTTTAACGTTTTCTGTCATTTGCTCAGGACTCTACCCCTCATCCATCACTGTAACCTCTATCATTCTCTTGCCTTCCCTTCTCTCTTGATAACAGGTGACTCTCCCACTGTACCAAATTTACCTCTAAATTCTGGTTGGCACTTTCCCTCCTATCTCTCCTCAGCCTCCTCTCCCCCCCATACTCTCCCACTCAAATGACTCCGCACTTTGACTGTCCCCAGATGCAAGACCACTAAAGGGTAATCAGCATTTTCTCGCTATTTCCCCAAACTCACTCCCACCGCAAATCCGCCACTCCTCGTCCACCACATCCATCTCATCAGCACTATTAAACTTCTTCTCTCCAAACTGCTCCCACTCCTAATTCTCCCATTTCCTAATTCTCCCTTACTCTACTCCCCTCCTCCTACCTAATTTTTTCCTACCTCATCGCAGTAGCTGTTAGCCTTGAGCCTAATGTGATCCCATCCTGTGACTCAAGCTGCATAACTGTCTGCCTACCCCTCCCCTACCTGCCTGCCCCCCTCCTCTACTGCCCACCTCCTACACCATGACCCCTCCTTACCCACCCACCCACCCCTCCTCTACCTGCCCACCAGCCCTCCCTACCTACCTGCTTACCTGCTCACCCTCCCCTACCTACCCACCACCCTTCCTCTACCTGCCTGCACCAATCCCTCCCTACCTGCCTAGCACCCCTCCCTACCCTGTCTAGCACACCAACCTCCCTGCCTGCCCACCTCCCCTACCTACCTACTTGCCTGCAACCCCTCTCCCTGCCTACCCTCACCCCTCCCTACCTGTCTACCTGCCCACAACCCCTCCTCTACCTACCTGTCCACCCCTCCCTGCCTGCCTCTTACCTGCTTGGCCCCTCCCTGCCTACCCATCACTGCTTCCTACCTACCTACCCACCAGCCCCTCCTCTACCTACCTGCCCCACCTCACCCTACCCACCCTGCCACCACCCCTCCCCTACCTACCCACTCCCACCCACTCCTGCCACCCCCTACCACCTGCCACCACCCCCCTCCTGCCTACCCTATACCCACCCCTACTGCCCCTCCCCTACCTACCCTGCCCGCCCACTAGCCCCTCCCTGCCACCCACCTCCCCTGCCTACCTACCACGCCCTCCCTACCTACCTACCTGCCTACCCTCCCTACCTACCATACCCACCCCCCACCTGCCCACCCCTACCTACCTACTTACCTGACAACCCCTCCTCCTACCCACCCACCCCCCCTACCGTGTTACTCTCCTAACACCATCACTCTGCTTTCTTACTGCCACTTCCTTCCACCTCCTGGCTCATCCCCCTACCCTACCCCTAATTTTATACTTACTCAATAAGCACTTTTAGTACGTATAGTCACGTTCTAGATCTGCATATAAGACTCATAATCCGTACTGCACAATGTAATGCATTCTTTTCTGCTTAATACAAGTTTTATACATTGTATTTTGTCCATAACAGAGAAAGTATCACAGATCTCCAGGTAGAAGGTCACCTGGGGGCCAATGACCATCACATGGTATGGTTCAGTTTGGCCACTAGAACTAAATCACCCCATTCCAAGGCAAAAATATGGGACTTCAGAGGAGCTGACTTTGATAAGATGGCCAGAGTTAAGCTAGCCCTGGCAAAAAGAAATACAGGTGACGGGGTACATGCAAAGTGGGCAAGCATTAAGGATGCAGTACATGAAGCAACATCCCACTGTGTTAGAGAGAAAAGGAAGTGCAAAAGAAGAAGGAAACCACTTTGGTTCTCAAAAACAGTAGGAGAAAATGTCAGAGCCAGAAGGCTTTCCTTCAGGAAATATAAGGGAACACTGGGATGAAGACAAGGAGGCATACCAAACTGCCCTAAGGGAAGCAGGGAAGATGGTAAGGCAGGCAAAGGCCCAAACCGAGGACACACTAGCACAAACAGCAAAAGAAGGTGACAAAACTTTCTATAAATCCATTAGTGAAAGGAGAAAGTCCAGAGGGGTATTGCTAAAGCTCAAAGGAGATAAGGAATGTGTGAGGAGGAGGACCATGTAAAGCATCTATCCTAAATAGATACTTCTACTCAGTATTTACTGAAGAAAAGGTAGGGCAGGGCACACAGCTCAGCACCATGGACACAAGGGGGAGGGAGGTGTGCACTAGTCTCTTCACAAATGAAAGGGTCCTACAAGAGCTCGATAAGCTCAGGGTGGACAAGGCAATGGGACCTAATGGCATACATCCCAGGGTACTAAAGGAGCTAAGGGTTGAACTAGCAGAGCCATTATCAGAACTGTTTAGTGAGTCTCTGAGCACAGAAGAGGTCCCAGAAGACTGGAGAAGGGCTCATGTGATCCTGCTCCACAAGAGTGGTAGCTGGGAGGAGACAGGGAACTACAGACCAGTCAGTCTTACTTCAGTAGTGGGCAAGATTATGGAGACACTCCTTAAGGAAAGGACAGTGCAACACCTGGAATCCATAGGAGCACAGGATCCAAGACAACATGGGTTTACAAAAGGAAGGTCCTGTCAAACTAATCTCATAGATTTCTTTGACTGGGTAACCAGAGTGGTAGACCAAGGGGGAGCAGTTGATGTCACCTACCTTGACTTCAGCAAAGTTTTTGATACTGTTCCACATAGAAGATTGATTAATAAGCTGGGTCAGCTCAGGGTGGGTCAGAAGTTGGTCAACTGGGTGGCAAACTGGTTGACTGGCAGAAAACAGAGAGTGGTGATAAATGGTATACAGTCAGAAGAGATACAAGTCACAAGTGGGGTACCTCAGGGATCAGTCCTGGGGCCAGTCCTCTTCAACATCTTCATCAGTGACATTGCAGATGGACTGGAGGATAAGGTTTGTCTGTTTGCAGATGACACCAAGATCTGCAACAGAGTAGATGATCCAGATGGGGTGGGCAGAATAGGAAGAGATCTGGATAAACTAGAAAATGGTCGGAAGAGTGGCAACTAGGGTTTAATGCAGAGAAGTGCAAGATCATGCACATAGGGAAGATAACCCCTGAAGCAACCTATAGGCTGGGAGGGGAGTTACTGGCAGTCACAAGGGAAGAAAGAGACTTGGGCATCATCATCACCGTTGACCTGAAATCATCCAAGCAGACCACTAAAGCAGTAGGTAAGGCCAGGGGGATGTTGTGGTGTATCAGTAGGGGTATCACAAGTCGGAAGAGGGAGCTAATAATCCCTCTTTACAAGATACTGGTTAGGCCCCATCTGGAGTACTGCATGCAGTACTGGAGGCCACACCTTCACAAGTACATTAACCAAATTGAGGCAGTCCAGAGAAGGGCAACCAAAATGGTGCAGGGACTGCATCAGAAAACATATGAGGACTGATTAACGGAGCTCAATATGTGTACCCTAGAGCAAAGAATGGAGAGCGGTGATATGATCAAAACATTCAAACACCTTAAGGGCATTAACAAGGTGAAAGAGTCTAACATGTTTCAGTATAAGAAAAATAGCAGGACAAGAGAGGACACAGCAAAGGCTGATTAAGGGGTAATGTAAGGAAGTTCTTTTTCACAGAAAGGGTGGTGGATGCATGGAATGGCCTACCTCAGGAAGTGGTGGATATGAATACAGTGCAGGGCTTCAAACAGGCATGGGATAGGCATAAGGGAGCAATACAGATGAGTATGAATAGATAGGCCATTGATAGAGCAAAGGTCGATGGCACATGTATAAGTTAGAAAAAGAAATGGGCAGACTGGATGGGCCTTGCGGTCCTCATCTGCCGTCAACTTCTATGTTTCTATGTTATGTTTGCTACTTCCATTGGCTACGTGTCTTTATGTGTCATTGCTGCTTAATCCTATTTTACACATTGTATAAC
This sequence comes from Neoceratodus forsteri, assembly GCA_016271365.2. Classification (NCBI taxonomy): domain Eukaryota; kingdom Metazoa; phylum Chordata; order Ceratodontiformes; family Ceratodontidae; genus Neoceratodus; species Neoceratodus forsteri. The sequence continues at coordinate 56,388,346 of CM028136.1, read as the reverse complement.
TGAATTATGTCATATTTGTGGCTGAATTGGCAAATGTACAATTTTTGGTTTTGTTCTGTTCCTCCTGTACCCCTTCCCCTAGGATACACCGGGAGACAAGCAATCCTGATTGCTCAGTGTGATTTCCTGGTGAAACTTTTCAATAAATAAATTGGGTTCCATGTCATAAGAGTGATCTCAAAAGAGCACTCACCATTAAGGTGAGTGTATATCACAAAAAAGCACATCAGCGATATACACATTTATTTATTTTGTTAACCGGGTTAGCGTGCTGATCCAATGGACCGTTTTCAGACATGACCTGGGCCACAAGGTGGCACCAACATAAAGGCAACCCGATATCCTGATTGTAAAAGTGTTTTTAAGGGGGCTGTGCCACCCATACCCCTCTGAATTAAATTATCAACTCCAGGTGGCTGCATGTAGGGGAGGGCAAAAATCCAGTATCGGAAAAATACAAGCTGTAAGTTGTAGGCTACGCCAATCTCAAACCCCTGTACCTGCAGTGCCTAGCTAGCCACCACCCCACCACACCACACGGCTATCTTGGCAACAGCAGGTACGGAAATCCCTCAAAACCCCTTCCCTGTGCCTCCCCTTCCCCTTGCTTCTGTTCGCTCTTCCCCACAGTCGCGTTCCCATCCAGGGGATATCGTGCACAGTAGCCCCTAATAACAGTGCCCAAAATGAGTCGCTCATTTTGGTTCGCTGTTATTACGTGATACCATAAAAAGATATGATTAGACTCAGAGAACTGGTCTGCTCAGACCTAGTGCTAGCAAAAACAGGACTTGACTAACAGATAAGATTTATTAATGGACCCAGTATGCACAGTCTAAATGAACCGTTCCTCACTGGCCAGTTGGTGCAGTGCTTGGGTCACTGCTCGTAATGCTGTCGACCCAGATTCAGGAATGAGCCCAGGATTTTCAGGGGCCACCTGGGGAGGTGGGGAAGGCAGACGATAGTTCCACAGGATGCCCTCCTGGGGGGGGGACAGCAGTCTCTGCTGCTATGCCACTGTCTAGTTGATCACAGTTGGTGGGGCAGGGGAGGTGATTGTGGGAAGGGAGGACACAGCCTGACTTGGAGCAGGTGGCCACACACTGCCTTGCCATCTGTGCCCTGGGGGGGAAGGGAGGAAGGGCAAGAAGGAGGAAAAAACCTACAGAGAGAAACCCCATAGCATGAAAGAATGATTCTAGCACTCTTGGTCCCCAACCATCCTGACTGCTCACCAGCCTCCCATACTTCATGGACCAGCGGTGGGGGGGGAACGTGCCTGCACACTCCCTAAAGGATCCTCCCATATGAAAAATGTCTCCTTGAGGACCCCGGATTCTAGGCAGAGAAGGGAACTGATAGGACTGGGAGATGACTGAGCACAGTGGGGCATAACAAGTGATGGGAACAGGCGGGACTGGGAGGTGACTGAGCAGAGGGCAGCACTGGTGACAGGAACAGCAAGACTGGGATGTTACCCAGCAGAGGGGGCAGCACCGGTGGCAGGAACAGATGGGACTCAGAGGTGACCAAGCAGAGGGAGTATCACTGATGACAGGAACAGATGGGACAGGGAGGCGACCAAGTACAGGGGCAGCACCAGTGATGGGATGGATAAAAACTTTATAAAAATATGTTCTATTTTTTATTCCCATCTGTGCCCTGGCTGATCCCTTTCACCAACATTTCTCTCTCCCAAGCCCTGTCACTCACAATTTCTGGGACTTACTCCCACCTTTCAGTGTCCCATAGTTCCCCTCTGTGTTGGGGCACCTGGCATGCCAAGCCCAGGGCAGTTTAGTTCAGTTGGTGGTAGGCAGCCCAGTAGTCGGGGCAGGACCTGCAGGAGGATGCCACTTCATCCTGCTGCCAGGCAATATTGTTGGCTAGGACTGCCGGAATGTGAGCACATACAGTGCAGTCAGAAGGCATCCAATCTACCTATCGCGGCTCTGTGTGTACTGCCACATGTGGTCACCCAAATGGCAGTAGCACGGTGGAGCACACAATCCCCCAGAGGAGGAGAGCTCTCTCTTGGATGTTCAGTCTTCCTTTCCAAGGTCAGCCCCTGATGACTCATGAGATCGCTTCTGAAACCGGGCCGCCAGCATTGTTTCTTTTTTCACATATTCTTTGTGCTCCTCCTGTCCCGGTTGGCCTTCATTCATGGCGGTCCTCCCAGCCCCCGTCACCCCGACTTCTCCCAAGGCTTACCCCTCTCCCCAGGAGTTCCCTGCTATGCCCTTGAATAGCGGGGTGGTGGGAGTCTCCTCCACCACCAGGACTTCAATTCCAGAGGCGGAGGTGCCGAGTCATCGGCCGGGGCCTCGGAGGCTGGCGGTCATCCAGCGCAACTGAGACCATTTCCTGGTTTCCTCCCATGGGGACTTGGCATGTGCCGACTTCAAGGTGCATGTGCCGTCTGCCATGTCCCCCACCTCTTTGAGCTCGGGCTGTCTTTCCCCCCACTTCCACCAGGGGCCAGCCCAGTGCCAAGCTTGTCCCCACCCTCCCCAGAGGAGAGAGCAGTCCTCGAGGATGTTGATCCTCCTCTCCCAGAGCCTACCCTCTAAGTCCTGGGGTCACTCCTGACACGGGTCATAGCGCTGCAAGTGGTGGCGCTACTGCTCGCCAGAGGACGGCCCAGGTCACCAGCGTTGTGACCAGCAGCTACTGCTGTCCCGACAAGCTGGACCAGAAACTGAAAAAAAAAACCTGCACTCTGTAAAGTTTTTCCTTCGTTACTCTAAATGTGTTGTCCCTGAGCTGCTCTCATATCTAACATGCAGTCCAACACTACAGATGTGTGTACCGAGCATAGGGATCATAGCAGAACTTGAGTGGTAAATTTAGCAAGTCCATGTAGGAACAGTGGCCTTCATTGATTAGGTACATCCTGGCATCACTTGAGGTTACTAAGGAAGAACTGGGGGGAGTGGGGTGTTGATCCCACCTCCATAAATATCCCTAGGGGATAAATTCAGTCAAAGAGCAGGACAACCACTCTCCTCAGACCTGTGGTAGAATCAGTGCAACCAGTATGGCGCAGGTAAAACAACTTTTATTGTTTTCAACAGTCCTTGAAAACTTTGCAAACAGCTCATTGCAGTCAGCAACTCCTCTTGTAACACAGTAAAAAATGGAAATAGGCAGAAACCTCACAAATATCAGTTGGATATCCCCTGTGCAAAAGCAAGCTGTGTTTTTCCTTTGTGTGTGAAAAACTGCATTATGCCCCAAAAGCAGGAATTTAAAGTTTCAAGTAATTTCCAGGAATATAATAGCAGCAAAATGCTTTCAGCAACATACTTTTTTTTGTAGCCCATGTAACATTATTGGTGTGACAGCATTTGAAGGTTTCAATAAATTTTAAGCATAGATTAGCAGCAGAGGGCCTTGAGCAGCACATTAAATAGCTAGTGCATTGCAAATAAAAACAATCCAGTGCACAGGAATGATCATTTTCCTAGAAAAAGCTGGCTAGAAAACTATGATTTTTTTGCAGTTAATGTGGTGACTCCCCCTGGCCCTAACCAGCCCTCTGGACATCAAGTAATCCAGCCCCATCACCCCATTTTCCTCAGGACTTACCTTCACGGAGGGCATAGTGGCCAGGGTGTTCATCAGTGGGCTGGAGCTACCAAGTGACTAGAAGTCAGCATTGTCTTGGGAATAATGGGATACATGATGGCCAGCATGTGATACCGTTGTATCATGGTGGATAGTGACCGAGCTCACGAGTGGTGGAGCATAGCAGAGCCATGAGAGAGGTTTCCGAGGTCACTGTCCACAGGTTGTGATACATAGGTACCACACAACGGGACATTGGGTGTCCATTTTATACAATACGGCTCCATATTTTGTTAGTTTTCTTTTCTTTTTGGTTTAGCGGTGTGGGGGGGGGAGAAGGACGTGTACACTGTGTTGATAACCAGCGATGACGTGTACACTGTGGTCGATATCTTCACAGTGCACATGTCATGATCTGGTTATCACACTGTGATTGTGATAGGGACTTTTATATGATACCATATCACTTCACCCCTATTGTACAATCCATTTGCTCATTTTTCTTCACTGACAAGTGTGCATGCCATGCTGCCCAGATGTCCTCACGCATACTTCCGTACGTGGAATATTGGCAGCCACCCCTCCCCCCATTTCTGACAGTAACTGGCTGCCTTACCTCCAGTCATTGCTGAGGGCCAGGTTAATGCCAGGCACTGATACTGTCCCTCCCCAGGAGAGGAGAGAAGAGCAGTCCTCCAGGCACTGTTTGCTTTCCTGCCCCTGCTGACCCCAGGCAACCTGAGTCCGCATCCAAATCTGGGTCGCTAGTGTTGAGTGAGGTGTGGCGTCCAGCACCTCAATCCTCAGCACCACTGGGCCAGCATGCAAATTAGGATTTTATAAGCAACACAGAGGCAGAAATTATAGGCTGTTCTCTTCCTTTAATACTCACACGGCAACAAAGAGAAACCAATACAGAAGTTACACTGGTTATTGGTCCTAATATGCTTGTGACTACAACCCCCTTAGTCTTTTGCAGCTCCCATAGTCCATAGCCACCTATAATAGGTGAAAGCCTGCCAAACTCCTCCTCTTTCTTTGAAAGCTTGATCTGCCATCATATTTTCTTTGGAGAATTGGAACAGACTGGAACACACACAATGAACCAATGAAACTGAAACCTCAGTTTCCATTTTCATGAATTAGAATCTGATGGTTCTGGACTGTCACTTATGCAGGTCCTGTCAAAAAATCCAACACAGGGTGGGTAAGGTGGGACTATAATCTCTGTCCCTGTGTTGTTTATAAAATCATAATTGTCTGGCAAGCTTGCTGTAGGAAAATTACCATTTCATCACACAAGCACAGAGGCTGCAGTTATAAGCTACTCCAAAGCTCTGCAAAGAACAATACTGTCATTGTCTAGTGAACCCACCGAACTGTGGTGTTGGCTGACACCCAATTGTGTGATTTGGCCAGTGCAATCAGGATCTGGTCCTGTCCCTGTATACGTAAGTCAGCAGTTCTTGCCCAGTATGTCTGGATACAACAGATCTCACAGATCTTTAGTTCTGAGTCAAACCTGGAATATGAGACTGCAGGAGTGGAAGTCTTCGTACGCTGAACAAGTTCAAAATGAACCCCCTCTCAAGTATGTTTGACATCCTGGAGACATCTAAGGCCCTTGCATCAGAAACCCTTTTGACTGACACTGAACATGGGAGAGTGGCTACTTTGCTACAGAACTGTTTCATATTTGAGTCAATATTGTGGGCCCATGCTGGGGAGGGTTCAGAGAAGGGCAACCAAGATGGTGCAGGGTATGCAGGGAAAGACATACGAGCAGAGGTGTAAGAAGCTGGATTTGTACATGCTGGAGACAAGAAAGGAAAGGAGAGACATAATTGAAACTTTTAAATATGTAAAGGGTCTCAATAAAGTGGGAGAAGAGGTTTACTTAAGAGGAAGGAGGGTCAGAACTAGAGGGCACAGCCTCAGACTGTAAGAAAAAGATACAGGGGCAATGTGAGAGGTGTTTCTTCACAGAGAGGTGAGTGGAGCCCTGGAACAGACTACCAGATGGAGTGGTGGGGCTAAATCAGTGGAATAATTCAAGAGGGCATGGGACAAGCATATGGGGCTGAGTATCGGGGGGAGGGTGGGGTCTGGCAGGGAGGGGGTTGTTGTAGGGGGAAAAAAGGGCAGACTAGATGGACTGGTATGGTTCTTTTCTGCTGCCAAGCTTCTATGATTCTATGATATGTTTGATTGAACTGGAAAACCCTGTGTACATCCCATGTTAGCCTATACCTAGGAAGTGGGGATCTCATCCATTTAATAGCCTTTCGGAGACAGTATACTAGGGAATCTATGCCTACAAATCTGCCATGTACCAGGTCGTGGCTTGCAGACATTGCTGACCTGAGAATATTCAGGTACCTGTAGTACTTACCTGTGATGTAAACACTGTCTAAGAACTCAACAATATCTGTCACAGGGTCAGAAATGAGACTTTGGTGTCTAGAAACACACTTGCTAGATCAGCCACCCCAAGCTGACTTGTCTGCCTTCCTTGTGCCTCCAACCCATGACTGACATTAAAGGCTAACAGCTCCCTCCCAAAGTCCTAAGACTGCCCAGTAGCCCCTGAAAGCATCCAAGCCACTAGCCTCAGAGATCCCTCCAGAATGAGAGGGTGGAGATAACCTACAGGATCCAGCAGAAGGTGCTGGCTGATGAAGATGAAGAGTGGAATTGAGTTTCAGCAGGACTGGATATTGGGCTTGCTACGCCAAGGTAATCAGAACCACCTTCGCTGTCTGCCTCCTGATTTTGAGCCAGAGTCCTGCAGGTCACGGAGAAGTGGAAAAAGCATAACCTATCTTTTCTTCCTAGTTCTGCATGAAAACGTCCATGGTCTGGGCTTCCAGATCCAGATGCCAGTTGAAGAAGTGACTGAGTTGACAGCTGAACCTCGACATGAAGTGGTCTATCAAGAAGGGCCCTCTCTTGCGGGTTATCCTGAGGAAGAACTCTGGGTAGAGGCAACTGTCGCTTTGATGCTTCATGTACTTAGAGCTCCAGTCTGCTGCCCTACTGGCCAAGCCCAAGATGTGAATGGCCTGAATCCTGATATTCTTCTGCAGGTAAGAGTCCCATAATATCTTGACTTCCTCCGTTCATTGGTGGAATCTGGTCACCCCAAGGCAATTGATGTATTGTCCATCCGGAGTAGGATAGCCACCCATGGCTGGTCCTTCATGAAGCTCCTGATGGTGAACCTGGCTGCCAGATGTTCTCTCACATTAATGTACAGGGAAGCTTCTTGCAGTGACCAGTTGCACCCCACCTGCAAAGACACCCTCGCACCAGGCCCCCCGCCCTTTCAGGCTGGCATTCAAGTCCACCATGATCTCCGGTTGCATATTGAAAATCATTCTGCCATTCCAGGAGTCCATCTGGTAGAGCCACCAGATGAGTTCCATCCTTACAGGGGAAGGAAGTGAAACCTGGGTGGTTAACAGCCCCGTTGCCTACAGAAATTTTATTTTGAATTCCTGCAGTGCTCAGTTGTGGAGGGGTGTTGGAAAAATGGCCCGAATAAAGGATGTCAATAATCTTGGATAGGTCTCAAAGAGGAGGAGCCTCCTCCTTCTTCAAGAACTTCCAGATCTCCCTCTGTGTGTCCTTCCTTTTTTGGATGAAGTCTAGAGTGGCTAACCTTGGATCGACTCTGAACTCTAGGAAGGCTACAACCTGGCAGGGGGCGAGAACTGATTTCTTAGTGTTTGTTACAAAACCAAGACCCTCTAGCATGGAGGTGATCGTGGTCTGGTGAGCGTGGAGTTGAGCTGCATCCCGAGCCATAAGCAACCAATTATCCAGATACAGTAGATGGTCTGTCTGACTCCTGCTGCTCTGAGCCAAGTTGCCATGGGATGGCGTATCTTCTGGAAACAGCAGGGCACCGAAGTTAATTCAAAAGACAGGCAGAGAAACCCCAGCAATCCCCTGTCCAGAGGATAGATGGGCACTGCTAGATAGGCATCCATCACATTGAGCTGGACCATCCAGTCCCCAGGATGAGGGTGTCCCTGAGGAGGTGAATGCCCTTAATCTTGAAGTGTCTGAATAGCCTTTAGGATCCATGGATCATGGATAAGTTTTAGCCAGCAGAGCTAGAAATGTACCAGTCTGTCTCCAAGTTGAAGAGTCCCCGGGACAATGCAAATCACAGGACGTAAGTGAGACATACTTACCTGTCGTTGGGAGCAGACACAGCCAAAATGAATGAGAGGTTAGCATGATTGATCTTTAAATATCTTTATATTTCATTGTTAAAGATCATGATCAAGGATGAAAAATCACCAAAAATATCACTAGTAAGGAAAGTCAACCAACGTTATATGGCTGACAATCATAAATCATCAAATTACTGGTCATGATCTGATCATGATTATTCTTGAATTTTTGGGATTTTCAATATACAGTAATAATCTTGATTAATCATTACCTGAAGTAATCATAAATCATGATTTTATTGGCATCATGGTGTTTTTATTGTCAATCATTATTAATCATGATCAATCAGTATTGGTCACAGCTGTTTAGCTGGGTCATGATCATTTTAATCAGTACTTTTGGTGGTGCTAAATCATTATCTGTCATAATCGAACTACCAAAGCAGTCATAAACCATCACTTTTCTTTCTTTGCTGATGGTGTTTTTTTATCAGTCATGATTAATAATAGTTAATCAATACCTATGCAGGCATAGGCGCCGGGTTGTATGGGCTCGTGGGGCATTGGCCCCATCAATATTTATTGAGCTGGGCTGAGCCCCAGCAATATTTTCCATTGCTGCTGCCTGCCTTGACTTTTTCCCCCTCAATTTGTGACTCACTGTGTGTGTCCGCGGTGCGTGCCCTCCCTCTGCTGCTACGAGTCAGTGACCCGTGCCGGCTGCTGGCATTATACGCCCCCCCTGTTTAATTTGCTGGCAGCGGGCACGGCACTAGCACTGGCACATTATTTAAAATTTGCGCCTTTTGTCAAACCCCCCACCCAGTCATCACTATGACACTCCGTCTGCGACTGCTTAAGTTCTGGTTGGTTGGCAGCCGGTGTCATTTTTCAATTTGCCAGCATTGCTAGCATTTGCCGCACTGTGATTGGCCAGGGAGAGGATGTATTCGGCACCATACACATGTGTTTTGGTATTGTGAGGCGGTGTGCTGGGGAGAGAGATGAGTAAGACAATCGATGAGTCCACGATGAGAGGAGCGACTGCAGCGGGCACCGGTCAACAAAGCAATAGCAAGCAACCTTTCGGCTTCTACTGGCCAGATTTGGAGTCGGGTCATCACGGTGCGTTGGTGACAGTCAGGAGTCCAGGTCTTCAGGAAGAGAGAAGAGAGAAGAGCAGCCAGCAGCAGCAGACAAGAGGTGAGGTGTTGCTGGTGCTGTCTTGTCTGATTGGTGTGTGGTGGTCCAGAGGGCAGCCGGTGTGATTCCGGTCCGAGAGGGAGAGGGTCTGCCTGAGGTGATTGGCAAGCAGGTGCAGTTGCCAGCATCGAGAGCCATGACATGGCCGAGTGCTGCCTGCAAACAGGATTGTAAGTGTAAACTAATGTCAGCCATTAGTTACAGACTTATTATTCAGAACATGCATTTACTCCAACTGCCTACAGCACCCTGACATGATGTCACCAGTTTTTAAGCTATGTCCCTGATTTTTTTAAGCCATGTCCTCCCTGATTTATGAGACAAGGGGTTAAGAGAGATGTAAATTAATGATTTTATTATTGTCATGTTAAGTAGCACTGAAGTGGAGGTGCAGACTTCTATTCCAGTCAGAAAGGGGCAAAGGTTTGTTTATTTATTTTTAGTGAAGTAGAACAAATTTGGGGTTTGGAGGTCTGGGTGACATTGATCCAAAAACTGTAATCCTCGAATATGTGTTCATTTTGGGGGGGGGGTGCAATGGTGGTAGGCATTAAACTTTCCGGGCATTGGGTGGGTCAGAACTAAAATTAACTTTAGAAGCAAATCCTTGTCCCTCCTGCAGTGCTTCAAGGGAGCTGAAGGAATCAACTGTTTGTTGTGGCCAAATCTCATTATCTGATAAAAAGAGAACCTGATAAGCATTTATTGACCCAGGCAGGGAATCGGGCCTTAACATGGAGGGACACTTGGAGAACAAGCAGTTTAATAGGACATCTGAAGCTTAGCTTCGGCCCACTCACATCTCCTGATCATCTAATTCAGGAAACACTTGAAGTATGGGCAGCCAGTGGTCTGTTAGGGGTGAAATTATTTTGCATTTTTTCTGTACGACGTGGACATTGTTTGATGCATCCCTTTGCCTCCCTTGCTAGACCATATAGTTTACTGTTTGCCTCTGTATCTATGTAGTGCAGACTCATGGCCTGGGACCAAATGTGGTGGCCATGACATGCTGAAGCGTGAGAACTTGGAATACATCCATGTTTCTCTAATCATGTCATCTTTAAGATCTGATAAATGTTATTTTCCAGTGATTTAATGAGCTAAGATGCCCTACCAAGAAATGGGTGTCAAATAAATGTTTTATATTTTGACATTCTGGTTGCTCCATATGGGTTGGAATAGGTAAGGAGTTTTGCTTTTAGAAGGTTATGAGGTTATGTTGCAGCTTACATATGCACACTGAGTTCCCAGTTGGGATGTGCATAGGTGTCCTACGGTGTTTACAGAATTAATGAATTTCATTCTTGGTGGAGATCAGTGGGGGGGGGAGAGAAGAGAAGAGAACAAGTGCCGAGTTACTTCAGTGCCTGCATTGGAAAGTGGAGAAAATCTGTGTGACCAATTGATTTCTTTATAGCTTGTTCATCAGGGGTTCACTTTCAACTTCTGGGGGTGGAGGTCTGGACAAGTGTGGGGGAGGGGTAATTTTTATTGTAATGGTTTAAAGAGTGTGGCTGACCAAACCTTTGATTTTTATGGCGTGTTTAATTTATTTGGGGGTGTCTGGATGAGTAAAAAGGGGTATTTAATGGTTAGAGTGCCAAACTGGCTGGAGAAAGAGCACTGTGAGAGGACTGAATTTGATATTTGACTACAAAGTTCTTGCCCAGTACTAACAGGATGGTGGAAACTGGGTGGGGTGGGGGTGGGGGCAGTGCACAAACTGGATACAAGCATTGTGAATATTCAATTAGAAAATGTCTGCCAGTGCTGAAGTCTACTTTTGACTAGTAGAATGCATGGTCTGTTTCTGCTGGCACATTCGTATATTCGTATTCCCTGGGAACCATTTTAGTTACCCTCCTCTGGACTGCCTCCATACTGTTTGTTATTGCGGAGATGGGGTCTCCAGAAGTTTTAGACTGGTGGTGCCTCTCCCTATGAATTCCAATATTCCCCCAATCCTCCTTACTGCCTTCTCACATTGCCTGGCTACCATTAGGTAATCTGGTGTGACTACAGGTCCCTTTCCATTTTTGTTCTTGGTACTCCCCCATTGTGTACTCTTTACCTGGGTTTTTGTTTCCTAGGTGCATAATGCACTTCTTTGCAGTGAATCTAGTTTAGAGTTTGTGAAAATGTCTTTTTAAGCTCTACAGAACTCATTATTCCTGGCTGCCTGAAATTTTGGTCATGGTTCAGCAATCTCTGCAAAAGGGGCTAACAATAAGAATGCAAACTCCTCTTCCTTATACAAAAATATTAGGCTGTAGAGCTCATCCTGTGTGGCCACTTCAATCTTTGCTCATCCTGACTTCAGTCTGCAGCAAAAGCTAAGGGAAATAAAGACTGAACTCCTCCATTTTGCCAGGCTCCTGTAAATTTGTATTTGAGACCCTGTGTGGCTGCATTTTGTACAGTGAGTCTCATAGTCCGACTGCAACTGAGCAAATGCCTGATGCGTTTTTATTTCTGGCCTATTGTTGGGTATAGATTGTTTTTCTACATTTGCTTTATCGGTCAAAACAGATGTGTGGATTAGGATGCTGAAGTAATCTTATGTCCTGTATTATGTGTAGATATTTTTCTGCAACTAAGTCAAAGTACTACAAATCCTTGGCTCCTACAGGGGTTTTTGTGTCCAGCCCTGTGATTCTCTCTCTCCTCCTTCTTCTCATCCACAAGCTTGGGTCCATGGCGCCCTCCCACCTGGTCTTGCTCTGGGCACCGCCTTGCAGCCTTTTTTCCACTGCTTCAGCACCTGGGTTCTGCCTGTGCCTCTGTGCTCCATACCAACAGGATCGAGCTGAAGACACGTCCACTCTGCAGTGGGGTTCTTCCAGATTCCACTCAGACTTTTAAGATAAACCATCTGCAGAATTTTCTGAGCTACATTAGCCATATTACACCCAACATTCCTTTTTTTTTTTGATATTTTGTTTTCACCTCCTTGGCTGGGGGATTGTCCTATGGTTCCCCATTTTTCAGGCAACCTTCCTCAGTTGTTGTCCTGGACCCAGAGCTTGGACCCTTTTTGCCTGCCATTCCAGGTCGCTTCACAGCGGGGATTTATCTCACACACTGTGGAGACCTGGAGGCCAGGGGCTGAAGGGGAGCTAACTTGAGTGGGTCCACTGTGGCACCGACGGAGTCTGCCATCATTTGTGCCAGAGGATTATTTTTGTCCCTCAGGCTCCCCATGGTGGGAGCTTGCAGTGGCATCAAGGACATTCCTGCGCATGCACTCACCTGCAGTATGCCCAATGCTTGCCTGTGCCAACCCACACATTAATCCCCGAGCCTGCAGTAGCCTCCAGCCACCGCTAGGAGCCAGTGTCTCAGCGATCCTCTCCACCCTCCCTTTCTCCCTCCGCAAAGGAGGAGAGCAGTCTGTGGGACATTCGATCCTCCTCCCCCCGGCTGACCCTCGACGTCCTGAGTCTGTTCCTGAACCCGGGTCACTGGCGTGGCTCAAGATGTGGCATCCAGCGCCTCAACCCTTAGCGCCACCGGGCCGGCTACACCCAACATTCTTAACTTTAATTACTGTCTGAGTAGAACTCATAATACAGTGAACAAGTCTGTTCCCATCTAACTAAATGGAAGTTTCTATGCTTCTTCACACAATGCAGGAGCCCTGCTCACTACACCTGCAAACAATCAGAAAGTACATTAGCTCTCTGACAGCTACTCTGCGCTGCCTATCCATTGTATTCCATTCTGTGACATGGCTCATTGCTTACCCACTCCAAAGTTTCACTTATTCATTGTTTTAGTGCTAGCTGGACCTGCTGTTCATTTGAATGAAGTGCTACTGCAGTTTGGCACTCCTTTCACTACAGGGGCCTGGGTTGTGCTCTGCCTGTGTAGCAGTCCACCACAGCTGGGATTGTCAGGGCTTCAGCCACTGAACAGCACAGTCTGTATACACTAGCTATACAGAGCACGCTTCCTTGACTTTCAGACAGTGAATAGAACACTGGCTACTCAAGCTGTTTGCCTATCAGCCCCCTGGGACTACCCTGTATATGTTATGTCTATCAGAACCTGGCACGAGGGCAACAGAGCTAATTCCCTCAATGTTATGCTCTTACTCCTTCCTTTGGCAGACCGTTACAGGGGTCTCGATGTCCTTACCTCAGACCATTCAAAATTTGGCTATGGCGGACCCACTTTGAGGTTCCGCCATCCCTAACTAGGACTATTCAATATCACAGCCATGGCGGACCCACACGGGGGTCCCGCCATCCCAAACATACATGCCTCATGAGAGGGCACACTCATTGTTCAAGCTTCTCCCATATCAGCTAGGCAGACCCATGGGGGGGTCTCGCCATCCTTATCTTGGACCATCCAATACGGTGTTGATGGACCACATGAGGTTCCACCATCCCGAACAATCATGCCCCATGAGGGGGGTCTTACTCATCGACCTAATACTCTGCAATGGCGGACCACGTGGGGTCCACCATCCCAAACAACCGGTCTTGCCCGTCTTGTCTCAGACCTTGTCATACTACAGCTATGGCAGACCTGTGTGTGGGGGTCCCACTATCCCAACCGAATATGCCCCATGAGGGGCCCTTACTTGTTATGCAAGCATACTTCCATCACTAGAGGCAGACTCGCATCAGGGTCTCACCCTCCTCACCTTGGACTATTTAATAATGCATGCTTGCAGGCAGATTCACATGGCGGTCTCCACTCCTTACCTCAGAACATGCAATCCTGCGGCCATGTCGGATCCATGTGGGGGTCCCGCCATCCCAAACACGCATGCTCCTTTGGGGCATCGTTCATTGCTCAAACATAATTCCATATCATCTACAGGCAGACTTAAGTGTGGGTCTTGCCCTTCTTCTTTGGATCATGCAATCCTGTTGCCATGGTGGACCCAAGTGGGGGCCCTGCCATCCCACAGCAAACATGCCCCAAGATGGGGCAGTTCTTATTACTCAACGTATTTCCATCTTCACCAAGGCAGACTCACGTGGGGGTCTCACCTTCCTTAGTTTGATCGCCTGACACCTATACTACAGTTTGCTCATCCGACCTCTACATTCAAAGGACCTACATAAGAGTCCCATGCTCCGGCTAGCCCATATTCAGGCCTAACTTGTTTCTTAATCAATTTATTCACTTCCTGTACTGCAGTTCAGTTTCCTTCCTGTTCCAGTTCAAGCTCAGGGCGTGTACGCAGAACATTTCTGTGGAGCGCTCCTCACTTCCTTGGATGTCTTGGGACATTGTCCACTTTCCTATTGAGGTACATGATGGTACCCTGCTGTTTTACAGGGCTTGTGACAGCCTCATGCAAGCCTTCCAAATCACATATACTTCTTCTCTACGTACATACCACCTCTACAACTCTCAGAGACTACCTCATCACTGTTTCTCATCCAGCCAACGCTCACCATTCATGATATCTCCATCCCCCAAAATCTGCATCTTTGGCGGACATTCCACAAGCTGGGCAGACAGCATATGTACATTCTACACTTTCCTCGCTACCCCTCACAAGAGTTCCATCTTCCAGCCTATCTTCATCGATGGTCTCTCCGGCAATTCCATTTAAGTCATCCAATCATCTCGCATAGGATTCTCCTGGTTCAGTTCAGCTTCCATGGGAACCTCAGACAGCTCCCTTTTGTCCCCCCACAAGTCTCTTTCCTGTATTTAACCACTTCTTCAGAAGCTAGGTGCACATTCGAGCAGACTTGATAGACCTCTAGGCCTTTATTTGCTGGCAAATGTTGTATGTTCATATGTTCATAAGCCCTTGTACCTGCTATTCAGCCTTCAACAAACAACATCTCCAGTGTTCCATCTAGCATTCTAACCTACCTACATAGAGGTCTTGGTTAGCACCATTTCAGGGCTCCTCGACGGACCCTCCTCTCTGGCTTTCATGTAGGCCTTTTCACCAATTATCAGTCAGGGAGATAATACCTAATGCTACCATCACTAGACTTTGCCTCCTGGATGTATCTTTGTGCTTAGTCTAATACGCTCTCAGTCCCATACAGCTATCTTGGACATGGATTAACCATCTTCTCTCATCTGGACATCCATCCGAACTGGATCCCTCTTCATCTGCTGGAATCTTCATCCTCCAGAACTGACTTTCCTGCTCATCATCAGATTCAGAGATACAACTCATTGACCAGCAAGTTTGGATTTACTCCTTGGACAGAACCAGAACCATAAGCTCACATTTAGGATTATTCTTCTCTTAGTATGCACAGAGGACAGGCAGGTCAGCAACCATAGGTCCTCGGAGGTTCCCCCAAAAGGGTTTTGTTCCTTTCCTGCGTGCTACTGGTCACACTCTCCAGAGTTGGAGGAGGTAATCACAACATTAATAATCTTTTGGGGCCTTAAATCCTACACCTTTCCAGCATTCCACCGGGGGTGGGAGACAGAGAAAAGCCAAAGTATAAGTCATAAACATCAAGCATGTAATCGTCCAGCTCATAAGTATATACAAGCACTGAGCTATGTACCACACATTGAACTAATAATGACCCTTCTGAACGTTAACTTTAGTGCCATAACCTTTCCCACCACCTCCTCTGAGAACTATAGTGGTCTTTTTTTTTCCTCTTACTTTTATTTACTTGTCTAACACAGAGGTGTGTTGCCTTCACTATAGCGCCTTTTAATTTGACTTACTGTTCTCCTACTCCACCCAAGTCTCCCTCCATGCCAGGGCATCCCTGAGGCATTCTCCTATCTTTGTAACGTCTGCTCTTCTGAAGTCCAGGACCCTTGCCTTCATGTGGTTTGACTCCACCCCTGTTCTTATATTAAACCACACCATTTGGTGTAGGGTTGTCAGAACAGGTTCGGTAAAGATTCGAAACCCTCCTTGAACCCTGGTGTTTGAGTTCTAACTTAGAACTCGAACACTAAACGGTTCGCAAAAGGGTTCGAATCACCGTGAGACGCGAGACGACGTGGGGGTCGAGTAAGCTACACGAGCCGTGGGATCTGTGGGGGTATTTAAGGAGATGCGCCATGAGGAGGAGCGCCATTTGCTGAGGATCATCGGAGCAGAGGCAGCAGCAGCAGGCAGCAGCCCACTAAACTGTAGCAATTAGCGGTTAGCGCGTATACCGCTACTCTTGTCCAGTGACCACTTCTTCTTCTCCTGTGAGACCGAGAACAAGAAAGAGGCTCAAAAAAAAAGCTGAAAATCGGGGGACTGGGAGTGGGACTAGGGGGAGGTTCAGGACAGAAGGAGGGATTAATCAAGATTGGGAAGGGACTGGGGAATAGGGAGGGATTGAGACCAATATCAGGACTGGAGGAGGACTCGGAGAGAGAATAAAAAATAAGAAGAAGACTGAAGATTAAGAACCTTTGTGAAATGTGATTATTTGAAACTGCAGCACACTGCACACTCAGCAGCTGCCAGCAACAAGCATACAAGGGGGGCAAAAAAAGGCAAATAAATCTTTCTGAACCCTAGTGTGTGTGTCACAGAGAGAAGCCCTGTGTGTGCCCCTTGACTGCACTGTACCCTACCCATTGTGTGTGTTACAGAGAGAAGCCCAGTGGCCAGTTGTGTGGTGGCATTAACCTTACATGACAGAAACGTAGAAATATAATTCTCATTCCCTGGGTTGCGTATGTGACTCCGTCTCCTGTGGTCAGCCCATCACCCTGCTGCTGTGTGCCCTTTGACTGCACTGTACCTACCCAGTGTGTGTTACAGAGAGAAGCCCAGTGGCCAGTTGTGTGGTGGCATTAACCTTACATGACAGAAACGTAGAAATATAATTCTCATTCCCTGGGTTGCGTATGTGACTCCGTCTCCTGTGGTCAGCCCATCACCCTGCTGCTGTGTGCCCTTTAACTGCACTGTACCCTACCCAGTGTGTGTTACAGAGAGAAGCCCAGTGGCCAGTTGTGTGGTGGCATTAACCTTACATGACAGAAATGTAGAAATATAATTCTCATTCCCTGGGTTGTGTATGTGACTCCGTCTCCTGTGGTCAGCCCATCACCCTGCTGCTGTGTGCCCCTTGACTGCACTGTACCCTACCCAGTGTGTGTTACAGAGAGAAGCCCAGTGGCCAGTTGTGTGGTGGCATTAACCTTACATGACAGAAACATAGAATATAATTCTCATTCCCTGGGTTGCGTATGTGACTCCGTCTCCTGTGGTCAGCCCATCACCCTGCTGCTGTGTGCCCTTTGACTGCACTGTACCCTACCCAGTGTGTGTTACAGAGAGAAGCCCAGTGGCCAGTTGTGTGGTGGCATTAACCTATATGACAGAAAGCGTAGAAATATAATTCTCATTCCCTGGTTGCATATGTGACTCTGTCTCCTGTGGTCAGCCCATCACCCTGCTGCTGTGCACCTTTGATTGCTATGTGTATGCCTATGCCCAGCAGCCCAATCATTCTGTAAGCCTTGAACCTGGGATCCTTTAGTTGCAAACTGTCATATTCTTCAATTACTTTCAGTCCACGTATCACAGTGTCACACAACCAAAATAAAATTTTGGAGTTGTAGCCAAGATTACAGATCACATTGCTTTGTTACACAGGAATTGTTTGGGTGTTGGTGTGTTCACTGCAGTATACTGGACTGGTAGTACTGGTACTTACTGTGTGTTATGGCTGACACCAACATAGATGAAGCATTTAGTGCTGGTGTTGGAGCAGGTGTTGGTGGTAGTGGTAATCCTGGTGCTAACAGAAATAACCAAAATGTTTCATGTGATAAAAATTCAACAAACAGCAAAAGAGCAACAGTGAAGTGTGGTAAAGGGGGACCTTTTAAGAAAACCTGTACAGCTGCTGGGGTCACACAGAGAGGCACCATAAGGTATGCCATTCATGCCGTTAAGATCCCTGTGACTAGCAGCAATAATGCAAGTGACAGTGAGTCCCTCTCTGACTCAGACAGTAGCTCTTTGTCTCAGTCCCACACTGTTGTGTCTCGCGACAAATCATTACTTCCTCAACAAAGTGAAATGAGCAAGTCTGCTGACAATGAATCAGGTAGTGCACTTGCAAATACATCCAGCACTGTTGGCAATGAAAGGACATATCCATTGAATCCACCACTTCTGTGTTGGCCAGCAATGAAAATCCATCAGAGTCTTCTGTCCACTCTTCTAGCACCAAGGAGCATGTCCCAGGTTCTGTTAGGACAGGTGAAAAGACACAAACAGTCTTTAGCTATCTTCCTAGCTTTCGAACAAAATCTGTCACATCTGAGGTGTGGAATTATTTCTCAGTCAGTAAAACTGATCCATGCAGAGCAATTTGTTCCCTGTGTAAACAGAGTGTAAGCCGTGGTAAAGTTATGTCATGCCTTGGCACTACAGCTCTTAAATGCCATCTGAAAAAGCATTCAGTTTTGCTTGATCATCCAAAACCCATGTCCTCCATCTTCCAGACTGCACGTGAGAAGGGTCAGGAATCTGAAATGGATACTGAATTGTCTGAACTTGATGCGGGCAGAACCACTGCCAGCCCTAGGATCACTGTTACCACCAATGCCAGCACCATTAGTACCAGTTGCACATCCAGTGAAGGCACTGAATGTATAAGTCCTAGTCCACCATCTCTGCGTCCATCTGCCCATCGAAGCACGGTGTATAATAAACCAGCAGGGACATGTTGCAAACAGCTAACACTGTCTCAGGCATTTGAAAGGAAGAATACCTTTACTAGAAATCATCCAAAGACCCTTCATCTTAATCACCGAATTGGTGAACTGTTAGCGAGCCCTTCTCCCATACTCTTTGGTAGATCATGAGGATTTTAGGAGCTCATGACATTAGCAGAGCCTTGTTACAATGTTCCTCATCGAAGGTACTTTTCCTATGTTGAAATACCAAACATTTATCAGGCTTTAAAAGCGACAGTGATGCTTGCACTTAAAACTGCAGAGGGTTGGGTTATTCATGTCACAACAGATATGTGGACCAGCACTCAAAACATAGATTACATGACCCTTACCGCTCATTGGGTCACGTTTTCTTGTGCTTCTTCAAAAACAAAGACACCCCAAAAGATGGCGCTGCTGTATATAAAGAAGTTTGGGCAAAGTCATACTGCTGCAAACATCTTGCAGGAACTAAATGACCTCCTTGACGAATGGGTTTATTCTCACGGTCTAAAATGTGGCTTCATAGTAAGTGACAATGGAGCCAACATCTTAAAAGCAGTACAGGATGGAGGATTTCTGCATGCTTCTTGCTTTGCACATTACTTACTTAATTGTCACGGGATTTCTCAGCAACGAAACACAAGTGGATGGTATGATTGCTGTTTGCAAAAAAATTGTGACTCACTTTTCACATTCAACCAAGGCTATACGGACATTGTCCGAACTGCAAAAACACAAGCTGCCCCAGCAAAGCTGATTCAAAATGTTTCCACCGTTGGAACTCAACGCTTTATATGCTGCAGCTCTTGAGCAAAAAGCAAGCTGTACATGAGTACTGGTCCAGTTACATTATTGGAGATGGCATTATGCTGTCTGTGCTGCAGTGGAAATTAATGGAGACAGTGTCTGTATCCTAGCTCCTTTGAGACAGCTACAAGGGACATGTCTTCTGAAGGTGCATCTGTGAGTCAGGTTATCCCACTCATAATGCTCATTTCACATCATCTTAGTGTTCTAAATCTACAAATAAAAAGACAGATCTGAAGCGCAGACAACATGTCGCCTGTATCATGGGAATCTCAGAAGAGAATGAGCAAGGCTTCAAAACCAATGACAAATTAGTTGCAATGACGAAATCAAGACACTACATCCTTGCAACTCTCTTAGATCCCAGGTTCAAGGCTATACATCTTCCAAAACAGATGATATAGAGCAGTACAAATGTATGTTGCTAGATGAGCTGCAGCACTCACAGGAGTCAAACACAGACACGCACAGTACCCTCAGGTTGTCATCACCACAACATGCAGGTTCATCTTCATAAAGGGATACAGAACTGGAAAAGTCACCAAACATTAACAGTAGTTGTTCCACAACTGCCACTTCTTCAGCCCTTAGTAGCAAGCTAAATCTGTGGCAAAACCTTTCCCAAATTACTGCCATACCAGCTGCTTCTGCCGATTCCTCTTCTGAGCGGTCTCTGTCCAACATGGTAGACAGTTACCTGCAAGAACTGCCTATTCCTATTGATGCATGCCCTTTTGAATACTGGAGATCAAAAAAGTCAATTTGGACAGAGCTGTATGATGAAGCCTGTAAATATCTTGGTTGTCCTGCAACAAGTGTCTCTTCAGAATGCATGTTTAGTACAGCTGGCAATATTGTGACAGACACCAGAAATAGGTTGCTGCCAGAAAATGTACACACGTTAACTTTATTAAAGTTAATAAGTCAAGATTTCGTATCCTACAAGAGTATACAAACTGATCCTGAAGTGATTGATGTTGTGGATGTTGATGGTGATGATGACAACTCAGATGGTGGTGGCTGGTAAATACTGTGTGGGACGGAGTCTCTCTGCACCAAAAAGGAAACTTTTACAGACTGTGATGACTTTGGTTGTCATCTCTCTCCTTTCTCGATCTACTACCTTGGACTATATACCCCCAAAACTTTCACCATTTCATGGCAAACTGCTTTGTAGCTAGGGTCTAAACTAAAGTCAACAAGTTTTATATACAGGGCAATTTTAACATCAGTGGGAACAGGCCCAAATTTGGCATAAAAGGGACACTGTCACGTCAATCCTTTCTGTATCATATTATTTATAGCTAAAGTGCAAACATATATTTTGGATTTACCTTCTGTGACTTTGTGGTGCATCAGTATGGGCTGGGACAGGAGGCGGTCTATTTTTCAATTTTAAAGAGGACAAAACAATGAGTTCTAATTGGTAGCTGTTTATTATTTTTCAATTACAGAAATGTTAGTCATAAATGAAAAATGGATGCTAGTACATGGGTGAGGTTGTGGGTTGGTTTTAACATGGGTGTAAGGGTGGCATGGGTGCTACTGCACAGATAAGGGTGGTGGAAGAAAAGTGGAATAGGTGATGGGGTGAAAGGTGGGTGTTGTTTTAGTTCTTTCATTTACAGATTCATGATCAGCTGGGGATGGTGAGGGAAAAAATGATGACAGACCGAACCTACTGTACACATAATATATATTCTTATTAAATACATTGCAAACTGCTGCCACCTAGCACAATTGTCCTGTCCCCTTTAAAAAAAGAATAAAGGAATCAGAAATAAAAGAAAATCTGCATCAGCAGTTTTCACAGAATGTGACGTATCATAGTGTTTTTGCTTTATAAGTAGTGATAATTTGATACATAATGGGGTTGACAGATGCTGTCCCTTAAACATCACATGCCAACTGCTGCAGCTACATTAAATGTTCCTTAGTATGTGGTGAAAACCACTTTTTATTTATGTGACTGAAATACAGATTTTATTGAAGTATCAGCTGCAAAATGCATCATCTTAGAATTTTTGTATGTATTACTTCAATTTGCCAACAAAAATGTTGGTATATGTATGCATTACCTTAGAAAATTGCATGCATTTTGCCAGCAACAATGACTGGCATATTTTTTTTATTCCAGTGTCTTGACTGAATATGTTATGACATAATATGTTTTGTAACAGTTCCACATGTTGCTGCTGTAGTACTTGGCTTGACTTTGTTATAAAAGCTTTCTTCTAAACATAGCAACTTTTGATTCACTCATTTAAAACAGAAAGCAGCAAATAGCTGAAATTAGGTAATATCAGTTATTTTTTCTCCTAATTCATGACGATGAGTATATATAGCTGAGTACATGAATGGCTAATGTACCTCTTTCTTTCACTAAGGAACTATGATGCAGCTGCAGCAGGAAAACTTTAACATATGGGTGGGTGGGTGGGCCTGTTACGTATTAAGTTGCTGACTTTGTAAACACAGAAGAAACCATAGATAAACCTAGTTGTATTCCTATCAATGTCACACAAGATAATTTCTCTCCCCCTTATATTGAACAGTGTTTCCTTTACATGTATTTTATTACTATCTTCATTACTGGCAGCACAATAAAAAAATAGGGTTCGAGTTCTAAAAAGTTCTAAAAAAGATTAGAACCCTAGAACTTTTTCCAAAGTTCTAGACTAGAACTAGAACCCAGAACTTCAGAGGGTTCTGACAACCCTAGTTTGGTGATCTCTGATCCCCCAGGTGGCCACCCACTGGAACATCTGCAAAACTGTCTCTGCTGGTGAGTACTAGGTCAAAATTGTTCCACCATGAGAGAGTTCATTTACTAATTGCCTAAGGAACCCCCCCTGCAGGAAGTCCAAGATATCCCTGCTCCTCGCTGAAACTGCAGCCAGGATGCTGCAATCCACCATCTGGCTGATTACGTCTCCCACCAGCAGCACTTCCCTCTTAGTTACCATCTTATGGATGATCCGCTACAACACAGTCCATCTCCCCCCCCCCCGTGCTGGAGGTCCGTAGAGCACCCCAGTGCAAACAGTGGCTCCATTTTCCATTTCTAGAGAAAGTTAAGTGCCTTACTCAGGGTTGCATGGCATGTAAGTGGGAGCTGTGGGATTCAAACCCAGGTCTCCGGGTTTTCAGCTCAGTGCCCTTAACCACTGTGCTATACTGCCTCCTTGCTTGTATATGGCAACCGATTGCCCCCAAAACACCACATCATTACCATATATGCATACAGTATAAACTCACTGGCATTAGGGTTGAAGAATGCAAACCACACAAAGTACGAAAAAGAAAAACAGGGTTTTGAGTGTTATGAGTCTTGGCAAATCAGTTGTGTGGTTTCCTTGGGGTTGTCAACCTTAATGCCCATCCCCTCAATCTAGCCCATAGCCTCCTGTCTGAGACAAAAGGCGCAGCTCCCAACCAGTGCCTCACAGGCAATTACTCTTCGAAAAAAAAGAAGCATGGCTTAGCACATCTGGTGAAGAGAATCAGTATAGAGAATAATGGATGGTCAACTGTGCACAACCAGTTTGTTCTGCCACAGAGGGGTTCTGATTCTCCCTGACCTTGAGAGCGAAGCTCAAGAGGTCTGTGGGAATCAGAACCCCAAGGAGCCGGAACACACTGGTTGTGCATAAAGTTGGTCATCCTGTATTTTTTATAGTGTACAGTATTATGTGAAATGTGTGTGCGGCACTTCTTTTGCTTTCAGAATGACACTGACTTCCCCAGTCTCTAGAAGTTTCAGAATGCTATTGTACCACAGAAGGGTACAATCACAATCCATGACCTTTGAACTGTGGCACAACAGCATTTTGAAAGGGATGAAATTCTATATAGAACAATGCTCTACTATACACCATAATAGCTTTCTTCCCACAGGGCCTTGCGTGATGCAGGAGATCATGTTGTCTTAGGGGACGGGATGGGCATTAGGCTTGACAACACCAAGGAATACCACGCAACCAATTTATCAAGACTCCTAGGACTCAAAACCCTATTTTTTTTATTTGTGCACTTTGCATTCTTCCACCCAAATGTCTGCATTAATGTAGTTTTTTTCCAGTAAATTTCTCCCCTTTGTGATAGTGGACTCATAACAGAATAGTGGAGATATTTTAAACCCTGCCACTGTAGTTTTTCACTCGTTAGGTAGGCAGTGTTTTTACTCTTCATACTGACCCACTTTCCACTGACCTACTTACTTAGGGTTGCACTGTTATAGGTTAACATCCTAGCATAGATAAGAGATCTCGTACCTGGCTCCTGTGGCGCCTGGGATACGGGGGCGTATAAAACAAGAGCATCAATGGGCTCACAAAGGCTATGTAGCTCGTTACGCACTAACTGTGACAAGCAAGGTAGGGTAAACAAAAAACAATACTTATCTGATACGTGTGGTCAGTATTCTCCTACACCTGGTCAATGTCCTGTCAGACCTGTAGGCATAAAAGGGAAAGTGGATCAGTCTGAAGATTACATATCCTGATCAGCTGAGTTGGTTGGGAAGGACCTGTAGAGGATAAAAAAAAAAGGGATTAGGTTGGTCGGTAGCAGGGCCGAAGCCTGAATGAGTGGGACTCCAGGGGGCAGGGTGGAGCAAAAAAATTAATAAAAAAAGGGCAAGGCCATCTGGACAAGCACAACTGTGCTCAAATTCTGAAGAGAGGCTATGTGAAAAATACAGTCGATTTTTACCTTCGTGCATGCAGAGCTCAGACTGAAGCCTTCATGGCATGGATGTGGGAGAATGGAGAACAAATGGCCAGGTGTCTGAGGAAAGAAAAAAAAGCCAGAAGTCTGTCCAAATCTTATTTACCCAGAACAATTCAGCTAAGAGTTGCAACACCTCGGTTTCAGTGGGATCCTGCTTCTACACATTTCTCTAACTGTGTAAACGGGTGCACTGGGTGGTTACATAGAAACACAGAAGTTGTCAGCTAATAAGGACCTCCTAGCCCACCCATTCTGCCCCATTTCCCCTACCTATAGTAACATTGCAGACCCTACTTGGTCTCCAGCCTTCACTGCCTCCCCCCTCCATATTTCTAAGACTCTTCATGTCTATCCCATGTATTCTTGAATCCTATAACCATTCCAGCCACCAGCACCTTTGCTGGCAGGCTGTTCCACGCATTCACCACCCTCTCTGTGAAGTAGTACTTCCTCACTTTGCCTCTGCGCCTCCCCACTTCCATCTTCATAGTGTGACCCCTTGTCCTTGAGCATCATTTCCTTTGGAAATGCTAACTTCTCGTACCTTGTTTTTTCCTGTGAGGTATTTAAATGTTTCTATCATATCCCCCCTTTCCCTCCTTTCCTCCAGGGAGTACATATTTAATTCCTTAAAGGTGACCTGTAAATTGAATGCTGCCACCCACTCCCATCCCACATACCTTTCTGTGTTGTGGCAGGAGTCCATGGCTGCAAGGAGGATAATTTTTTGAATAAAGTCCATATTTTAAATCACTTCCAAAACTTTTCGGCGAACACGGAAGTGCAGCACCAGTCCCGATCGAGCAGGCACAAGTTTTCATGGGTATTCTATCCATTAAGTGACGTTGCAAACACCACTGGTATTAATGTAGTAACAGTAGTTGGTGATTACTATTCTTATTTTATTGCTTCCATGGGTAAAGCTACCAACAGTCCCTATTTTCCCAGGACAGTCCCTATTTTAGGCAGCATGTCCCAGTGTCCCCACAAGTTTTGCAAAATGTCACTTTTGTCCTGGTTTTTACTTCCTTGTCCCAGTTTTGTCTCATTATTTTGCTGACTGCTAATCTTTGAGTGACAGTTATTTCAGCATCACTGTGGTGCTGATTTGATCTGGACAACAGTTTGCAACTTCAACCTCTGCGCCTGTGTTGCACCGCAAACATGTCGGCGGGAGCACAGTAAAGCATGTTCCTTCCTGTTAGGTTAGACTGGGTAGTAGTGCAAGAAGTGCATGTGGACATCTGCCTGCCAGCAGCAGAGAGGGACTCCAGACAAAGAAGAGACCGGCAGCAAGGAACTAAGGTACCCGAACCTGATCAGCTGTAGAGAAGTGTGTGAAAACAATCTGGTGTGGTGGAGGAAGTCACTAAAGTGAAGTTTGCTCAGCAAATAAAGTGAGTGTAAGTGGGTTGGATGGAACTGTTAGGAGGAGCAATACATGCAGCTCAAATGTCTGATCACAATTTAATGCAAGTTTGCTTCTAATAAACTTTCTGTACATCCTGATTTGGAACTTGCTGCAGCAGAATGCTGTCTTGTTTTAATCTGGATGTTTGCTACTGGTGTTACTGTGGGGCAGCATGGCCAGAGCATGCAGCAAAATTTAATTGAATGTGTGCAGTGTTGTCCGTGACAGTGCCCGTGGGAGTGACATGGTGGTGGGGGGGGGTGTCATGGTCAGGATGGACCGTCCCAGTTTTAGGCCTCAGAAAGTTGGTAGCTTTATCCATGGGGGTCTTGAGGCTTAAAATAATACTGACAGTAATGGCCTGTCCAGGTGGGGCATCATTAGAAAACAAATTACAGCCATCAGCTCCTATTCAGGTAAGGGAACTTCCCTGTTTTTTTTGTTTTGTTTTTTTGAGCACTGAGAAAGGCGCTCTTTAAAGGGTCCTAATTCATAACCAGTACTGATTTTGCCAAGCAGCGTCTTTGAACTGCCAAGTCGCTAAGATGAGCCATTAGTATAGTTTTCCATTTTTCATAAAATGATCCCCAAACTAGGCTCCATATTCCCAAGAAGTCATCCCGTTGTCCCATTGTACTGTAAAAAGCCACTGACATGGTCCAGGCATACAATTCATATCAAGGAGTTGCCTGCCTGAGAATTTAATTTTGCCCATGTTTGAATTTTTTTTTTGTTTTTTTAAGTGATTAAAAGTATCGGAACAGAAGTTATTAGCAGGGCATTCAAGCAGAACTTGTAATCACTTGCAAAAAAACCTTCAAACATTGGCTAAATTAACTCCTCAGGCAGGCAACTCCTTGGTATAAGTTGCCACAACCCCGAATCATTTTTGTCAATCAGAACGGCCCTTTGTGAAGAGCAGAATGCACACCAATAAAACAAACAGCACACCGGAATGGGAAGACAAAGCTTGGATTCAGGTTGTTTAAAAAAACACAACAGAAGAACTGTCTTGTGGCTCATCATAGTAACTAGGCAATTATAGAGCCCCCAATGCCATTGGGACAAGTTTGAACAAATTTATTTCTACACAGTTAAACTTATATTTCATATTCCTTTCTGAAATGCCCACCATTATTCTTTAATGATAAGGGCATTTACAGGAAATCCGGATCTCTCGTAATCAATCTCTTTTTAAAGTTTTAAAATCTTTCACGATCAGGTCTACAGGGAACACTGAGTACAATTAGTTAGGAGGAGCTGGCAAGGAGGGGGTCAGAAGTTCAAGGGAGGCCTAGGGTGCAGCAAGTATGGGTTTCAGAGCCCCGTGGGGGTGCAATACTACTATTTGCTTGATAATATGTTGGACAGCAGTTTGTGGCTACAGCACAGTCAGGGCATTACGGTTATGGCAAGCAGGTTTTCAATCCTCCGCAACGGTTACTGGCCGGGAGTCAGGGGGGGGGTTGACCTGGTATAACTACAGCGTGGTGTGTAGAGGGCTGCGTTAGTGGGATATTTATAGGGCATGCTTTGAATCCAACACAGGCCACATATATGGTAGGAACGTTGGAGGTCAAGAAGCACTGGGGTCATACCAAAAAAAAAGTGTGGCATATAATAACATAGTCCAAATGGCACGGAGGCCAGGGGGTGCCCAGTCCTCTTTCGGGTTAGCAAAATAATACTGAATGTTAGCATGCCACATGGGATATTTCTACCGGGGGGGCCAACAGAAATGGGTAACAGCTACTGCTTTTAGTCAGTTTACAGCAACTGGCCTGCGGGGATAACTGTTTCTTGTCTTTTCTCTTCCACATAGCCTAGGTTGGAATCTACCATCCATTGCCTTGTCCCTAACATCCGCTAACCCATTATGGCTGCCAAAAGGATGAGACTGGAGCTGGCTTCTCAGGCTTTGGCTGGTCCCAGCTCACAGCAGTCCGTGGGTCCTGACAGAGCCTTCATGGAAGCTTTTTAGTGAATGAAGGAACTGGGAGGTTCCAATTGGTGGGAGGCTACGGCCAGGCTGGATCTGTCATTGCAGGCTACTGCCCCATAACGCAGACCCTACAGGCATGCGAGGCAGGGCCTAGCAAGAGCGGCGGTACCCCAGCTGGTGTACAAAAGGTAGTGCCAGGCAGGCGTCTTGCGCGTCAGAGACAGCCATCCGCATGCCTCTTGGAATCAGTAGCTCGGTTGCCTGAGGGAAGGAATGCGGGACGAGGTAAAGGGATATCAGTGGCAAAGCAGCAAGCAAGAGTCACAAAGGTCAGAGGTCAGTGGCGAATGGCTGAACGTCCAGGCGGAACCGGAGCAATGCAGGGCGGAACACCTCTGATGCGTGGAGAACAAGTGGAGCTGCGGCTTATGGGGCGTGACTGATATGAACCCACTGGTGAGTCTGGAGGTTTGATTTCAGAGGACTCGCTTCACACCTCAGAGGTGGAGGAGCTGATGGAGAGGGAGGAGGACCAGGAGGAAAATGATGCATCCTCTATAGTGGTACAATCCCCTGTGAGGTTGCTGACATGGAGGTCCATTGCGGAAAGAGAGGGTTATGCCCCGGATCCTGCACTAGAGATTGGCGAAGGGTCATGGGTGGGTTTACTTGGGGCCAACAGGCCTCCAAATGAACCCATTGTCATTTGTGGGTGGGATTTTGAGTGCCAGCGGCCCCATAGCCTGCCACCCCACAGGGAGAGCTCTGCAGCAATTGTGGAGGGCCATATGGGGAGGACGATCCTGGGTTTGGGGCACACACCTGTGTCACAGAGACCAGATGGGGAGGAGAGCAGCAAGTTCCAGCACAGGCCCCCAATCAGACACATCCTATGACATTGGGCCCAGCAGCCACAGCTGGAACTAGCCCGGGTCGGGCCCAGCTGGAAGGGGGTATTCACACAAATCCATGGGCGTCCTTTCCATGGGGCCTCCTTGGGCACAAGGCCCCCCTTTCTGGCCTGCATACTCATGGGGATCGGGTGGCCCGGCGGGCCAGAACCCCTGGGGATGGTGGGGAGCCCCTTCATCACAGCAGATGGGGCCCATTGTCCCAATTCCACAAGGGCTGGGACAAGTAAGGGGGGCAGGGGTGGCCCTGGCTCCACTATTTAGGGCCCCCCTCCTGTACCCCTCATGGGAACATTACCTCCTATGGTTCCAGGGGTGAGCACAGGGCATCAGATAGCAGCAGGGGATGCAGCAACACGAGTCTGGACTGGGGGGAAGACAACACCCCTGGTGGAACTAGCATGCTGGGGGGGTGGCAGTTGGGGTACCCTTGCCATGGCCCCACTGGGAGATCAGGGGAATAACTCTGCTGATGGGGGAAATATCCAAGTGGGCCAGCAGGGTCCTCTGGGTCCTTGGCTGCAGCTCAGCCTGGTGACATAACACTGCCTACACCTTCTGCCCCTTGTCCATGGACAACAAATGGGCATATGCAGGATTGGAGGATCACTTAGCAGACAATGTGAGGGAAAAAATTTGGAAGGGAAAGTACATAGACATGTTTTCTCTGCTACACAGGGAACTCCTGGAGGAGGAGGAGAACGACAAAAAATGAAAAATAGAGACGGTGCGGAGGCCGAAGGTCCCCTTTACTTTTGAGAATTGGACAGTGGCTTTCAACATTTTTAAGTCAGTGTACGGGATGAAGTACCCAGATAAGCTGCTACCCTTACTTAAGTACAGGGATACCATTAAGTTTGCTCACTTGTCCTTTGACGGGTATGCCTGGCTCAAATATGATGAGCAGTTTCATCTCAAATTGGCTCAACAACCCAGTTTGAAGTGGGAAAATATGCATCTTGACCTATGGGCCAGGTACATGACCAAGTGCAGACCTAATTCAGTAACATACACTGATAGCGGGCATGTGATCGCCCGACCCAGTACCGGTGACAGAAAAGAGTTCAAGAAACGGCACAGGAAGGCATGTTACGATTATAATAAAGGGAAGTGCTTTCAGAGCCACTGTCAATTCCAACATGTCTGCAAGTCCTGTGGTGGAAGTCATCGGGTCACTGAATGTAAAAAAGTCATGTCCGGGCTTTCAGGTCCACCCCATTCCAACAAGTCAAAATCTGGGGCCGACTAAGCTGGCAAACACTCCGGTAGATTTGCAGAGGATGTCGATATGGCTTTCCCAGTACCCTGACCAATGAGCAGTGCACTTCCTGCGGGCTGGTTTTAGCACAGGTTTTAAAATCCCTTACAGGGGCCCCCAGTTTGCTACGGTAGCCCGCAACCTAAAGTCTGCTGTTGCTCTACCGACAATGTTGGCATGCAAGATTGAAAAAGAAGTACAAGTGGGACAGGTAGCTGGCCCTTTTGGGCAGCCTCCTTTCCCAACACTCTAAGTGTCCCCGCTTGGCCTTGTTCCAAAAAAGAATGATGGGGAATACCGCCTGATCCACCACCTCTCCTACCCAAAGGGAGGATCGGTGACTGACCACATTGCACCAGAGGACGAATCAGTGAACTATGCATCCTTGGATGCGGTGGTCGATTTGGTGCGGGGTTTAGGCACCGGCACCTTGGTGGCAAAGAGTGATGTAAAGTCAGCATTTCGCCTGTTACCAGTACGACCAAGGGATTACAAACTTCTGGGCTTTACATTTCAAGGGCAATCGGTATTATGACATGACGATGCCCATGGGCTGTTTGATTAGCTGTGCTGCTTTTGAGGCATTCTCTACCTTTTTGGAGTGGGCCACTAAAGTTTTCACGGGGAACACTGTGATCATTCATTGTCTTGTTGATTTTTTATTTGCAGGTCACAAGGATTCTGGTAAGTGTCAGGACACTCTGAATGGTTTTCAGACCCTGATGGACAAATTTGGGGTACCGCTGGCATTAGAGAAAAGAGAGGGTCCTACCACATGCATATCATTCTTAGGTATCAAGCTTGATTCTGTGGCCATGGTATCATGGTTACCTTTGGACAAGGTAAGAAACCTACGTCGGTTGCTGGGATGAGGTTATCGGTGCTCAAAAGGCCACCCTAGTGCAATTGCAGTCCCTGCTAGGCCACCTCAACTTTGCATGCTGGGCGGTAAGCCCCGGATGCCCATTCCTCAGAAGACTGGCGGCGGCAATGTCTGGCCCTACTAAACCCTACCACCATATATGGATCTCAAGGAGCCTCAAGGCTGATATGCGGGTGTGGGAAGTCTTTTTAAGTGACTTTAACAGGGTAAGCATGTGGCAAGACAAGGCACACCATCACCATGGATTGGATATGGTGACTGATGTTTCTGGGGGTCTGGGTTTCGGGGCGTATTTCCAAGGGTCCTGGTTTGTGGGAATGTGGCCACAGAATTGGGAGGAGCAGGAGTTAACAAAAAACATCACGCTGCCAGAGCTGTTCCCAACCATGGTAGTGGTCCGGGTGTGGGCACACAGGCTGAAGAACCGGTCAGTGCTGTTCTTCTCTGACAACAAGGCAGTGGTGGAGATCATCAACTCACAATCTTCTAAGTCTGAGGATGTGATGAGGGTACTGCGAGTGTTTGTGTTATGCTGTCTCTCCTTGAACATCACATTCCGGGTGAAACATGTGCCTGGAAAGGATAATGTCATTGCTGATACCTTGTCTTGGTTGCAGTTTGATCACTTCAGACAGCTGGCGCCACACGCGGAGGCATCCCCAACACTGATCCCGGACACACTTTGGCAGCTTGGGAGTCAGGAAAACTTTGATGGGTTTAACTTGCTGTTGCCCCTTTGACCTGGAAGAAATACTCAGGCAGTTTTGCAGCATTTGCCTGTTTCTGTGGATGACAGGCAAGCGAGACCCCACATGAAACAACAACAAGTACAAGATTACGTGCTCCACCTTATTCAATTACCCCGGGCCCCTTCCGCCATCCGGGCACATTTGTCTGGGATAGCTTTCATTTGGCAGACACTGGGCCACACTGACCCAACCAGTAATTCCACAGCCTGCAAGATGCTGGAGGGGTTGATCAGATCCAGGGTAAAGAGGCAAGACCCTAGGAAGCCAATCTGCCTGGGTGAGCTCACCAACATACTGGCATCCTTAGGTGCAGTCTGTAGCATGCAATACAAGGCCCAGTTATTCAGGACCCTCTTTGCATATGCCCATTATGGCGCATTCAGGATTTCAGAGCTGGTGCCAGACTCGAAAGCATCTGTGGGGGGATCCAACATCCAGTTGGAGGATGTCTCCTGGATGCCTAACAGGGTGGCTCTCTTGCTCCGAAGTTCCAAAACAAACCAAGCTGGCCCTCCAAAATCGATCACATTACATCAGTCGAGTGCCAGTGAATCCTGCCCATACACCATGCTGCAGGCATATATGGGGGACAGACCTGTGGGGGGGGCCATTTGTTTGTGCATGGGGATGGATCCCCGGTGACCAGATGCCAATTTATGGCAATCATGTGTAAGAGTTTGTGGTTTGCAGGTAAGGACCCCAAGGTTTTCGGCACTCACACATTCTTAATCGGGGCAGCTACAGAAGCCTCAAGATTGGGCTTGGGGGAGGCACAGATTAAGAAGATCGGCAGATGGTCATCAGCTGCCTTTAAAGGATATATCAGGCCTCAACATGGCTCATAGGTTGTACAAGGGTAATGGAAGTCTGATGGAAACAAAAGGTTATAATTATGGTTAATGACTCTTCTTTGTTTAGTTTATAGCAGAGCGAGGAACACGACCAGATATATGGGTCATCGACCATTCCTACATCCGGGATGCACACAGTCGAGCGTTGGCCTGCCCATATGGAGTACAGCTTGGAGTCCCTAAGGAACACACAAGGCTTTGCTGGGCAGGAAAAGGGGGGATGCATTGGGGACAGCTGATGGACACTGTGATCAGACTGGGGTTGGACAGACAACCACCACTGGCGTTGGTGGTGCACTTGGGTGGAAATTATTTGGTAGGGCTGGGGGCCCCTAGACTTTGCGGAGAAATCAAGCGAGTTTTGGCCCGGCTTCAGGCCCTGCTCCCGATAACTAGGCTGGCCTGGTCTAGGATCATCTCATGGCGGCAGTGGAGAGGTGTCCGTAGTGTCAAGGGCATTGAGAAAGCCAGGTGGGAGGTTAATCAGGAAGTGTCCTGGTTTGCCACTCCCCATGGAATTGCCATTCTGTGTCACTTCCTCATACCCAGAACACGTGATGCAATGTATAGCAGGGATGGGGTATACCTGTCAGGGAATGGGAGTGACATTTTCAATGCTACAATTCAAGACTTTTGTGAGATGGTATCAAAGCAGGTGAGAACTCTGGGGCATTAGGGGGAAAATGTGCTATGCACATTAGAGTGGCGTAAATTCAGGCTGGATGGTTTAAAATAAGCATTTATGGTGACCCATGCCCTGGTGGCGTGACCCTGGGGTGGGTGTGCTACAAAGGAAAGGGTCACCCAAAAACACAGTGGGCATGGCAGGAGCTCATGACTGGAGGATAGGGGAAGGCTGCCCTGGGTGGGCACTGGCCCAGCTCAACAGTCAGGAGGATGCCCCGAGGTGCAATTGGGTGGGGGGAACTCTCCAAGGGAGAGGCATGACCCTGGATGGGTCTGCCCGACTCAAGGGCCAGAGTCCCCCCCATTGGAAGCACCATCCCATCTGAATTCACTGCCCCAAGGGTCTTTTTGCATTTGTAAATGTATACAATATAAGAATTGTTTATAGAGTTTTATCTGAAATTGTAAATCAGATGTTTGCTTTACAGTAAAGCTGCAGCCTTTTTATGCCAAGAAACTGAAACCTGGTGTGTGCGCATTGATTGTGGGTCCGATTGGGCAATGACCCCCCCCCGGCCTCTCACGGGGGGTGGTAACGTTGCACACGACCCACAATGGGAGGTGTGTGGGGGAGGAAGCTGGGCCACCACACCATCTGCGAATGGTGGCTGAGATTGGTTTATTCGGCCGGTCCAGTCGGCGATGGCCTCCCCGGGGGCCGGCCTATGCTTCAGGGGGAGGGATCATAGAGGGTACCTAAAGGGCAGGGCAGAGGGGAATTCTCCCTTCTCTGACCCTGCTCTTACCCACAGACATCCCACCCACCCTTCTTTGGTTTCGCATTGGCCATGGCAATTACAGTGGGTTGCAGGTTTGATTAGTCCTCATGGGTTGCCTTTTAAGTTGCAGCATGGGTTAAGAGAAGGGGATGTAAATTCAGGTTGCGTGGTTTAAAATAAGTGTTCATGGTACTGGGTGACCCAGGCCCTGGTGGCGCGACCCTGGGGCGGGTATGCTACAAAGGAACAGGGTCACCCAAAAACACGGTGGGCATGGCAGTGGCTCATGACTGGAGGATGGGGAAGGCTGCCCTGGGTGGGCACCGGCCCAGCTCGATGGTCATGGGGATGCCCCAAGATGCAATTAGGTGAGGGGGGAACTGTCCAAGGGAGAGGCATGGTCCTGGGTGGGTCTGCCTGACTCAAGGGCCAGAGTTCCCCCATTGGAAGCACTATACCATCTGAATTCACTGCCCCATGGGGTCTTTTTGCATTTGTAAATATGTACAATGTAAGAACTGTATATAGAGTTTTTTTTGAAATTGTTAATCAAATGTTTGCTGTACAGTAAAGCTGCGGCCTTTTTCATGCCAAGAAACTGAAACCTGGTGTGTGTGTACATTTATTGTGAGTCCGGTTGGGCAATGAGATATTGCTGTTAAGCAGGGTCAGCCTATGCAAAGATTTGTGAAATAAACAAAATATATTTAACATTCATTTACAAAGGGTAAGTCTCTTACCATGCTGA
Source organism: Neoceratodus forsteri (assembly GCA_016271365.2). Classification (NCBI taxonomy): domain Eukaryota; kingdom Metazoa; phylum Chordata; order Ceratodontiformes; family Ceratodontidae; genus Neoceratodus; species Neoceratodus forsteri. The sequence goes on along the minus strand of CM028136.1, from coordinate 56,354,059 downwards.
TCCAAGTTGTGGAGCTAATACTCAAAGTTGAGCCTAAGGAATGGCTGGTGGAGTCAAAAACAGTGGGGGAATTCAAGAATGCATGGGACAGACATAAGACAATTCTAGTGGGGGGTAGGAGGAAGTAGGCTGTTGGTTAACTAGGATCTGCAGCTTATCTTTTAAGTAGGGAAATGAGCAGACTAGGTGGGCCAAGCAGTCCTCATCTGCCGTCAAGTTCTGTGTTTCTATGGTTATCTGATAAGTATGGATTTATGTTCTCTAAGACCTGTAAAATAAGACACAGATTAAATAAAGCTTTCTGGAGAAACCTGAGTTTAGAGAAGACAGCAGATGGACTGGTGGTGCAAAGGGTAGCACACTGTACTACCATGTGGGAGACCTGCTAGGATTCAAGTCCGGATGACTATGGGGAGAAGAAAATAAGTGGAAATAAGAGAAAATAATGTTGCAATGCAAAAGCTGACTATTTGTGGTGGCTGTGATAGCTAGAAATAGCATGCCATCATTAAACTGGAAGTATTCTCTGAACTACCTTTTCCTTTTTCTACTTTTTCTGTTCTCCAGTCTGTTGCACAACAGCATCTATTCTCTAACCTGTCTTATTAAGTTTATATAGCGGTGGGTTGGCCACCCTTTGCTATCTCTATCTTCTTAATTGTTTTCTAACTTTCCCCTCCTCGGAGAAAAAGTTACAGTCTGTCACACTCCCTGTGGCCAGGTTAAAACCTTGATGCCATTGTAGCCATGTAAAACTCTGTATCCAGAACATTTGCATGTTTGCTTTCTGTATGGGGGGTTTGGTATGTCTTATTTTATTGTATAAAATATGGCCCTTTAAAATGGATCCTAAATGCCTGTTTTTTTTTGGATTTTCAAGTATATATTGTAGGGAACTGGCAACAGTTCTGGGAGCGAAAGTTCTTTAAATTTTGTGGACTGCATCTGACTAAGGAGGGAGTCAGTGCACTGGGGCAGAAGTTTGATGTCTTTGCAGAATATTTAAACTAGCAAATGGGGAGAGGGGTGCAGCATCCCATATGTTGAATGGGAAGAACACCCCTCAGCTAGTGGTAAAACAGGGATTCTGCATGTTTGCAGTTTATTTGCATCACCAGGTAAGGAAAAAGGTCTGTCTCTCCATACGACACACAGGAGAAATGCCAAACCTCACCCAACAACTAACACACTGAAATCTGGCCAATGGAAAATCATGTACACAAATGCTCACAGCCTGGGAAATAAGATCCCAGACCTGCAGGCAATAATGTCAGAGGCTAAACTGGACACAGTAGCAATTAGTGAGACGTGGTTTACCAGTAACCACACTTGGGAGACTTCAGTACCTGGCTATGTACTGTTCAGAAGAGACCGAGGTACAAAAAGGGGGGGAGGAGTGGCCCTGTATGTTAATGAAAATATCAAAGCTACAGAAATTCAGAATACACATAAGGAGCCAGAACTGTGGGTCACCCTGGAAATAGGAAATGGGAAAGCCATAAGAACTGGGGTTGTCTACAGGCCCCCGGACCAGGGGGAGGACATAGACACATTACTGTTATAAGATATACAGAACGTGACAGCTAAAGGGGAGGTTCTGATAATGGGAGACTTCAACATGCCGGATACAGATTGGTCAATACCAGCAGGAACATCTGCCAGAACTAAACACATGGTGGATTCCCTGCAGGGGGAGGGCCTCAGACAACTGGTACAACAACCCACAAGAGACAGGGCTAATCTAGATCTAGTACTGACTAACAGGGAAGGGATCACAGATCTCCAGGTAGAAGGTCACCTGTGGGCCAGTGACCATCACATGGTATGGTTCAAATGTGGCCACTACATCTAAATCATCCCATTCCAAGGAAAAATATGGGACTTCAGAGGAACTGACTTTGATAAGATGGCCAACAGAGTTAAGCTAGCCCTGGCAAAAATAAACACAGGGGAGGGGGGTACAGGCAAAGTGGGCAAGCATTAAGGATGCAATACTTGAAGCAACATCACAATGTGTTAGACAGAAAAGGAAGTGCAAAAGAAGAAGGAAACCACTTTGGTTCTCAAATATAACATCAGAAAAGGTCAGAGCCAAAAGGCTGGCCTTCAGGAAATAAATGGGAACACAGTGGGATGAAGATAGGGAGGCAAACCAAACTGTTCTAAGGGAAGCAGGGAAGGCAGTAAGGCAGGCAAAGTCCCAAACTGAGGAAACACTAGCACAAACAGTAAAAGAAGGTGACAAGACTTTCTATAGATACATTAGTGAAAGGAGAAAGTCCAGAGGGGATATTGCTAAGCTCAAAGGAGAAAAGGGGGCATGCGAGGAGAAGGACCCTGTAAAAGCATCTATCCTAAATAGATACTTTTGCTCAGTATTTACTGAAGAGAAGGTAGGGCAGGGCCCACAGCTCAACACCATGGACACGGAGGTGAGCACTACTCCCTTCACAAAAGAAAGGGTCCTACAAGAGCTCGCTAAGCTCAGACTGGACAAGGCAATGGGACCTGATGGCATACATCCCAGGGTACTTAAGGAGCTAAGGGTGGAACTAGCAGAGCCATTAGCAGAACTGTTTAGTGAGTCCCTGAGCACAGGAGAGGTCTCAGAAGACTGGAGAAGGGCTCATGTGATCCTGCTCCACAAGAGTGGTAGCAGGGAGGAGGCAGGGAACTACAGACCAATCAGTCTTACCTCAATAGTGGGCAAGATTATGGAGGCACTCCTTCAGGAAAGGATAGTGCAACACCTGGAATCCATAGCGGCACAGGATCCAAGACATCATGGGTTTACAAAAGGAAGGTCCTGTCAAACTAATCTCATAGATTTCTTTGAATGGGTAACCAGAGTGGTGGACCAAGGGGGAGCAGTTGATGTTGCCTACCTTGACTTCAGAAAAGCTTTCAACACTGTTCCACATAGAAGATTGATAAATATGCTGGGTAGGCTCAGGGTGGGTCAGAAGTTGGTCAACTGGGTGGCAAACTGGTTGACAGGCAGAAAACAGAGTGGTGGTAAATGGTATACAGTCAGAAGAGATGCAAGTCACAAGTGGGGTACCTCAGAGATCAGTCCTGGGGCCAGTCCTCTTCAATATCTTCATTAGTGACATTGCAGATAGACTAGAGGATAAGGCTTGTCTGTTTGCAGATGACACCAAGATCTGCAACAGAGTAGATGATCCAGATGGGGTGGGCAGAATGAGAAGAGATCTGGATAAACTAGCAAAATGGTCAGAAGAGTGGCAACTGGGATTTAATGCAAAGAAGTGCAAGATCGTGCACATAGAGAAGAGAATCTCTGAGGCCACCTATAGGCTGGGAGGGGAGTTGCTGGCAGTCACAAAGGAAGAAAGAGACTTGTGCATCATCATCACCGATGACCTGAAATCATCCAAGCAGACCTTTAAAGCAGTAGGTAAGGCTAGGGGGATGTTAGGGTGTATTAGTAGGGGTATCACAAGTTGTAAGAGGGAGGTAATAATCCCCTCTTTACAAGACACTGGTTAGGCCCCATCTGGAGTACTGTGTGCAATACTGGAGGCCACACCTTCACAAGGACATTAACCAAATTGAGGCAGTCCAGAGAAGGGCAACCAAAATGGTGCAGGGACTGCATCAGAAGACATATGAGGACAGATTAACAGAGCTCAATATGTATACCCTTGAGCAAAGGAGGGAGAGAGGTGATATGATCGAAACATTCAAACACCTTAAGGGCATTAACAAGGTGAAAGAGTTTAACATGTTTAAATATAAGAAAAACAGCAGGACAATAGGACACAGCATGAGAATAGAGGAAGGCCAATTAAGGGGGAATGTGAGGAAATTCTTTTTCACAGAAAGGGTGGTGGATGCATGGAACGGCCTACCTCAGGAAGTGGTGGCTATGAATACAGTGCAGGGTTTCCAACAGGCATGGGATAGGCATAAGGGAGCAATACAGATGAGTATGAATAGATAGACCACTGACACAGCAAAGGCCGATGGCACATTTATAAGGGAGAAAAAGAAATGGGCAGACTGGATGGGCCTTGCCGTCCTTATCTGCCGTCAACTTCTATGTTTCTATGTATATTCAAGTCAGCAGTTCTCTGCAAAACAATTGGTGCAGAGCATACATGCACTGGGTCATTTTGAATGAAGCTAGCCTTTGAGTTACCCTGCAACCCTGGTTTCTGCAAGCTGTCTTGGAAGCTGCAGGAATACGCAGCTTCAGTAAAAGATGCTCAGTAATATTCTAAACTGTCTCTCCCCCTCGCTTGCTCCCGCTTGCAGATTACAAAGTTGCCAGCCTGTTCTTTAATATTCCTAGTGTCTGTCCGAGTGTTTTCACTCCTCCGTGTGTGTTACAGGAGAAGCAGCGCTGCAACAGCCGACAAATGAAACAGCCGATGGGCTGCAGAGGTTTTAAAACTAATGTATAAGTTTTTCTTTTCTCTCTCTTGTTGCTGACTCACTGAGCAGCAAGAATATTTCAGTGCAAAGCTGGTTTGCTGGATTGAATCATAGCAAAGCTGTCCATGTAGAAAACTGGACTTTGTCAAAGAATGTATAGTTTCCCCTGTTTTCCTGGTTTGGTAATAAATCAGTCTTTTATATGAAATGTATGCTCACACATTTGCGAAAATATACTGTCATGTGCACATATTCTTTATTAAGCTCCCTAACAGAGAAAAAGGTTTTACAATAACAGAAACATAGCATTTAAAGAAAGGGTTGCTTTACCTTGATGTTACTGGGTTACTGTGCAAGCTGGTTGCTAGAGGCCCAGGTGTCCCAATCAGAAGGGTTCTTCTAGCAGGGTGTGGGTGTAGTCTCCTATAGGGAGACCATGGCACCCTTTCTGATATATTTATGGAGCCTAAGATGTCAACCAACCGAAAAGGGGTGGAGTCAAGGTTCATTAGAAGCCCATTTTTGTGTAAAAGGGTTATTTTTTTTTTTTTTATTGTTTAACCAGGAGTGTCACACTAAGCTGAAAGCTTTTTTACAGGTACGACCTGGGAGCACAGCAAAGTTAGGTGACTTGCTCAGGGTCACACAGTATGCAAGTGGGGGCTGTGGGATTCCAATCCAGGTCTCCAGATTTGCAGCTCAGAGCCTTAAACCACTGTGCTATGCTGCCTCCCTATGTTGTTTGTGTTGAAAAAGGTATTAAAATATAGGAGCCTTCAGTCATGACTGATTATTGTAATATTGCAAGACATAGGCTCTGGTATCATATGTCTAGTCAGGCATTGAAAAGGAATGTACTATAATAAAGATTATTGGGGGGAGGGTCTGTTCTTTAGGGGAGGAGTTTTGGTGCTATAAAATTCAGGCTCCAGCACCTAGAAGGCAGATGTAGTATGGAGTGGAAGCTGAATAGATCTCCTGAGTAGGTTCTCCGAAGGAAGACCCAGCACAGACTTAGATTAGGGACCTAGATGCTTGTAGACCCTGAGCTGTGCTTTTCTGTTTATTTTGTTTCATTATTTAACCAAGTAAATTGTTTGTATTCTGTTAATTTTTATTTTTTAATAAATCTAGCCTTGCCTATTTAGGTGTGGCATACCTTATTTGTCTGTGTCTTGCCTGATCAATGTACTACTACCACTAAAGTTAGTGTATAGTCTCAAGTTGTGTCTCCTCAAAGTGTGCATACTTTGAATTATAATATATTCTTATGTAAACTGAACCTTGACCTTATCAGGTCCATCTTGCAAATGAGCTGTGCTCAATGATGCTTGCCTGGATAAAGAAAGATTTGATTGATTGATTGATTGATTGATCATTTGCTACCCATTACAGCGTCCATCCATAACTGTGTGCCCCAGAGCACTTTGAAGCAGACTGCCACAGTATTTAATCTTTGAAAGGAACATTGAAAATGAAAAAATGCATTATCTAGTAAATTGTAACATCTGAAACATCTTGTTTGTTAAAGCACATGCTGAAGTACAGAGTTGCTCTTTAAAGTGAACAGGACACACGTTATGAACCGATTAATGATAATAAAACCAGACTCCAACCAAAAATGCAAAAGCTAAACACACAGTATGTGGCAGAAGGCACACATTTAAACAAGCAAGCACATATGACCAACAAACAGTACAACAGAATTGTTTCTGTTGTACTCTCAGTGATAAGAAACTGTACAGTACATCAGCTTGATATGGAATATACTGTAAAAAAACACTTAGCAAAGCGCCTTTTATTTAAATAGCCACATGGAGTATCAGTTTAAAGGAAAGTTGTCGGAAACAGGGGCTCCCACCCATGAAAAGCTTTTGTAATGCCCTCACCCCTGCCTTTTTGCAAAATGACAGGTGGTATGCTGTTGAAGCTGACAGCAGTACCTGGTGGGGACTGGGTTCAGGGAGGACTAGGTTACTTGGCACAGGGGGCCTAGGTTTGGCTACTCTGCACAGGGGCACCCAAGTAAATCCGAACACAGGAAGCAATAACTGTAATGTCCAAAACCAGGAATGGGATTCTAAAGTGTGGCTTTTGTTCACATCCAAACTGAACAAACAAAGCATAGACGGACCCCCAAGGGGCTACATTCCTGGTAATGCAGATTAGAGACACAGAACACTTCTTCACTATTCCAGCCCTCAGGCTCTGAACCCACCAGGCACACAGCCCGGACTTGCAAGCAGCTTTGGGTACACAGCCCGACTTCTACACTACTCGGGTTTTTCCCATGGCCCGGCTCCCCCTCCGGCCACTTGATCCGCGGTCCGTATGGGAATGAACCAGTTTTCCTGTTGGTGGCTCCCCAAACCACCTTAGAGCCTTTGACTCCTAAAAGGAAATTTCCTTCCATCCCACATCTGGGTACTTCCTTCATCACTGGCAAGTGCATGAGGCAAAGTAGAAATCCACAGAGCAAATCCATAAAGATGGACCTCGTTACTAAAGATGGAGGGTCTCCCACCTCCAGCTCCCACAATCCATACCCGGCCATTTCTCTAGATACTAAACAATTCTTTTGAAAGCTTGGCAATGTAGATTACTGGGTAGACGTATGTCACATCTCCTGTACAAGTCTTGACTTTTCCCTTGTGCTGGACTTGAACATACTTTTACTTTTGGCTAAGCCTATTACTCTAGGCCTCCCACTACTTCAGTAGTCCAATCCCCACTTTAACACAGTTCAGGATGAAACATGGGCCCTTTAGAAAGAGCAGAACTCACCCCTCGGTTGCAGGTGCCCCACAGGTGAATCTCGAAATCTTCTTGTACCCCACACACTTGGGAAGAATAAGGCAGCTTCTTCTCTAGCAGTAGCCAGGGGGTTGCCCCTGGAATAGCAGGCAAACCTTCCTGCCCCATCCCCTGAGGGATGGGGCACAGAGACCCGTATCAGCGGTCTCCACCACTTTAAAGAACAGCTTACAGTGTCCCTCTTTAGGCAGAGACACACACCTTTCCCTAAATGTAGGTCTATCTCAGAACTGAGGCTCCAAGAGCCTGTGCACATACTGCTGTGCTCCTCACACCACAATATCAAACTACAGACTACTCACAACTGACTGTTCACAACTCCCAACATTCTAATCTAACTCCCTTCTGCAGATTCCAACGTGGCTCATGCAGCTGCGATAGTTCTATGGTGATGTCATCCCTCAGTCTCAGCTGAGACTGAGAACAGAGTGAGACAGTGTGAAATCCATTTAACTGGAGTTTCACAGGCTGCCTTCCCTGCCTACCACTAGGTCTTACTGGGATTCTAGTAACCCCGAGTAACAAGGGGGTTACGCTCACCCTTGACCAGGAAAATGACTGTCCGCAGTCATTGTTTGCCCGGCTTGGGCCATCCCACCCTATGTGCTACCTGCGGAGTGGGGTGATCAGGCCCCCTCCTACCATGTGCGAGCACAGGCAGGCAACACTAAGGGCCTAGAGGCCTTTAGCTGACATATCAGCCTCTACTCTACCCACTTACTATGGGTGCCTAATGGCTCTGGTAGAACTGTCCAGAGCATAGCCCTAATAGATCAGCACTGCAACCCCTACTGCAGGTCAGAGCCACAGCCTGTCTATCCCCCCCAGCCCTCTAGGGAAAACCTATCTGCCTCTAACTTAACACCCCAAAAACAAAAACAACCCGGGGACCTCCCCGACCTTAGGCACCCTGCAACCACACACCAAGAAACTAATACCATACTATTACATTACATTACTGTCTCTGTACCCCCCACAACCACACCTGTGGAAGGAAAGGGTTAATACAGTAACTACAACAATACCAATCACAGTACTTTAAATTACTACACACTAAAGTACTAGTGAGGAACTCCGATGAGCCCCTCCTCCTCTTCTTGTCTTCTCTTCTATCTTCTTCAGGAACACCTGCAAGAAAAAGAAAGACAACACACTCTACTAATCTGCATACACAGTCTACCTAAACCACTACCATCAAAACACTGGAGAATCCCAAAAAGATTTTTTTTAGAAAAGGTAGAAAAAACAGTATATACACTAGAAAACAGTAGAAAACAATGACATTATTTACAATACACATTTGGGGGATGGAGTGCCCTAAAAGTCCCATCTAGTGACTACAGTGCCCAAAGGCTAGTCCATTAAAGAGTCTCTCCTGGGCTGGAGCCCGGTGAAGCACAGTTCTAGCAGGCCAAAGTCCTGAAGGGGAGAGTCTTTGAGGACAGTTCACACATTCTGGAGTCTGCTAGTGTAGGGTGTGTACTGCAATGTCATAAGGATAGAAAAGTTCGGACTTACCAGCCCCTTGTAGAATGAAAAATTGGCACCGACCTGCTCCTCAGCCGAAGACTCTCCCTGGCAGCATTCTTCCGATACAGCTGGGCGGACATTTTCCTGGAACTACAGGAGGGCATATCTGGGAACTGCTGGATTGATGTCATCTCTGGAGATGGAACCTTAGAACAAGAACAAAAAGGAAAACAGCTGGTCTGACGTCATCCGATTACCAGGCGATGGATCAGGATTACAGCTGGGCTGGTGTCCTCTCTGGATCTGAAGTCATCTGGTGGGCCAGTCGATGGATTCTGGAAAGGCCAGTACACTGTAGAACTGATGAACGTGGGGCACCTGAGTCCTGAATGTCCATACTGACGGATCAATAAAGGCACTACAAAGGCTGGTGTGGCATAGGGGTAAAGAAAGCAGAGTTTTAGTGGAAAAGATAGAGTTAAAGAGCAACTCTGTATTATAATAAAAAGCTTAAAAACATTACATTTACACCAGCTGAGTTTTAACTTTATTGTTTTCTGGTTATTTGTTTTCTTTTTTACATTCCCCTGCTGTTGGTCTACTAAATAGAAATGCAGCACTTATTTCACCAAGTCTTTCAAATGTATCTGACTCACCCCTGTTAACCACACAACTGCTGTTTGTGGCTGTCCTAGTGACGTTGGATGCTTTATCTCCGCCACGCAGGCAACGCAGGTTCGGGAATGGGCCAGGGTCATCAGGAGCCAGCGGGTGGGAGGAGGAGGGAGGGAGGGAGCAGTATTGAGTCACTGCAAGGGAAGTTGTCCTGAGAAGGGATCCAGTCACTCCCCTCCCCCCGTAGTTCCACTGCCCCTAGGTGGAGGCCCGAGGGTAGCATAGGTTGGTGGGCAGCATGGAGAGGGATGGCGCCATGAGACCATGGCATGCGCAGCTGCGGCATGGACGGGGTAAATGGGGCATGGAAAACATGGAGAAAATGAAGATTAAAAAACAACTGCTGTTTGTGACATCACAGGTTGTCATGGTGAGCACTATAATGTCATAAACAAATGCACTGCGAGGTTAACAGGGGAGAGGCAAATGTTTTCCAATGTTTTTTATGCAGACTTTTAAGATGGACTACCAAGATGTGCTGTAAATCATGGAAAGTGAAGGGTAGCAGCTGAAATATCTTATTTATGAAAGCACCTCCTGAAGTGCAGAGTTGCTCTTTAACGTCAAAGTAAAGAAAACACAGATATAGTGACAGAGGACAAAATAAAACAAAACAAACAAACACAAAAATAAATAGGAAACAGAAGCTGCTTTACTCATGCCCCAACATAGCAGCTGTGCTCCCCACTCTCCCAACACAGACGCTGTTATCTCAGTGTCTCAACACAGGAGCTGTGTTCCTCAGCCCCCAATACAGGAGGTTTTGTCTTCTGGGCCCCCAACACTCAGGAGCTGTGCTCCCAAGACAGGAGCTGTGCTTTCTCCCACACACACACACAAACTGTGCTTTCTCTCAGACACACACACAGGAACTATACTTTCCCCCACCCACACAAAAGCTGTGCCACTCACACACATGCACACACGGGAAATGTGCTTTCCCCCTACCCACACACCCAGAAGCTGTGCTTCCTCCCGCATCCAAACATACACAAAAACTGTGCTTCCCCTGCACCCACACACACAGAAGCTGTGCTCCCACACACCCACACACACACACACACAGAAGATACAGTATTCACCACACACACACAAGCGGCACTCCTGAGCTTGGCTCCCTCTTCCTGCCTATGCTTCTCATCCCACTTAAGAACAGAGAATGACTAGCATCCATTGACAAACACCTCTCTCATCTCATGTGATGTAAACTAAGTCACTGGTGTCCAGTAGCACCCCCTCACTCTCCCAATCTCATATTTAAATAAACTCTGGCCAGAGCCGATATGGCTGTGGAGAGCTTTTGGGATGCGTTTACCCATTATTTCTAATGAATTACACAATTCAGATCTGTGGAGAGGCAGTTTCAATGTGATCTTCCTTTTACGCATTTTTACTATGTGTTTTCCTGGAATATGCCTGCTGATTGCTATATATTTAGCCTGGATAGTTCACCGAAGAAGTGGCATCTTATTTTCAGTGGGGCTCTACAGCTACAGAATATTATGCTGCACTGTGTAAAATCAGAATGCACTAAAAACAGTATTTTACATCTGGGGGATATATTAAGTGCCAGATCGATACATGAGCAGAAAGATGCGTTACACAAAGAGGGTGCGCCGTTTGGCACTGATACAATATTTAAAGAGAATGTGCCTCTGGTACAGATTGTGCATACAGTGAAGCCCACCAGGATGAAGCGCAGCACTGCAGAATTCTGCAGTAGAGTTACTGCAGCAAACAATGCAGTTTCAAAGGGAGTTAATCCCTTTTGTCATGTAGTAAACCTGTGACACTGTGCTTCATCCTGGCGGGCTTCATCGTTCCTGTTGAAAATGTGACCCTGGATGGGAGTCACAGTGCAGACGGCCGCCAAGTCAGGTGAATCCAGGGTGATCCTGACTGAATACCTTCCAGGGGGAATGTGTGACACATACTGGTATGCACTGCAGCCCCCAAGGGTGATATTCGGCCCAGGAATGCAACTGAACTACTTGAGCATGCAGGGTGCAAAGGGGCTTTATGCCTGCTCATTACCAGCACATTTGCATGTTGGCATGGGGATGGATGCGCCGGAGCAGCTCTCACCCCCAAGTCCCGACCCCAATCACTCCCATGTGGGACAGACCCTGAAGTCTCTGGTGGTATAGTGGCATTCCCCCACCTGTTCCATCAGCCCTGATTGTACCGGGGTCCAGGCTCTATCTGTTCCATATTGTAGGGACCCCAATGCCATCCCTAATTGCACTTGAATACACTCATAGTCCATGTCCATAGTATAGTGGGCCCCGCTCCCCCTCAACGGTGCAGAGACACCCCCCTCCCTGCCCCCCTGCCCATCCCATTGTGATGACTGGCTCTGTAATGGGATTGTACCATTCTATTGGTGGGTGGCAGAGCATTCTCAGTAGGATGCTGGAATGTGTCATACATAGGCATGAGCTGTGTGTGGGTGATAACATTCACTGGCCATACTCCTCAGACACTCGCATTCAGATCCATCATCCCGGTGCCATTGCACTGCTCAGTGTGGGTGATGGCCAATGCTGTATCCCCTCACACAGGTCCCAACACAGGCATGTTACAGCTGACCTCCCATTTGTTTGTACAATTGGGGAACTGCAAATGAACTATGTATAGCCTGAAGTGTACACTGCAAATGGCATTACAGGATACTGCACCAAATGGCACCCGGAATACTTCAGCAGTCTAGAGGGTGGCATGTTACACAGAGAAACCGGGGAGAGTGTAGACTTGCTGCAGTGTATAACAACAGAATGATACAGTGTCAGCAAGGCATGCATTGGAGGTATGTAAAATCCCTCTTCATTTTGCCAGGGATGTACACACGGCTGTATACACTGGTGGATCCACAGTTGGCATGGTGCCACAATGCATGGTACAGCCAGTTGGGTCATTCCAGAGTGCAGGTCCCCTGCCTGGGTTCAGTGCAGTCGATGACTGGCCATGGCAGGGTGTGAAAGGCAGTGCCAGTGCCAGTCTTTGCAACAGGTTGGGTATGGAGGGGAGTGAGGGTGTCTGTGTACAGGGGTGGTGGATGGGAGTCCTCTAGACTATGGATATGGACCATGGTTTCCTCTTGTGCAATCGGGTTGGGGGGGCCCTACACTATGGAGCTCTTCAGGGATGGAGTTGACTAGACTGGGGATGGAAAGGGGGAACCTCTAGTCCACCAGGGCTGCCAGGCTGCATGCACCTGTGTGCACATCTGCAGCCTGTCTGTGGGTGGCTGGCCAGGATAGACCAGCTATTTGTGGCCTAACTGTGGGCCGTGGTGCTCTAGACTGTGAGGGGCACATTCCCACTGAATATGCTGCAGCATGGTATATGCATGGGACTGCCCCCTCGACTTGAGCTGCATTCCATTTGTGTGTGCCCTGGCCCATTCCCTTGCGGCCAGGGCATCCCGTACGTTTGAATATTGTGCTTCTGCGCATTCTTGGAGTTGTGTGGCACATCTCTCTTTTCCACTGGGATGCGCTGCATATCTCCTTTGAATACAGGGGCCCTGGACTAGGTACCCTGAATAAATACATTATAAAAATGGTAAAATCATGACCCTATTGAAAACAAGATATTGCTTCTAATCTGGGACAGCCTGAGTAAATACAGTGCAAAAATGTGTAAATGAACATCCCTGTGACAATGAGATGCAGCATCTCCCCTTCGCTATCCAGGATACAAAATATAGGATAAGAAATATTCAGTGCTCCCAGATCCGAATAACCATTACTCTGTAAGAAACCTTCATTTTCCCAGTGTTTTCCCCACAAAGGCAGAATCAAATCCCTGTATAAATCCCTGTAGATTTTTCCATTAGCCACTGGTTCCTTATTTATGGCTTTGTTCTTTATTTACTATATCAGCAGCCTTTTATTAGGAAAAGAGCTCTGATTTGCTGCTCAGTATTATTATACGTCATGATGGCTTTGGAATGATTTGGATTTATATGCTATGCATAAGACATAATGGGGGACTATATGAAATAACAAATGTCACGCTCATTATTTCATGAACTATACTCAGAATTAGTAATTGCAAGTCAGACAATCTTTCAAAGATACTAGTAATTCCTGCAACCAAATTTATTTCAAATAGAGACATATATATATATATATATATATATATATATATATATATATACACACACACACAAATGCTATTTTGCATCTTATAGTTGTTAGTTTTCAGACAAATTCTTATAGGCTTTTTTCTGTCCACCTGATGGAATCTTGAATGAGTTAAGTAAGTGTTATGATTTTATCAAGGCCCTGATCCAGCAACTCAGTAAATACACACTCAGTATAGCATATTATAAAATGACAAAAAACAGTCCTCTGTTTGCAGTTGTTTGATCAGGAATTTTATAAATGGTATAAGTTTTTTTTGTTACATCTATGTTGGTCCAATAAAGGGTATCAAGTCATTTGCTTCTGTGTCACTCATGGTTTGTCAGCAATTAATTCATTAGATGAGGTCTTCCTTGCCAGGAGTTTGACTGTTTCTCCCTCCCCCAACCCCACATACACACTCTTACTATAAGAGATCTCAGTAGCTCTTATCTGTTATGTTTAGGAAGCAGGCTGCAGCCCTTTTTGTCATACATATATATATATATATATATATATATATATATATATATATATATATATGACACATTATTCCACTTAAACTTGCATAGACCTTTACCTTAAAGGATGGGCATAAATACTTTAGTTCTTCAGCGAGCCTTTGATTTTGTTAGTTTCTGGTTATCTGCATGTTGGCTTCTTACCTTAGCACTGTATAAATGTGTGTGTGTGTGTGTACATATGTATGTGTGGGGGAGTGTGGCATGAGGCAATTTTATGTGGGTGTTGGGGTGTTTTTTGTGGGTATAGTGAGTGTGGTTATTGTGATGATATTGAGGTAGGCTTTTATTCAAGCTGATGACATAATGATGTTACAGTGGCTAGGACTCACTTCTCATATATAGTGAACATTTACTTCCTTCTACTAGTTGTCAGTGATTGGATTACATACTGTCACATTTTTAAATCTGTTCCTATTAAGATGCATATCTCATTTACTTGGGGGTTCATAAAAGGTTTAATTTCATTGGGTAAATATTGCAAAGATTGGTGTGAATGATGATGTATTAGGACTCTTGTACGTATATCTCATTCCTACTGGTTATCTTTCCGAGGGGGGGGCTGGGGGATTTTATTCCTAGGAGTTTTTATTTAGATTCCTTATACTGATTCTGTACATGTTTGTTATACACTGGCACTGTGTTGACATCTGTACATATCAGGCTCATGGCCTCACTTTCTTGGGGGTCCTTGACAAGTAGTTTTGTTTTTTGGTTTTTCATTTGGCACTTATACTTACAACTGATCTTATCATGATTTAAATCCTGTTACAACACTGAAGGCTTTAAAGTTTATGCAATGTACTAACTGGTTGAGAGTATAGTTGAGAAAATGTCTGAAACTAAGTTCTACATTACATTCTGAGTGAAACATTTGCTCACTTTGAGTAAACTTCACTTTAAACCTTCTATATGCTATATATGTATGAATTTATACATATATGTGTGTGTGTATATATATGTATATGTGTATGTATGTGTATATATATGTGTGTATGTATGTATGTGTATATATGTGTATGTATGTATGTGTATATGTGTATATGTGTGTATGTATGTGTGTAAGTCTGTGTATGTATGTGTATATGTGTGTATTTACATGTATAAGTCTGTGTGTATGTATGTGTATATATGTGTGTGTATGTACGTATGTATATGTATATATGTATATATATTTTAATTTGGGGCTTGTTTTCAACTTGCAGTTAGGTGTCATTTCAGTATTTTGCCTCTCATTGACTGTTCTTTAAAACACAAGGACACTTGCAATAAAAGTTGTAAACTCATGTTACATGTGTTAGGGAGAATAGTATTCCAAGGCTTTGTTATCAGTAGGATGCTTCCTTGAAAGGTACTGAGACATTTTAAAATTTATATGAGAAGAACTCTCTGCTTGCTGAGATTTCTTGATAACCTTTGACCTTCAGGGGCTTCTCAGCTAAAAGCAGACTGGTGTTAATTAGCTTCTCTGAAGTAATCTTCTGTTATGTTTTAAATGTATATGTTAAACCAGTGAGAATTATTTCTGCTTTTTATGCATTAGATGGGTGTTAATAGTATGGAGTTTTCTAAATAACTGTCATAAAGCTTCTGAAGAAGGACTTGGTTGGTCCAAAAGCTAGAGCACTTTGTTCTTTGGTTGTAACATCTGTGTTGGTCCCAATAAAAGGTATCAAAGCATTCGCTTCTGAATCTTTTCTGTGAAAAAGAAATGTATGTATTTAGTCTGGGTAGTTCACTGAAGACCTGGCATTTTATTAGATAGGTACTGAAGGGGTTAAAACAGTGTAAATCTTTATAATATTTGCTGGGAAAGGGTAACATTTATGAGGTATGACTCTTTCTTGAAAGATATTCATCCGCAACTGAAGTAAATAGTGAAAAATGTTTAAATGCTAATCATTTAAATGTGCAAGCTGTTGCATTTCAAAGAGGATAAACAAATCTCCAGTTTAATAGGCAACCAATATTTAACTAGCTGTTTCAGTTTCCTAATGGCCGTCAAATAAGCAGCTTGGAGTTATGTCTCCAACATTCTAAACAGAAAGAAGGGATTATTTTATTTCAGTTGTCACAGTGATTTGTAGATGTGAAATGATACATTGAAAAGTCCAAAAAAATCTGTTCCACGAAACTCCATTTTCAAGCTACAGATAGCAAAATGGCTGTAGGCTCCGTCCACAGTCATAAAAAGCAGCCACTGCTGTCTAGTGACACCTAATACCCTGTGACAGACGTGTACACCCCATTACAGTCAACCTACCCAATATAGGTCAAGTAGAAGCCCTTATCTGAGCACTAGGGAGCCAGAGGTAGGAGTCTCAAAGAGATATCATCAACCGTTACTGTAAAAAAAGAATAGAAAGGGGGGTCACAATGGATCTGTAGCACTTAGGGGGTAAAATAGGGTGTGAAGAATGGAGTAGGTAAAAAAGTATACTTATCTGATGGTGAAAAAGTCCACATCCAATCCGACAGCATAAAAAAAAAAAGGAAAAAATTGATTAGCTGGGGGGAAAACACAGTAGTAATAGAAGCAGAGAGGAAAGGAGTTGTGGTTTTGGAGGTGGGCTCAGCAAAACCCCTTGGTTCCCAATACTGGCCGATTGGCCAGTATTTTACTTGTTAGCCCCGGTGGGCTAGTGTGGGCTCTTTTGGGCTAGTAGGCCATTTGGTAAAATGAAAAAAAATGATGGTTCTGTGGGCCTGATATGCCCGGGGGGGTACTATGTAAATTTAGCCCTGGGGGTTTAGCTCTCTAGTGGTTGAGGCCAACAGTTGTTTTTAAATAAATTAGTACCCTTCCCTGGGGTCTAGTGGGGGGCTCCTTGAGCCCTACCATAGTGTGGATGCTGATATGTTGAGTGGCAAGGAGGGGGACACGCTGGGGCTGCAGCAGCAGCAGCCATCCCTATACTGTGATTGTGCTAGAAGTGAAAGTGCTTGCAGGCAGTTACAACCCCCAGCCCATATGGAGCTCAGGCTGTGGTCTACTCCATGCAGTGGGTGAGGGAGAGAAAGGAGCTAGCATGAGGTAGAAGAGATAATGCGTGGAAATGCCTCTCCCCACCTTCTTGAACCACTGCTCCAGTGGCAAAGTTGTTTTTGCCCTAAGGGGCTTGAGATGCAGAAAGGGACTGGAGCAGCAAAGAGAAGTCACTCCCACAGCTATAGTGGGGGGGGGGTGATATGAGAGAGAGAGAGAGAGAGAACTAGCAGAGAGGTTGGCGGCAGTAGCAGCAAAAGGTGTTGCACATTGTAAGCCATGCCATGGCTTTTGGCAATGCCCAGCAGGCTTAATTTAATTGTAAAAGCCTCATGGAAGCAGGCAGGACTACGCTCTTCTCGAGGGGAGCAACGGACAAGCCACCTGCAGCTGTGTGTAAGCCTGAGGAGGGGCTGAAAAGGAGACAGAGGGCAGACCAGAGTACATATAGAGGGGCGGGAGTTAGCCCAAAGATAGCCACAAGAGGGCTGAAACAAAAGCCAGGTTAGCATAAATTAACTGGTTACCTGGATGGGGAGGCAAGCAGTCCTTCAGGAAAAGCAAGGCAGGCCATGTTAGCCTGCTTTCTGACACTGATGTCATTAGGACGTTTTGACATCGACAGCAGGAGGTGGGATCAGCCAGATAGTAAAGGAAAGTTAAAGCAGCAGTGTTTGTTATTTAAAAACTCTGCAAACTCACTCAACTGCTGTACCAGTGTTCTAAATAGCTTGTTTTAATAGAACAGCTGTAGCCCACATATTTTCTATTTCTCAAGTATGGTAATGCCTACAAAGTGCATACAATCTCGCCAGGTCCGCCATTTGTACTTCCAGTTAGTAGAGATGTCTCCTGCTGGTAGTGCCTCTAGAGGAGTCTCATTTGAATACAACACATATCATACTCCTCCCTCTGAAGTTCCAATCACATCTTAAAGCTCATTCATGGTTTGAGGTAGGAGACTGCTGTCAGTTCAAAAGGGAGACAGTTGCCTCATTTTCCAGTAGTTCCTCAGAAAGCTTTGGGTCCCTGTCATTACTGTTACTGATTGTAGCATTTAAAATATACAGTAGGTCTCCAGTGTGAACCTGTGTGTTTGTGGTCACAGCCCAGGACATCCAATGAAGAAGTCTATAACTTTGTAAACTACTCACTATCACGCTAATAACAAATTCCCTGCGACCTTGTTCCTCGCGCACAATCCCAGACAGAATAGTTTAAAGGCAATAACACTGTCATTCCTAAATTACACTTCATTTGTGATGGTATTCCTACACGGGGATATAACCAAAATAGTGGCCATCAGGAACGACAATCAAATAAAGTTTTGGGCTTAAATCAGTGTCCAAAGCACAGCCTGTTCTGACTGCAAGTACAGCTTCCTTCATGTCACAGTCAGATCAGCAAAAAGAACTACGGCACCACACCTTGAGTACTGTGTACAGTACTGGAGACCACACTTGAAGAGGGACATACAGCTCCTGGAGAGGGTACAGAGGAGGGCAACAAAGATGATACGAGGGCTAGGGGATTTGACTTATGAGGACAGACTTGAGGAGCTCTGCCTGTTTTCATTGGAGGAGAGGAGAGACAGGGGGGACATGATTGAGGTCTTCAAGTACCTCAAGGGAATAAATAAGGTAAACATGGAGGATCTTTAGACTAAAGCAGGAGGTATCACCAGAGGGCATGGTTTGAAGTTGGAAGGTGGAAGGGTGAGGGAAAAGGAGGAGGTTTTTCACGAGGAGGGTGGTGGACCCTTGGAATGCACTGCCTGGTGAGCTGGTTCAGAGATCCACAGTGGAGGGCTTCAAGAGAGGGTGGGACAGACACAGAAAGTGGATGTATCAGATGATGGCCTGTCCCGGGGAGGGTGGGGATGGATGATAGGGGTTTCTGGAGAACAAGGGATGGGAGGGTCTCGGCATCCAACTAAGGATCTAGATTTGAGCAGACTCGATAGACCGTAGGGCCTAATCTGCTGGCAAATAGTATGTTAGTATGTAAGTCATTTTTTTCCTGCATTTATTTTACTGTATTTCTGTCGGGGTGAATGCATCAAGCTTACACACACGCAACATGCTCATCTCCAGCACAGTGTGTTAAAATGGCAGATGTGACTCAAGTCACTAATTTAAAAAAGTTAAAACCCAGGTTAAACAAATCATGGGACAAATGGTGGCAATTGAAATGTCCATTCTTCATTCCACAACAATAAAAATAGAAGGTCAGAACTTTTCATATCCAACAAATACTGCTGCTTTAAGGGGATAGGCAGTACTGCATGGTGAGAGCTTCTGCATGGGCTTATGCCAACAACAATATGATGCAGGCTTAGGGTTGCTCTGATGGGGAAGAGGCTTAGTAGGAGTATCTGTTCTATGTGTGTGTGTGTGGGGGGGTACTTTTGTTGGACATGTTGCAGGGGAGCGATTGGAGTGCCCAAACTGATTTCTTCCTCAAACACTGCTCTCTGAGGACACTGTTAAATGGTGTCCCCAAGCACACTAATGTGCCCTGAGGTGGTGGTGCTAGCTGCGAGAGAACAGGTGGTGGGAATACAGGTCAGTAGGCAGGAAAGGTAGCCCTGGGGGAGGGCCCATCTGTAAGAGAGAAGGGGGTGGTCATTTAGGGTATGCATGTCTGGAGGTTTGCCCTTCTCTCCCCCACTGGGTGTGCTGCTGTGGGATTTCCCTTTTACTGTGAAATGGGAAGGGGGTGCAACTCCACTGCTGGAAGGGTATGGGGTGCAGGTACATGCATGAGATTAGGCCACTGCCTGGGTATGGGGTTGCAGTGCTCTGCACAGGTAGGGGAGGCACAGGCCATTGACTGGGGAAGGGGGTTTCAGGGCAGTGCATGTAAAAGATAAGGGGTTGTGGGCCACTGCAAGGGATTCTCAAGCACACTAACAAGACATGACAGCAGTGGACAGCAGGGTGTGGAGGGGTGTTCCAGCTGCAGGGAGAGTGGTTGGCAGGGACAGCCAGTCAGTCAGTCGGCAGAAAGTGTGTACTGTGCGGATCCAGCTGCAGGGAGGGTGATCATTTGGGTAGTATGCAGCCTTGAGTGTTGTGGAATGATCCAGGGATGGTGTCCATGTTATTTTCACATTTTGACCTCATCTACTCCAGCACCTGCTGTAGAATTTCTTTTTTACTGGATGGCAAGAGGAGTGCAAGGCCCTCCATTGGAAAGGGGGTGCCCTTGACAGCTCCCTTCCCTGACAGTACCCTCTCCCTTCACAGCTCCTGCCTCCCTTCCTCCAAGACCCAACACTAAGAACCCACACCATCTCCTTCCTCCATGTCCCCCTCCCAGGACCCCCAAAACCCTTTCTTTTTCTATGGTCCCCTACCACCACTACTCTCTTTCCCTCTACAGCCTCTTAGACACCTCTTCCCCTTTCCTTCCCAACCCCTCAGACAACTCTCATCCCGACACATCCCTCCCTGGCTCATCAGACATCCCTCACTCACTAGATATGCCTCTTAGCCCCATCCATTGATGCCTTTTGCCCGTGCCTATATCCCTCACTCCTTCCCCAGCCTCCAGTATACCCCTCTCTCCCTAGACACCCATCTCTCCTGTACTGTACCTCCAGACATCTCACTCCCTGGTCCTTGGACACCCCCTTCCTCTTGAACCCCCTGACACCCCCTCCATCCCTCCCCCATTGGTCTCCTATCTGTGGCCCCGGACACCTTTTACCTCCTGAGCCCCTGGACACTCACCATACAATGCTGTATGCCCTCACTTACTGAGCTCTTGCATCTCTACCTCCTGATTCCACCATCCATTGGGTT
Organism: Neoceratodus forsteri; assembly: GCA_016271365.2. Classification (NCBI taxonomy): domain Eukaryota; kingdom Metazoa; phylum Chordata; order Ceratodontiformes; family Ceratodontidae; genus Neoceratodus; species Neoceratodus forsteri. The sequence continues at coordinate 56,333,262 of CM028136.1, read as the reverse complement.
TGAGTGGATGGGCTTGGGAGCCTTCCAGCAGAGCTGGGAGTAGATGGCCTTCTGAGTCTGAGACAAGAGCTGGGAGTGGGTGAGCTCATGAGCTCAGTGCTGGGGGTGCTACAGAGCAAGCTGCCAAGGATGTTGCTACTCACAGAGTCCTATGTGCACAAGCAACACAGCCAGTGCCATAGGAGATTCAGAACATAGAGTAACACAGAACAATCACACTGAGTCCTGAAAATGAATCACAGTTTGTCAGCAGAAACCTGGAGGCTGATGCTGTGAGACAGGGAATAACTTGAGAGACAATAAAGCTTCAGGCGTAGTGTTCTCCAGCAGTGGCATTTACTTTTTAAACCTTTTAACCTAGCATTGCCTGTGTGCTGGTGCGTAGCAACAACACAGCTGATTGAGGAACTAACGCGAGGGGGTACCAACAGCCTAAAAGCCTGTCTCCATACATATATTTGGCAGGTTGTTTCAACATAAGGGGATTGTATAACAGCACAAACTCAGTCTGGAATCTTTTAATTTGCTCTAAAAGTTACATATTTTATCAGCGCTTGCTAGAGAATTGGTCACATGGCCAGGTCTCTACTTCCTGGTCCTAGTGCCCGTATAACCATTGCCCCCAGCGAGCGGAACAAGTGTGAGAGGGTGGTGAGCGCGCAGTCACCACACGCGGAGACGCGGGACTGAAGGGAAGAAGGGCACAGAAGTCTTGTGCATGTTTCCAAACTTTAACAGCTGCATAGTCAATTATGTTTACTAATACTATCTGTCTTCTCACTAAGTAGAACTTAAATCGCACCTGTCCTTGAGTTAGCAATATATTTCTACTGAACCTACAACTCAGAAACATATCTTGGTGGTTTTGCTTTGACCACACTATAATTTCAGAATATGACAGAGCCAAATGGGCAACTGTTGGACATTCTTTGCGATACAGGGTCATTAATCAAGTGTACTACATGTAACATGTACACGTTTGGGGAACTAGGCAGAGTGATTTTGAACTATACATGTCCAAAATGTATTGAAATTGATAAGCCAAAAAATGAAATGCTAACATTAAAGCAATATCATAATAGGAGTGATCTACCAAATAGGATGAAGATGGACAAGAGAAAACTGGATTTGGAATATCACACGTGACCCTAGTACAAATAATGGTAGTGCTTTGGGCAAGGAGGACTGGACTACTGCTTCTTGTCCTGCAAAAAAACAAACAAAAAAAAAAACAAATACGTGGAAGAGCTCTTGGCAATACCACTCTTGAATTGTTTAATAATTTTTCAGTGTTAGCTGAAGTAGAGAATGAACAAAGTCTGATAGATCAAACTGATACTGGAATTAATGAGGCTCCAAGAAATATGGAACTTGTAACTGGAGATTCCTTACTGAGAGGGTGTGACTCAATAATTTGTGGCAAAGATAAATATACCAAGGAGGTTAATTGTTTACCGGGTGTTAGAACTACTGACATACATAAAATATTAGTCAAATTACGACACAGCAGTATAGACTACAGGACGGTAGTTGTACATGCTGGTGTAAACTATCTAGGCAAAGAACACAAAAAAAATACTGTATCTGAAATTATATCCATGGCAATGCTTATTCAAAACAAAGGTGCTAAAGAAGTGATATCCGGAATCCTCCCCATAAAGGACTGCCATCCAGAAAAAATTTTTATGATCCAAAGAATTAATGCAAGGTTGGAATATCTATCAAGACAGTTGGGATTTCTTTACTTGAATAATTGGAAGGACTTTAGTGGTAAACCTTTCCTTTACACAAAGGATGGATTACATCTTAGCAAATCGGGAAAAAATGTGTTAACAAAAACCATATCCGGTGTTCCCAAAAAGGAAGCAGTAACCCCAGGAAGGAATTTAAACTAACTCAGAATGGGGGGGCCATTGCATAAGAATACAAACAATTTAAGACTATTATTAATTAATGCTAGGAGCTTAATCAACAAAAAGGATGAACTGGAACATCTATTAAAAACTAATGACATTCATGTATGTAGTATTACTGAGACATGGTGATCTGATAGGGACTGGAGTCCTTCTACAGTATATCAGGTTTTAAGGTATACCAATTTAATAAAGATAACAAAAGAGGTGGTGGTGTGGCAATGTACATCAGCAATATTTTAAACTCTTCTGACGTACACGATAGAGGAGAAACATTTTCAGAGCAAGTATGGGTTGACACCTATCTGACAAATAAAAAGAAAATTACATTATGTGTAGGTATAGAGCACCAGGGTTAACAAATGATGATAATGGTAAATTTTTTAATCAGCTGGATAAACTTGACCCAGCCGCTAGTTTATTAATTGTGGGTTATTTCAATCTTCCAGATATTCAGTGGGATAACTGTTCAGCATCATCACATTATGGGAGGAGATTGTTGGAGCTTCCCAATCTTAATAATTTAAGACTGTTGGGCACAAAACCAACTAGGTGTAATAATATCTTAGACGTAGTGCTGACTAATATAGAAGGTGAGGAGATCAGATGTCAAGTAAGGGAACCCTTCTCAAATAGTGATCATAATATGGTGCAATTAGACATATCAAATGAGTGGGTCCCTCATAAAAATATTACACATAAAGTGTTATGATAAGGCAGATCTGGTAACTATCAGATAGTATTTACAGAGCTGAGATATATTTATTTATTTCAATCTTGGATTACAATACCTTTGAGCAGGAAACCACTCGTTTATAAAGATTCCACATTGTAAGGGTGGGAAAACATACAATGGGAATATAATAAGAGTCACTAGCTAAATAGATTATACACAGAAAGAGATTTTAGAGGAGTGACAGTGTAATCCAAATGGGACAAGTTGCTTGTTGCATTAAATCACTGCATAGATGATTACATTCTGGTCACAAATTAATATGACAAAAATGGAAAAATCCCCACTTGGTTCAATAAAAACATTAAAAAGTCTATTAAACAATGACAAAGAGTGTGCTTTAAGTATAAAAAGAATCCGACATGTAATAATCTTCAGAATTATAAGTTAAAATGTAAAGAGCGTAAAAAAAAAATCAGGAAAGTGAAACAAAATCATAAATTTTTTCTTGCTACAAGAACTAGGGACAAGGAAAAGACTTTTTTGGCTATATAAGCAGTTGTCAGAATGGATGTCATGCACCATCCAAATTAGAGGTGGATGGTAAAATAATAACTGATGAGAGGGAAATCGCAACAGTATTTGATAGCTACTTTGTGAGTACTTATCAATCAAAACACGATATACCACCAGATAGGAGAATGCATAATATTGCTGAACTTCCTGACAATCCCATTACTATTTGCGAAGCAGATATACTTACTAGACTATCAAAGTTGAATCCTAACAAAACATCAGGAACAGACAACATTCGTCCCTTTTACTAAAGAATTTTGCTAATGTTCTAGCAGGTCCATTAACCAACATAATAAATGGTTCTCTAACCAGCGACATACTAGTACAAGTGTGGATAAATGCTTCAATTACTCCTATCCATAAAACAGGTTCTCATTCTAACTGTTCTATTTTCAGGCCCATGAGCCTAACCTCTGTTGTAAGTAAAATTTGTGAGAGCATTATTAAGGATCTTATTTGTGAAAATATTGAGGCTAGGGGGCTTACCAATGTTAATCAGCATGGTTTTCAAACGGAGAGATCTTGTCTAATTTATTGAATTTCTTTGATAATGTCAGCAGTGCTCTTGATGTGGGTTTATCGGCTGACATTCAATATTTGGACTTTTCCAAGGCCTTCGATAGATTTCTGCGTAAACTACTGATAGAATGGCTTGTTGAACTTGGAGTAGATATAAAACTAGCTAAATGAGTTAATGATTGTCTACAAAACAGAAAGCAGAAGGTTGTAATAGCAGGTCTACTCTTCCTGGGTACCAGTAACAAGTGGTGTGCCACAGGGATCAGTGTTAGGCCCTATTTTATTTAGTCTCTTTATAGCCCTGTTACAGACATCTAATACTTGCTGGATTTCCAAATTTGCACATGATGCAAAAATAGAGAGTATTATAAACAACGTAACAGATGCACTTAATATACAGAATGGAAGTACTAAACTAATGACCTTACTCTAAATCTGGTAAAATGCAAAATTTTACATTTGGGAAGTAAAAATATAAAGGCATGTCATTTTATTAATGATAATCCAATCCTGATCTCGGATATTGAGAAGGATCTTGGAGTATTGATCAATTCTAACCTTTCTGCAATGGATCAAATTTTGACCTGCACTTTTTTCTGCTACTTTAGATGCCACTTACCTCCTGACTTGTATGATACCCTTCTTTCCAGAATTTGAGTCTGCTTTAGTGCTTTTTTTATCATGTCTGAAATAATAAAAGGGGCGTTCCTTTTAATATGGCTCGGACCAGGTTTTCATCAGTATTTGCAGCTGTTTTTGAACAACCATTGTTCTGTAAGGTCAGAGAGCACTGTCTGCTGCATAATAGTTAATTTAAGTCATGACAGAAGTGACATATAAATAACTGATGGACAAAAACAGCTGAAAATACTGATGAAGACCTGGTCCGCACCATATTAAAAGGAGCACTCCTTTTATTATTTCAGACATGAAAAAATATTAAAGTAGACTCAAATAGTGGAAAGAAGGGTATCATACAAGTCAGGAGGTAAATGGCAATCTAAAATAGCATAAAAAAGTATAGGTCAAAATTTTTTCCAGATTGTTACACTGCTGCTTTAAATTACATATTAAAAAATATCAAAAGTAGAGATAGAAATCTTACTCTCCCCTTGTATGCTTCTCTTGTTCGACCACATCTAGAGCACTGTGTCCAGTTTGGTGCTCCATATAAAGTAGCAGAAATTAAGATGTTGAAGAGGGTGCAGAAACAGGCTACAAGATACATAAAACAAGTTAAACAGATGAGTTATAGTGATAGATTAAAAGCTCTGGGGCTGTATAGTCTGCAGTACCAAAGAATTAGAGGAGATCTATGCCTTGTTTATAAAGCGATGAATAAACCTCACCTCAGAGAGTTGTTAGGCTTGAATTTAGGTATTCTCAGAAATAGATTCCATCAATATAAATTAAGAGGAGTAATGTTGAAACAAACATTAAGAAAAATTGGTTTAATCAGAGAGTTGGCTCAATTTGGAACAAACCACCAGAAAAAGTTGTAACGTGTACAACAATTGAGAGCTTTAAGTCGTCATTAGATGAGATAATGGGTAATCAGAAATTCGCTATGCTATAGTGATTAGATCGAGTCTTAAAGGCCTAAATCGGCTACGACTCATATTCACTATGAAACTATAAAAATGCAATGTATTTAAGAAAACTCTTAGTTTATTTAGTGCTAAACATGCTAGCACAGCACCAAACTAGTCCCAGTGCTTTGGGACTGTAGCATGGCCCTTCATCAGGGGCTTGACCCTTCATCAGGGGACCCCAGAAGAAGGGCCATGCTACTGACCCGAAGTGTCAGGGCTAAAATCGGTGCTGTGCTATCATATCATGTTTGTGTTGTTCCATGGCTAAGGAGGACCTCAGGAATCTGAGTCCTTTTAATATAGTAATATGGATAGGGAGTGTGTGTGAAGGGGGTCCACTAGACTACAAGTCTGTGATGGCATGGGCATTAAGGGACTGCTGACAGTTGCATGCAAATGAGCCCATAGAAACATAAAACATAGAAACATAGACTTTGACTGCAGATATGGACCACTTGACCCACCCAGTCTGCCCATTTCCCTTCCTATTGGATAAGCTGCAGATTCTAGTTAACCAACAGCCTACTTCCTGTAATCCCCCACTACAATTGCTTTAAGTCGGTCCCATGCATGTTTGCATTCCCCCACTGTTTTAGATCCAACAACCTCCCCAGGAAGGTGGTTCCATGCATTCACCACTCTTTCCATGAAAAAAAAATTCCTCACATTACCCCTCAGCTGTCCCCCCTCTATCTTTAAATTGTGCCCCCTTGTTCTTACACATCTCTTTTTCTGAAGGATGCTACCCTCCTGGACTTTGTTGATTCCCTTGAGGTACTTAAAAGTTTCTATCATGTCCCCCATCCCTCCTTTCATCAAGGGTATACATATTAAGCTCTCTCAGTCTCCCTTCATATGGTTTCTGATGCAGACCCTGCACCATTTTAGTTGCCCTCATCTGGACTGCTTCCATCCTGTCTATGTCCTTGCGTAGATGGGGTCTCCAAAACTGCACACAGTATTCCAGATGGGGTCTCACCAACTGTCTGTACAGAGGGATAACCACTTCCCTTTTTCTACTCGTGATGCCCAATGCTATGCATCCCAGTATCCCCCTGGCTTTCCTTACTGACTTCTCACATTGCTTACCCACCTTTAGGTCATCTGATATGACTACCCCCAGGTCCCTTTCCATTATTGTTGTTAGTACCTCCCCTGCTATTGTGTACTCTTCTCCTGGGTTTTTGTTTCCCAGGTGCATTACTTTGCACTTCTTTGCATTGAATCTAAGTTGCCATACGTCTGACCATTCCTCCAACCTTGCCAAGTCCCTTCTCATCCTTTCTACCCCCCGTCTTGTGTATCAACTCTGTTACAGATCTTTGTGTCATCTGCAAAGAGGCATACCTTTCCCTCCAGAACCTCTGCAATGTCACCTATAAAGATGTTAAAGAGGGCTGGACCCAGTACTGAGCCCTGAGGAACTCCACTAGTAACACTCCTTTCTTCGGAATGTGTTCCATTCACTATTACCTTCTGTGTCCTGTTGTGCAGCCAGTTTGCTACCCAGGCTACCACCCTGGAACCCACTCCCAGGCTGGCTAACTTGATTATGGGCATGCTAATGGCCTCTTAGCAACTTGCATGCCTAATGGCCTTATTTGCATGCAAGGGCTGAATATGGCCCTCAGGTGCCCTAGTGCTATCCCATTAGGGCTGCATTGTTGTTCATGGCTCCTATGAGTCATGTGCAGCCCCATGTTGTGACAGCACAGAGTATAATCACTATGCACTGTGCTACCAGTTGGCTCTATAGTCAGACAATTAGCAACCTCAAGTTGGAGTGCGCTAACTCCGTCTATTGCACAGAGCAGGACATGAGCTATGTGCCATGCAGCACACTTGTCTGTGCGGAGGTGGTGGTTGTCTCCGAATAAGGGGCCCACCTATTTGCTAATCAACTGTAGCTGGATGTAATCAACAAAAATCATAATTTGTACATTTATATAATCATTACAAACTTACAGAAAAATTTGGCTTTATGTGATCATCAAAAATCATCACTTAAAAATAAAGCAAGACATTAAAATTCACCAAAAAAATTGACTTTATGTTATTATCAATAATCATCACTTGACAGTTAACCAAATCATGAAAAATCACCATTAAGAATTTAAAAAAAATAATATTTTTGATGATCAGATCACCATCCAAGTTGATCATCAAAAATCATAAAGTTGCTTGATGATCAAATGATGATAATTGGTGAGTGGAAGTGATTGTTCATGTCAGTCAACCAAAGATCATGATTCATGATCTACTGATTCGTCTGCTATCTGTTGGGCCCTCGTCTCCCCCAGAGGTAGCTCTGTCACAGAAACCCTTGGCTCTAGGTCTGAAGGATTCATATCCTATTTTGTATTCTGATAGCTGTATCCTGGGGTCTATCAAGAGCCGGGTTGCTGCCCAGACTGGCCAAAAGGATGACCCCTTCCAGCTCTGGAAAAAGTGGTCTTGTTCTTAAAAGATGTTTGGTCTTCAGAATGGATGAGTATCCCTTGCCCACCTTGTGGGGCTCCTTTAGTAGAGGCTCTCCAAAGAGGCATCCATCTCCCACAGTACCTGCTTCTTTGTACCCTAGCTCATCCAAGTCAAGGTGAAAGTGACAGAGGGCAGATTTGTACCTCTCCATGAACAGGGCTATGATGGCATTCCCAAGGAAACCAATACCCCTCTGTATGATGTCTTGCTGATAGGTAGGGTCCAGTGGCTTGCTGCCATTCAGTGCCTCCTGGACCATGTCACTCAAAGGGGCTAAAGGGCTTACTAGGTCTAGGGGCTTATCCTGGACTATGTACAAACTTTTGTCTAGGTCCTTTTTGGGTTTTTGCCTACCTTCCCAAGGTACACCAAAAACTGCTTGTCAAAGTCAGGCATGGTGACCATTTTAAAGGGGAGTGACAGCCTAGGATAGTCCCTTTGTAACTTGTATCTGGCTTTTCTATCTAGGGCTTTCCTGAATCTGGACACTACATAGACACCAAGGGCAATGGCACCTACTCAGAGGGGAAATTGCTGGGGCATTGTGGTCCAAAAGCTGTTTCTTTTGGCCTTAGTCTGACTCATCATCCTGCAAGTGCTTAGGACTGGTCACCTCCGTAAGCCAGGAATGGGGTGAGGATTTTTCAGAACCTTGTTCTTTATCAGACCCCCTCTCATGAGGGGGTGTGATTCAGCATTAGATTGCACCAACGAGCCAGGTAGGGGGACGTTGAGGAGCCTTGGGGTCAATAAGGTGCTTAGTCTTCTAAAGGGCTTTTTTTGCCCTACAGGAGCCCGGGGGCCTAAGCTGCGCCCTCTAGCCACCACTTCCCAGTACTGTATTTCCCATTGAGTTCAGGGTCTGTTTGTTCAACATACTGGAAACTGCTCTCTAAAAAGGCCACTCTGTGCCTGTGGGATGAATTACCCCCACTCCTGGACCACTGCCTCTTGTATACCTTGTGGAAGTGATCGCTGAACATCCTGCTGGTTGAGATGTCACCTCTACCCCTTAAGGGGATTTATTTTGGGGTCCATTTCTTCTTGAGGTGCTTCTCATCTCAATGAGAGCCTGAAATAGTGTGGTCACTCTGAGCTGCCTCCCACTAGAGGCAGGAGGGTCAAGCGAGGGGAACTGGGCCATCCCTGTGCGGTGATCTGCTGCTTTTACTGTTCTTTGAATTTATTTACACTTTGTCCTTGCAACACCTGCTGAAACACTTAGCCCCGAGACACTGCACAGGATGGCTCATGAATATTAATGCTATGCCCTCATTAATATTCCTGAGCCCTTTTCCTAAGCGCCCGCAGTGCTCAATATTTACAGTAAAAAAAGTTCTCTCTTGGCCCTTGCCAAAGTCACTGGTCCCCAATTGTGTGAGGAAGGGCACCAGGACCACCAAACTATCTCCTGATCAACCGCAAAGTCGACAGTCAGAAGATCAAAAGCACTACATGCGCATACGCGAGCACCACTTGCACTGAGGAGCATTAGAAATGCAGAAGCTGGATTCAGTTGGTTGATAGTTGGCCAACAGGACGTGCTGACATGTGCTCCATGTTGGGCCCTCCCCTGAAGTAAACCATAATGACCAGTCAATCCTGTATAAATGTGGTTTCAGAACCAAATGTTAGTGATCTTCCATAATGTATTCACTTGTCTATCCTGACTTCAAGTGTTGTCTCATACAGTACATACTGTGGTTACCAGTTGTCTCTCTCAAGCTACTACTGACTTGTAATCAGATCCAAATGTTAGTATTTCTCCCACTATGTATTTTCTTGTCTCTACTGTGTAAAACTGTCTTCCTATGTTCTCTCCTCCCCTAGAATGCATCTGTAATCGAGCAGTACTCTGCTCAGTATGCCCTCCTGGTAAAACGCTTAAATAAATAAATAATGGAAAATGCTTATTTGTTTATTTTTTAAATGATCTGTAATAAGAGTTATAACAAGTATAGTTACATATCGAATGGCAGGGTTGTTTCAGTCCTAATTGTGAAGGTGAGTTCTACTTAAGGTGTTAAAGGAGAACAGCTGTTAAAACTATGTGGTGGCAGAAACACTTCTTCGTCAATAAACTGCCAAGTATATACATTTTCTCATAACAGAATCACTTATACAAATTGGCAGAAAATTTAGTTAAAATGTCTCCTAAAGGAAATCCACTTAAAAGACCATTACCCACTGACACTGAAATAGAAGGAGAGATTGGGGCCAAAATACCATCTTCTCAGAAACAACTTACTGTAGCACATTTTGAATTATGAGTGAAACTGCAGCAATGAAGATAACTTTGGTGGATGGTCTAAGAGACATAAAACAAGAGGTGGCAGAACATAAAACAAGGATAGGAGATGGTGCGGAGTGAGGATTAGTAGTATTGAAGACAGGGCAGAGAAAGAATATGCAGTGAGAGTTAAAGACAGTAGGATTATAGCAGAGCTGGAGCAGAAGATAGAAGATTTGGAGAGCAGGAACAGATGCAATAATTAAAGGATTTTTGGGCTCCGTGAAGGCATTGACAGCAATAACTCTATATCTTTTGCCAATAAACTGCTTATAGCACTTGCAGGTCCTCCACCAGACAACAAAATATATGTGATCAAGAGAGTGCATCGCTCTCTTAAACCAAAACCCTCTACTAATGGTCATCCTCGTTCTTTTATTCTGAGGCTATTGAATTTCCAACAAAAAGTATTTATCCAGAGGGTTCTCAGAAACAGTAAACAAACTGATTTCGAGGGATGTAAACTTTCTATTTACAGCCAGGATCCCTCTCAATAATCTCACTTAACATATGCAGTCTTCTCCACAAAATTGACACCCTTCAGACTTTTGCCTGCCAGCATAACCCAGACATACTAGCAGTCATAGAAATCTGGCTCTCACCTTCGGTTCCCAACCATGCTATCACCCTCCCTGGGTATAATGTCTACTGGCTTGATCGAACATCAAAAAGAGGTGGTGGCTGCGCCCTGTACCTTAAGGACATGATCCGAGGGCACTTCATCAACTTAACCCCCCAAACCACCACTGCACAGATTCTTCCTGTCAAGATCCTTCTCGGTGCACACAATAAAGCCATCACAGTTGTCACAGTCTACATTCCACCAAGAGAGCAAGGTAATGGGCTTAACGCAGTCCTGGAGTTTACCAAATCTCTCTCACCTGATTCAGAAACCATCCTCCTTGGTGACTTTAATATTAACTGGCCTGCTGCAGAGGCAGGGACATACAGGGACTTGATAGTGGCAGCAAACCTTTCTCAGATGGTAAGCTCCCCAACCAGGACAAACTATAAAATGGGTACCAGCACCCTTCTGGATTGGATCATAACAAGCCATCCCGCCAGGATCACAAACACCACTGTCCTCCCTGACACACTTAGTGACCACTCCCCCATCATCTGCTACTGGTCCAATAAATTCATCAACCCCCCCTCCCAAAACCATTACTAGCCAGGTTCTACCTAGAGGTAAGCTACCTCATCTCAAAACCTTCCTTCATCAACAGGATTGGTCCCCAGTTCTCACTGCAATCAGTGTGAACACCGCACTGGAACACTTCATCAGGAACTTCAACCAAGCATGCAACATATTTGCACCCTTTAAGAAGCGCAAGGCCAAAGCCCTATGTAACCCCTGGCTCACCGGAGACCTGCTTAGATGACTAAAAGCTCAAGACCACCTTTGGTAGATTGCCAGGAACACTGGGAGACAAGTTGATATTGCTAACTATAAAAGTGCACGAAATGACTGCACCAAATATATCCGGGATATGAAGACCACCTATTTCCATAATGCTGTCACTAACTCAAGGGGCAACGGTAGGGACTTCTGGAATAACATTAAAGAAGTCACCGGGAAGCAATCTAAATCACCCCCGTCAGTACTCAACATAAATGGTGAAACTACACTTGATCAGAAACTCATTGCTGATACATTCAATGACACCTTCACGGACCTCAGTGCTGTACTCCCACAGGGTTTTTTCGATGAGGTGGTTCCCCTTGCCCCCCCAGCCACCTTCAGCCACCCTCCCTTCTACTTTAAAGCAGTAAAAATGCATCAAGTCCGCACCTATGTTACCAAATCCATTTGCAACTCCAGAGCCAGCAGTGACTCCCTTAACCTCAGACTGCTATCACTCACACTTGAAGAAGTACTCCGACCACTGACCAGGATTTTCAACCTCTCCCTCAGCCTCAGCCAGTTCCCTGACTTATGGAAATCTGCCACGGTAACCCCAATTCATAAAAGTGGTGACAAAACAGCTACTGAGAATTACTGTCCAATTTCCATCCTACCTCCACTCTCCAAGGCCCTAGAACGGATTGTGTCAGACCAGCTCACCGACTTCCTAGGCGATCACAACATCCTGTGCAAGGAGCAACATGGCTTAGAAAGGTCATAGCACCCCACGCGCTACTTGAATTCACTGGTGCAATCCATCACTCACTCGATAACAGTCATCTTACTGGGTCCACCTTCATCGACTTAACTAAAGCCTTTGATACTGTCAACCACAATCTCCTACTTGCCCAGCTTCGACTAGCAGGGTTCTCACCTAACTCAGTGAACTGGTTCAAAAGCTACTTAGACAACCACTCCCAAAGAGTGAGAATTGCTGGCACACTCTCAGACCAAAGACCAGTCCGGTCCGGTGTCCCACAGGGCTCAATCTTGGGCCCCCTCCTTTTCAGCCTTTTTCTGAACTCACTGCCAGAATCCTGCCCTGAACAGATCCTACTCTACGTGGATGATGCTGTCTTCCTGGCATCCCACCATGATCCAGTCCATCTATAAAGTAACCTCCAACAGGCCTTCTCTGCAGTTGAAAACTTGTTCACAAAACACAGACTTATACTTAACCAGAAAAAAACAAAGACCATGATCTTCCGCAGCTCCCAAAACAAACACAAACAATATCAGCTCTCCATTAAAACCAAGCAAGGAATCCCTCTTGAACAAGTTCATACCTTCAAATACCTCAGCCTCACCCTCAACTGTAATCTCTCCTATGTCCCACACATCAATAACATGGCAAAAGTAGCCAACACCAGGATGGGCCTACTATTCCGACATAGGAAGCATCTAACCCCAGAAGCTCTGTCCATAGCTGTCCAGAGCTCCATCATCAGCATCATTGACTATGGTCTCATTATCTATGGATCTACCACAACCTCATCTCTCAGGCGTGTTTCGACTTCCCTCAATCAAGCCTGCCAACTCGTTACTGGTTCCCACTGTCTCACCCACACCTGTGACCTCTACTCCAAAACAGGCTGGCTGCAACTGAACAACCAAATCAAATACCAAACCTGCATCACTGCTAAGAAAATCATGATGGGAAAGGCACCACCAGGAGTCAGCACCCTCATCAAACCCAAAATCACCAACCGCAACACCAGAAGCTCTAAGCCCCAAATCCTTCAAATCCCCACTGCCGCGCATCCCAAGGCAAAGGTCATTTGCATACAGGGCTCAAGTTGGCTGAATGGGCTCTCTAGTGACACCTTATCCACAGCAATGCTTGGAGCATACAAAAAAAAGCTCCGCCACTCCATAACTGGCACCTCCACCTGTGCTTGCACCCCATAACATCTTCATTCCCTATGCTGCTTCTGACCTTATAGGTGTCAGTTTCTGCCCTCTCTTCTTGCACTTATCTGTCCCATGCAACTTCTAATGCACTTGCCCTGTGTCTGTCCTGACAAGGCCCCTCGGCTGCCTCACCCTGACCTTCTACACCTATGCCTTCCCCTACCCTCAGCCCTCTCCCCTTCTTGCCCTCTTCCTCCTATTATTTCTTGAGTTACTCATCGCTCAGTCTGATTTTGTCAAGCAAAGTTACTGTCTAAAACCATGTTCCTGTAACTGTTTTATGTTTTAGTGTCTGTTACCCTGTAACCAGCATGACGTGGAACCTTTGTAAAAGAGCCTTGGCTCAAAGGTACTTTGTAATCCTAGACACAAATAAATAAATAAACAACAACCTCCCTCCTGAGGTTATTAAAAAGCATGATGCCTTTCTCCCTATGAAAAAAAGACTCAGTGAGGTGGGATTGTGCTACAGTCTGTTTTTTCCAACAGTTTTGAAGGCCTACGTGCCTGAGGGCCTTATGGAATACAATGGCTATGAGGCAGCTAAAGCTGGACTTAAAAGAGATCTGCCTGAACTATTCTTAACTTTCAGTTTTTAGCAGGATATTTAACTAAGGCTCTCTTTCTGATACCAGTGTGTCTCAGTCACTTACTGATCTGCACAGTGAGTTAAATGCTGAGGGTTTTCCTTTTTTTTTGCCTCTTGTATTGTCAACTGTTACCTTTTCTTTTGAAATGCCATAGGAGATTACCGTAAAGCCTGGTGGTCACTTTGAACCTGCCCCTCGAAGTCTGTGTTCCGATGTTGTGATTTTCTCAGACTTATTCCGTTTATGTTCAGTCCATTCTCCATAATGCCCCATTTTGCTGCTTGTATTCGAAGGAACTTGTAAAATGCTTTAATTCTATTTGTTCAACAAAAGGCTCTAGTTAGCCCTCCGTGCTGCTTGCTGGGTCCTAACAATGCTTTATTTGCCCCAGGGGTGAACAGCTCATGACCTTGAGGTGGAGGTTTATTTTGTCCTGCCCTCAAGGGGGCAGCTTCCTCTCTTACGCGGGTGAGGGAAGAACTGCCGTCTTTACAATTCGGAAAATAGAAAAAAAAAAAACAGGCAACGTGGGCAATGGTTTCTTTTAGAAGGGCTAGTGCATCTTTTTAAGAATTACAATTTTTTTATTATATTAATCTCTTACAAGTTCTAATGGTATTTGCAGCTTGACTTAATTGGGAGGTTATCGTTTCATGTTTGGGCAAACTTGTTGGAAGTGATCCTCACCAGAGTTCGCAGTAGTTTGGGGCTCTGTGTGCAGCCGTATCACCAGATTGTTTCAGTTTTCTCCATTTTGTTTGAAGACCCCTGGAAGGCTTCAGCTGGAGCACCAATAGAATGTGGGTTTTGAATTTTCAAGAGCACGTATGGCGCGTGTTCCCTATTGTTGTGCATGTTTTTATTTTTTTTGTTTTTGTTTTTTCAGTTGTTTAACCAGGAATAGCACACTAAGCTGAACGCTTTTTTACAGGTGCGACCTGGGAGCACAGGGAAGTTAAGTGACTTACTCAGGGTCACACAGTATGCAAGTGGAAGCTGTGGGATTCAAACTCAGATCTGGTCTGCTGGATGTCACCAGATTTGCAGCTCAGAGCCTTTGAACCAGCTCTACTTGCCTTGAAGCATGTGCATAGGGGAGACATTCCACCCAACAGCATTGGCTCAGTTTTCAGAAGCAGCCCTTTTATTTAGATTTTTTTGGTTTGGTTGGTTTTGTTTCTGATAGTATTAAACACATAATACTGCATAACTTTAATATAATTGTATTTTTGATATAGTGGAGGGTGGATCAGTCGAGTTACCTGATCTCTGATTATCTCTGCATAATAACTTCCTTTTTGTGACTGATTTAAGATGTGCTCCTTCTAATCTGGTGTTAACTTTTTAGTCCCAGTCCGTGGGAAGTTCACTGTCAAGTCTGCGCAAAAAGTGACTACCAGTGGAAAGGAAACAATGTTCTGCCCTTCACCAGACAGATGCCTACTAAGGTGTCTACGTGGAAAAATAAAGTGTTTTTTGTTTTGTTTTGTATTTTAAATATCCAGTCATAGGTATTTTTCTCCATGGCAGTTGTACCACAGTAATAATGTTGTTGCTATCACTGATTACACAAGATCTGCACTCACTACCTGAGTGGTGCTAGGTCCTATGTAGTCCCATTATACCAATGTTGATCCCACCTATTACTGTTATGCTGAGAACTATTTTACTGTTTAATTCAATTATAGTCATTCTTAAGGTTTATAAATGTGTTCTTTCACTGTGTGTCTTAAAATGACTAATGCAGATGTCAAATAATCTTTAAGGTTTTTATTCAGCATTTCTACAGTGCATTTGTTATAAATTATCAACATCCAAATGCAATATGGATTATAATTGTTACATAGCATGATCAATTTCCAGTTTATATAAGGAGTTCATTTCTAGAGGAACTGATAAGGTTTAAAACACTTTAGGTCTCTTAGTGACTTAGCATTGTTACTGAAGATTGAGCCCCCCTGACCTGGTTCCAATGCCCCCGCAGTATGGCTTAACCTGTTGCCGCCACCCGCGTCACCCTCCACAGAGCCACAAGAAATTGAAGATCAAACTTCCTCGACCTGGGTGTGCTGCCCCTGCAGTACGACTTTACCTGCAGCCACTGCCTGTCTCACCCTCCATAAAGCCACAAGAAATTGAAGATTGAGCCCCCAAACCCAGGTGCGCTGCCCCCACAGTACAGCTTTACCTGCTGTACCACCCACCTCACCCTAAGCAGAGCCACAAGAAATTGAAGATTGAGCTTCCCTGACCCGGGTGCACTGCCCCTGTGGTACGACTTTACTTGCTGCCACCACCTGCCTCACCCTCTGTAGAGCCACAAGAAATTGAAGGTACGACCCCCTAGGATCCCCAGGGATAATTTCAAACTTGGCAGTTTTCCCGCTTGCCTGTGATTTGGCCATCTTCCAAGGGTACAGCTCCTGATTGGCTCTTAGTAGAGCAGACGGAATACTGCTGTCTTTTTGCTCTCTGTTGCTGTTTGGACTTTTTGCTCTTATGCTCTCAGTCGAACAGCTCCTGTTCAAAATTTCTGTCCTGCCCCCTCCCCACCCCTTCACTCTTTTAAAACCTACTGCTGCACCTATGACTCCTCCCTTGTGCAGCTCATCCAATTGAAACACAGCAGTATTCACCCCCAGGATTTCTTCTCTCCCTCTCTACCTGTATTACCTTGTTCTGTGGCTGTCTGTGATTGTAGACCAAGTAGCTAAAATCCTCTTGTCTTTCATAAGCAGCTAATCCCCACTCTTCCTCTGCAGCTCCCTATGTCTAACACATTTTTGTCTCTATATGTTCATTTGGCCACACCTATCTCACATGTCATCCACCTTGTCCCCCTCCTCCTTCTTCCTCCTCCTGTTTCTCCTACTCATCTTCCTCTCCTTCCCTCCAGCATCCCCTCCTTCCTGTCACTTCCCCTTTCAGCAACCCTGGCCCAATCCCCCTCAACCACCTTTCTTTTTTGCCCCTCTTTTCGCCCCCTACTTTCAACTCCCCATGGCCCACCCTTATCCATATATCTCTACCTTCCCCTCTTCCAACACCAATTTACCCTCTCCTCCTTCCTCACCTTACTCCCCCCATCATCCACCCTCTCTACTCCCTTCCCACCTTCAAAACCTTGAGGCGCTATATTGCTGCTTAAACTTCTCCATACCGCCCACCACGGACAGCTCCACCAAATCCAAACTCCCCCATTCCTTCACCTATCCCTCCTCCTCCTTCTGCTCCTCACTAGTGACATCCAACACAACCCTAGCTCCCCCGTGCCCCACAACTCCTTCACCTCGTCCACAACCTTTCCTGGGTCACCCATGCCCCAGATCTTGTCCTCTGTCCCTAAGGGCCTCCGTATCTATCACCTTAATGCCAGGAGTCTCCTCCCCAAACTGGATTCCCTGTTTGGATTACCCAATATCACCCTGACATACTCCGCGTAACCGAAACTTGACTGTCAGTCAAAATCCCTAACTCATCCCTTGCCATTCCTGACTTTAACTTATTCCGACAGGACAGAGGAAAGAGAGGTGATGGGGTAGCTTTGTATATTAGGTAATCCATCTCGAGCTCCATCATCCTCAAGGAATCCTGTCCCTCCTCCCATGAGCTCATTATTGCCTATGTATCCCTACCCTCCTCTGTCCCCCTCTATGTTGGTTCTTTGTATGCCCCACCCAAGGCCTCACCGGACTCCATTATCAAGGTCATCTCCACTATCTCCACCCTCACATCCAAAGGTGGTCTCCTGCTCCTAACTGACTTCAATATTGACTGGCTCTCCCCATCTGCCAGGCCCACCTCCCTATCAATCGAAGCCCCCAACCTCTCTCAACTCATCCAAGAACCTACCTATCTAAACTCTTGATCCCAAAATCCCTCCCTCCTTGACTGGATTTTATCATCCAACCCCCACCACATCAATACCTCGGGCATCCTCTCCGACATCTTCAGTGATCATTATATTACCTATTGTCCTGAGTCCCGGTCAGACTGTCCGACGGTCACAAGGGCCTGGTGCAGACACCCCCTCCCGAAAAGCCAAACTCCTGCAGCCATCCAGTCCTGAGGTCCTGGTCAGATGGACCGACAGTTGCGAGGCCTGGTGAACAACCTCCCGAGAAGCGAACTCCTGCCGCCATCCAAATCCTGAGTCCCGGTCAGGCCGGACCGGCGGTGGCGAGTGCTGGTGCAGACACCCGAGAAGCCGAACTCCTGCAGGTACGGAACAGCGGACACAGCTGCAGCTTCAGAACAGTGGCGCAGTTCAAAGCTGTGCTTTGGCGCCTTTTTTCTCGTAGTGTTTTCCTGTCGGCATAGCAGTGGAGATAGTTTTTTACTTTCAGCCAAATCTTCACCTTGTACCTTAAAGTGCCCAGGAACTGCATATAAGCCTAATATAATATTTTGCTTTAAAGGAAATGTAGAACAGAGATTACTGCATGCATTGTGGCCAAATTAACTGTAAATCAGCCTAAAAGAAACTGTAGAACTGATTGCTGCATGTACTGTGAGCCAAAAAAAGAAAAGAACTTAACCTTAGGAGCAGCCATCTTAACCATCTGCTAATAGCCTTGACAATGCTCTCAGCCATGTCCCGATAGCAGCGTTGTGTTACAAGTCTCCACGCCAATTCTCTGTACTGTATAAATAATTGTTACCTGCTTCCTCTCCACAGCCATCCAAATCCTGAGTCCCGGTCAGACAGACCGACGGTCACAAGAGCCTGGTGCAGACACCCCAGAAGCCAACTCCTGCAGGTCGAACTGCAGACACAGCTGCAGCTCCAGAACAGTGGCGCAGTTCAAACCTGTGTGCTGCCCCGCCCCACCACCACCCTTGGTCGACACTCAACTTATAGACTGAGTTAGCCAATAGGGACGCGTGGTGTTTTAACTAATCAGCCCTACTTCCACCTGCAGATTATATTCATTGACCACTTGAGGATCCTGCCTGCCAACACGTTATCTCTCTTCCTTTATCCCATACACCAGTATGTCCCTTGTAGTGTTCTGTATACTGCTACCTCATCATGGTGCTGTCCCCCCACTATCCCTGCAATGAATCTCTCCAGCTCTATTGTAGGCACACATCTGCCAGAATCTCAGCCTTCTGTGCAAATCCCCCACTGCTCCTAGCCTTCCCATCTGTTTTCCACTCACCACTAACGCACATCGCATGCTGGACCACCCCATCGCCCCACCACACCCACCACCGGCGTCCACCCCTGCCCCCTGTACACAGTAGAAGGTGGGCCTCTCTGTCCTATCACCTGCCTCAACTCCCTACCCATCCCCTGCACTGCCCCCAGATCCTTGCATCTGCCCAAGCACCTCTACCACAACCGCCATAGTCCTCTTCTCGCCTCATCACCTTACTCCTCATGCTCTCTGGGAATGTCCACCCTAACCTGGACCTGGACCCTCTACCCCCATCGCCCCTACTGGGCATGGCCTCTACATTGCCTCTATGAATATCTGCAGTGTCCCAAGGAAGACTGCTGCACTACAGTGTTGGGTCTCCCAACAGTTGCCCGACATTCTTGCCATAGTGGAGACCTGGCTCTCCCAATCAACTCCCGACTCTGCTGTCTCCCTTCCCAGCTTCACCCTTTTTAGATCATGTGGGTAAGCATGGTGGCGGATGTGCAGTCTACCTGCATGACTCCCTCCTGGGCCACACTACCTACCCCCAAGCTCGAACCACGGTGCCCAAGCCATCACCCTAAAAATCACCCCTGACCCAGGCCGTGGCCCTCTTTACCTTACAACCACTTACATACCCACGGGCACAAAGTCTAGCTATCCACTCTCTCACTGACTGTCTCTCTACCCTGCCACACAAAGCTGAACAGCTCGTCCTAGGTGACCTCAACATCAACTGGCTTGGCTCCACTACAACACACATTAATGACAACTTCACAGCCCTTGACCTATCTCAATTAGTCACTTGTCCCACCAGATTTGATCAATCAAGTGGGTCCAGCTCCCTCCTTGATATAGTACTCTCCAACCGCCCCCACAATTCAAGTCTATTAACATCCTAACCAACTCCCTTATCGACCACTCACCAATTCTCTGTTTCTGGTCCTCCCCCACACTCTATCCCACATGCAAAGCCATGCCCCATTGCCGCTTTCACCCCGGGGACCTTTATAAACTAAAGCAGTACCTAGCCCTGCTCGACTGGTCTCCGATCTCCCTCGCAATGGATATACACACTGCTCTAGCCTTCCTCACCAGAGCCTTCTGCAAGGCCTGTGACATCTTTGCCCCTGTCACCAGCACCCACTCCAAGAGATCCAATGCTGCCTGGATATCCCCCTCACTGTTCCAGAAACTGAAGCAGTGGAATAACCTGTGGCATATTGCTGTTGAGTCCGGCAGGACAGCCGACAGGCAAGCATATAATGCCGCTCGCAACCAATGCACCTGGACCATAAGGCAAGCTAAGGCCAGATACTATCAAACCATCTTGGCCTCATCCTGGGGCTCTGCCTGAGCTTTCTGTGATAACATTAAGGAGCTTAATGGGAAAACCCGCTCTCCCCCCCCTTCTCAGATGGTTATTAACGGCGCAATTAATACTGACCAACCACGTGTTGCTGACTGCCTCAATGCAACATTTTCTGACCTAAGTCCTTCCTGCCCACTTCTTCGATCCTATCCATGCATCCAACCACCCTGCTATTGCTCGACCCCCATTTCTCTTCCAGACCATATCTCCTCAAGATGCTAAGTCACTCATCCTAAAAGCCCTCGCCTCCTGCAACCCTAGTTGTGACCCCCTTGATTCCAGGATTCTCCGCCTAACACTTGATGTCATGTTAGCCCCCCTCACTGACCTTCTTAACAAATCCCTATGCCTCGGCCAACTCCCGAATGCATGGAAATTGGCTCAAATTAGCCCTATCCATAAAAATGGAGACCACACATTAGCAAACAACTACAGACCTATCTCCATCCTCCCCCCCCCCAAAGCCCTGGAGAAAGTAGTATCCACCCAACTCATGGATTATCTATCCAAGCACAACATACTATGCCCACAGCAGCATGGCTTCTGCCCTGATCACAGCACCACTACAGCCCTATTGGAGTTCTCCCACCAAATACACTCTGCACTTGATGCTGGGGAGATCACCGGGGCAGTGTTCATTGACCTATGCAAGGCCTTTGACACTGTGTGTCACCCACTATTGCTTGACTCCCTCTGACAGCTTGGTGTCTCTACTGGCCTTCTGGCCTGGTTCTCCAGCTACCTCCGTGACAGATCCCAACGGGTCAAAATAAATGATATTCTATCAACTGCCTGCCTGTACACTCTGGGGTCCCTCAAGGCTCCATCCTGGGTCCACATTGTTCAGTCTCTTTCTAAACATCCTCCCCAGCTCCTGCTCTGGCGAAATGCTTCTATACACCGACGATGCAGTCCTCGTCGCCTCACACCCCGACCCACTCACACTCCAGAGCTCCCTGCAACTCACCTTCAGCCAAGCGGAAAAGTAGTTCCTCGACCATCGTCTGGTTCTGAACTCCAGGAAGACAAAATCTATGATTTTTGCACACCGCCAAAGTAACTCCAGAAATGCTCCCCTTTGCATCATCCCCAGCATCCTACATCCTCTTGAACAGGTATCAACACACAAATACCTGGGCATCACCTTCGACTCAGCTTTCTCCTTCCATGCCCATCTTAACTCTCTGTCCTCTGCCATGAATGCCCGGATTGGACCTCACCGCCACAAAGACTGCCTCCTGAGTTTGCCCCACGGCTGGCTATCATTTCCTCCATCCTGTCTTTGGTTGATTATGGACTCTTACCTATGCAGCTGCTGACCCCACTGCCCTCACCAAAGTCCAGACCTCTATCAACAAAGCCTGCAGACTCCTGACTGGTGCCCCTAGCAGAACCCACACATGCCAGCTCTACTCCACCTTGAGCCTACTCACTTTTGAAGAATGCCTGCAATACCACACTTGTATACTAGCAAAAAAGACTCTACTTGGGCTGTCCCCCCCAGGAGTCGCCACATCCCTTAAACGGGCCTCCCATTCAGTTGTCACCCAAAATACAACAAAAGCCACCTTCCAGGTGCCAAGAGCCAGGACCTCGCTCACCCAAAAGTCTTACCACTAAGAGCACCGTCCTGGTATAACTCCCTCCCCATGCACATTACTTACATCTCCAAAATCGGCCCTTCAAAATCGCCCTACGTAAACACCTCACTGACACTTGGAGCTGTAAATACCCATTATAGGGCCTTACTGAGAGCACCGTTACTGACCCAATATGCAAATATAGATCCCCCCCCAGCAACCACCACCTAGTACTCTTAGTCTCTTATAGTATTATGTATGTACTAGTTTACTTAGAATAGCTTCTTGTAGCCTGTACACTACACACTGTAACTTGCGTGCTCCACTGTGTCACTGAAATTGCTCAGTTTTTGTGTGCTCTTCTGTATCTAACGTATATTGTTCACTGAAATGCCTTGCTTTGTATACTCTTTTGTATCTCACCTGTATTGTTCTCCACTGTCTTGCTCCACCAATATGTTGTCTACCCTTCCTGTGATGAAGTGCCTTTGTAAATGAGTCTTTGACTCAAAGGTTGTAAATCCAGATTGTGAATAAATAAATAAATATTGCATCCGCAAAATCCACATCCCCCACTCCCCTCCCAAATTCATATGGACCTGCCCCTTCCACTCCCTTGGCAAAGCCGCCCTGCTGCATGACCTCTAAATTGCCGACTGGAAACCAGTCTTTTCCACCCCTGATGTAGGCCTTGCCTTAACCCACTTCTGTGACATCTTCAGTTGCACTTGGGACTTGCAAGTACCCCTCAGGAAAGCAAGGGTGGAGCACCACCACCACCACCTCTGGATCACTTCTGACCTCACTGCCATGTGCCGTTCTAGTGGCAAAGCTTGGAAATACTACAAAGCATCTCTAACCCTAAGTGACCTCCAATCTTACAAACAACTTAGAAACAAGTGCACCAAGGCTAATCGCCAGTCCAAGGCCTCTTATTTTAAATCCAAACTTGATCAAAGCCAAAACTCTCCAGCTTCTTTCTGGAAGGTGATTCACTCCCTCCTGGATCCCCCCTCTCCCAAAAAGCCTGCCCAATCCTTAACTTCGATGGCTGACCAATCTCCGACCCTGCCTCTGTAGCTGATGCTTTCGACAAGTTCTTCATCTCTTGTGCCCTGCCCGACTCCCTTTCCCCTCCTGCCACATCTCCCTCTCCTCCTGACCCTCCCCCCTCGACCTCTGGCTTCCTCTTTTCTCCTTTCTCTCCTCTTGAAATGCACTCCATGCTCCTCTCTCTCAACCCCCTCCAGATCCAGCCCCGACGGCCTCCATCCTAAGTTGCTCCACATCTTCACCCCCGCTATAGTTGCCCCCTTGACACACATACTAAACCTCTCCCTCTCCACAGCCTCCGTCCCAAATGCCTGGAAGTCAGCCAAAGTCCTCCCTTTGCACAAGGGTGGTGATCCATCATCCCCTGGAAATTATTGACCTATTTCGCTCCTCCCCTCCCTTGCCAAAGTCCAGGAATCCCTCATTGTGGCCAAACTCTCCAACTTCCTTTCCTCAACTAACTCCCTATCACCTGTACAATCAGGTTTTTGGAAAAACATTCAACCATCACCTCTCTGCTGCACGTCACCAACTCCATCTTCACTGCCATGGACCAAAGCCATATCACTGCCGCTATCTTCATCGACTTGGCTAAAGCTTTTGACTCCATCTCTCATCCTCTCCTTCTTCACAAACTTATTTCACTCAGCCTTGCTAAACCTGCAGTTGACTGGTTTCATTCTTACCTCCAAAATCGTCAACAATCAGTCCAAGTAGGTTATGCACTTTCTACCCCTCTCCCTATCCACTCTGGAGTTCCACAAGGCTCTATCCTTGGCCCCATCCTTCTCTCTGTCTCTTTATAAATGACCTTCTCTCTGTTTGTCATTCCTCTAACATGCACATGTACGTGAATGACACTGTCATCTATGTTTCTGGCCCATCCTATGACATTGTCCTCCCCGATCTCCAAAAAACGACTTCAACAATGTACAGTCCTGGTTCCAATCAAACCAGCTTAAATGCAACACCAAAAAGACAGTCACCATGTTTTTTTGTTCCAGACGGAAGTTAAACTCCCTTCTAGCCCCCTCCCCCACAGAGATCACCACCCAGGATGGGTCTTCCGTCAAGATAGTCCCTACCTTCAAGTATCTGGGTGTTTGGCTGGACAGTCACCTTGATTTCTCTACAGACATCGACGCCATCTGCACCAAACTTCAGCCCCAACCCACCGTCCTTTACTGCCACAAAAACAGCCTCCCTCTTCCAACTTGGCGTAAACTAGTCCTCAAAACTATTTTGCCAGTCCTGGACTATGCTGAAGTAGTCTATGGTACTGCTCCAGCCTCCTCCCTCTCCAAACTTGACACCCTATTTCATTTCTTCTGCCGCTTTGCCACCAGCTTCCCCCATCTTACCCAACACTGTCTCCTCTATGCCCCTTTCTCCTTCGCTCCACTCTTCCACCCACAAGAGATTGATCCACTGTACATTTCTCATTGTCAAGTTCTGGTTTGGCTCCCTACCTATCTTCCTGCCTCACACCTGCCAAGCCCACAACCTACTCTCTATGCCACAGAGACTCTCGGACCTTCTCCATTCCCCATCCTCACACCACTGCCGGCCAGTCTGCCTTTTCATACCATTTCCCTTTACTCTGAGAACACCTACCCTCTGACCTTCACTTTGCCTCCCCTCTCTCATCCCTTAAAAGACTTCTTAGACTACTCCCCTCACCTCTGTGCCCCCAATGCTCCTAAACTCCTCAGTGTCCCCTCAATATTTTCCTCTATAATGCCCCCTGCTCTGTGTTCACAGATCTTCCTCAACCTGAGCTGCCACCCTCCTGACTCTTAAGCTCTTTTACTGCCTGCCCCCGGCCCATGCTAGTGGCCCCTTTGTGTCAAAATGTATAACTGCTTGTCTTGCATTGTATTCCTGTCAATTCTGATAAGTGTTTTTACCTTCCCAATGTGCTTAAAACATATTAATCTCTTGTAATCTCTTATTTATCCATTTGTTTTGTAACATTTTGTTAACTGCTGTATGTACTTTGTACTCGGGTTGCACCTGGAAACAAACCTCGGCTCAGTGTGCCTCTTCTCGGTCACCAATTTTAAATAAATTGTGTGTGTGGGGGGGGGGCATGCAGCGGGTTAAGTCAGGCTGTATTTAGTCATTCGAGTAATGCGTTGTAGTGGAGTTGGTGGGATTGTTCAAATCTTAAACTCTAGTATTTTTTATAATCTTCTTAGAACGTTCATAACTCTGTTTTTGTATGCAACACTATGTGGGTGGGTTTTTTTGTATTGTTTCTTGAGAATTCTTGTGTACATCTTTCTCTTTCTTAATCTTCCATTTTAACATGTTTTACTCTTTTCTTTCTTCCACGTCTTCATTCAGCTGTCTGTTTCTCTCACTAAAAGTGAACTCTAGTGGCACCGTTCGGAAGATGGGTACAAAGTTTGCTAACCTTCCACATTTACTTGAGTCTCTCTTGAATTTTAATGTCTAATACAGAAAGTCTAGTGCTTATTACCTGGAGTGTTAGAGGGCTCAATCATAAAATAAAAGGATACTCTGTGCTTAGACACCTCAAAACAAATTAACCCAGCCATAGTATTTTTGCAAGAAACTTATCTCAGAAAAGTGCATTATGACCTGATGTAGATGGAATGGGTGGGACAAGTCTATGGCACAGGAAATATCTCTAAAAAGGCAGGGGTCCTAATTTTATTTAGAAGAGGCTTGTCCTTCCAATTCTGTAGTTCAGTAGACGATCCAGCCGGTCATGTTTTGATAATTAATGGCAACTTGAGAGAGGAATATATCACCCTGGTTAACATTTATGGCCCAAATTCTCCCTCCCATGACACATTTAACACTGTTTTCAACCACTTAACCCCTTGCTTAGATAGTACCATAATCCTAGCCAGTGACACAAATGTCATTTTAGATCCCATACTTGATAAGTCTAAATTTCGTCCAGCTGTATCAAAAACAGACAAGGATTTAGCTCATTTATCTGAAAACCTTGGCTTGGTGGACGCTTGGAGATCCATGAATCCTAGCACAAAAGACTACACTTTTTGGTCTAGTTGTCACCACTCTAGATCCTGGACTGACCAAATATCCATTCCTAAAGTGTCAGTTACTAGGATTATATCGGTTGAAATAATGCAGCAAGTTATCTCGGATCATACTCCGGTCCATCTTGCTATTAGAGAATCTCTCAACCACAGCATGGGTAGGAGATGGAAATTCAACTTCCTTCCACATAATCCTGACTTCTCTCTTAAAATACTGGGACTTATGAAAGAATTTGTAACCATTAACAAACCAGAAAATACATCTTGGAGCACAAATTGGGAGTGTATGAAGTCATGGCTTCAAGGGCACATCATTAGTGCAGCCTCTGCTTTTAACAAGCATTTGTCAATGCCGAATGTTGTCTTGCTGGCATTGGCAGTGGTAGTGCAGGAGTTAGAGAGATGCATAATATGAATGGCAATGAAGTATGGAACCGACGTCAACCCCACCCCACCCTGCAGAGAGTGACAGGCACTTAGGTGTGCCTTTGGTCGTCGGCCATAACGCTCATGCCATTTCACCTCACCCTACTCTGCAGACTCTGGTAAGTGTCACGTTGTGCCTTGGGGTCATCGGGCCTTATGCTCACCCCATTCCATAAGGAAGTACATTGAGATGGGTGCAGTATAGGAAAATGGGGTGAACTTTGGGGCTGAAGAGTCCAAGGCACACTTTGATGCCTGTCAGTGGCTGCAGGGTGGGGTGGGGTGCAATGACATGAGCATTGGAAAGTTTTAATCTACTAAACCCAATTCAATCTGGTTTCTATCCAGTGCATAGCACTTCTTCTGCCCTTGCCAAGGTTATAAATGACTGGTAGTCTGCACTTGATAACAAGCAATATATATGCGCCTTGTTTCTGGACCTTAGCAAGGCTTTCAACACGGTGGACCATTATTTACTCCCAATAACCCTGAAGAAAGTTGGGTGGGCAACCTGGTCCTAAGCTGGTTTGCAAACTATCTTGTGGACAGAGAGCAGCAGGTCAAGGCTCCAAAAAAATACTCCTTAGAGGTGTCCCCCAAGGATCCATACTTGGTCCACTTCTCTTTGTCATTTATATTAATCAAATTGACACTGGCCTAAAGTCATCTAGTATACATCTCTTCACTGATGATACAGTGCTATACATTAACAGATCAACTCCGGATCAAGCCATTTTGGACCACTGGAATGATTTTGACATCCTCCAAAAATATAAACTCAACTTGAAACTCCTGCTCAATGCCAAAAAAACTAAGACAATGATTTTCTCTCCACTGGCTCCTCATCTCAAAAAAAAAAAAAACCAGGATAAGGTTCCTCACATAAGCAGCCTTTTGGGAGATGCCCTGGAGTTTGTGGAACAATTCAAATACCTGGGGGTCTGGATTGACTACAAATTGTCCTTCACTGATCACATTGAAGAACTCACTAAGAAACTGCATCAAAGTCTCTGTATTTTCTTCAGGATCAAGCACTCACTAACCCAGGAATCTAGAAAATTCCTAGTCCAAGCTACCTTCTTGCCTCTTCTAGACTATGCGGACTTCCTATATAGTAATAGTACTAGCACAGCTCTCTCCAAGCTTGATGCCCTATACCACAGAACCCTTAGGTTCATTTTGGATGCCCCTTATGACACGCACCACTGCATCCTCTATTCTTCCATAGGCTGGAGCTCCCTTAGCTTCAGGAGGCAAAAGAATGTTATTCTACGGACATATAAGGCAATCACTCATAAATTACCTCAGTACTTCACAAGCTGCCTAACTCTCTGCATCCCTAGTGCCTATTCTCTCAGAAGTCTTACGATCTTATCTCTGGCTATCCCTAAAGTTAAAACGCGCTTTGGTAGAGCCTCAATAAGCTTCACTCTTCCTATGCTCTGGAATAAGATCCAGGAAACCTAAAGGCTCACTTCCCCTATCATGTTCTCCCTCTTCACATCCTTGTTCCTGAAGACCTTCTCTGAGATCTGTCATTGCTTCAAGTCAAGGTCTTAACAACATGATTTTTTACTGCTTTAAATTCTGGACTTAAACCTCAACCATTGCCTGAGGCATCATTTGAGTTCTCCCTTCTGTCATTGTTCAAATCAAGGTCCCAACATCACGATCTGTCTTTGATTCAAATATTGGACTTAAACCCAAACCCTTGCCTGTGGCATCAGTTGTGTTCTCCCTTTGAACAGTTCTACCTCCCTAGGCCATCATGTCCAACCCTCTCCTGTCTCGGCTGACCTTCCCTCCCCAGTCCCTATACCCCCTCCCCTTCCCACCCCACTTGACAGGACATGCCTACAGTACTTATCAAAGGACTCTTACATCTCAATCTTCTTCGTACTTTGACACTAGAGGAACTGCCACTCCTGCTCACTATGACTCCTCCAATGATGTTTACTGTATAAACTTTAGCTCATTACCTTACATCCATATATCTGTATCTGTGCAATTGTATTTAAAGGGCACTACCTTCTGTTGAACCTTTTGCTATGTTCTGGTGCAAGTATCTTGTTACATGTGATAGTTATATGTTATTATGTTGTTATTATTACTATGCAATTGTTATGTGCATTCACTCAATCTGTTATGTCTTAACCCTGTTGGCAATTGTTTTGCCCCAGGTTCATCTTGTAAATGAGCTTGCCTCGATGATGTTCCATCTGGCAAAATAAAGATTTTGATTGATTGATTGATTGTAAACTAGATGTGTGAAACCACATTTCAGGCAGAATGTGAAAAATGACAGCTGTACTGTTCATAAGGAGGCATGCAAAAATGGCAATGTTGAAAATCTGAAGTAAAAATATTAATTCTCAAACTTAAGACTGTGCATGGAAACTGCGCAACGCATGCTCGTAATATAGTCATTTTGTGGAATTTTGTCACCAAATTTTCAACATGGGCATTTTGGGACCTCTGCTCATGAACAGTTGTTACTGTGATTTTCTTACTCTGTCCCAAACATTGTTTTCCTACAGCAACTGCGCCATTGTGTGCCGGATGTACAAAAACACATTTCGAGCAGGATGTGGAAAATGACAGCTGTACTGTTCATGAGGAGGTGTGAAAAAATGGCAATGTTGAAAATCTGGAGTAAAAATATAAAAAATTCTCGAAGTTATGAACTTGAGTGGAACTGCGCAACGCACGCTCGTAACACAGTAATTTTTTGGAATTTTTTCTCCAGATTTGCAACATAGGCTTTTTGGGAGCCCAGCTCATGAACAGTGACACTGTCATTTTGTTAATCAGTTCCAAAAGGTGACTCTGCACAGTGACCATGAAATCACCTTTCCGGCCCAAATAATGAGATGACAGTGACTGAATTCATGAGGTGGGGTCCCAAGAACCCCATGTTGAAAATTTGGTGCCAAAATTCACAAAAATGGCCAAGATATGCATTAAAGTTGAAAAAATATGTGGTGGGGGCGATGTGTGAAGGTGGAGTACACAGAGGGTGTGTGTAGGTTGAGGGAGGGGCACCGGACACGTTGAGGGACCGTTTTCTCAATTTTCAGGTTAAAAAACCCCATAAAAACAATATAGGCTGTTTTTCTTATTTTGCAGGTGTGTTTTGGCACTCTGGGGTGGGTTCCCAGTGTGCCACCTGTATTTTGGGGGAGGGATACTGAATCTGACGGGGATTGGGCTTCCCCGTCTGCAAACTGAACTGGGAAGGGGGCATGCTGATAGGTGGATTGGGCATCCCCAAATTCGGCTTGATTGGGACTGTGTGACAGATGGTGACAGCCACCGCCATCTATTATTGAAATGTTACACCAGGCAAGGCGTGCCCTGCAATGAGGGGGAGCTCCCTCACTGCAGAGGCTAAATCATTTCAAGTTGGTGGCACACTTTTTGCACTGCTGTCATAGACAGCATACAAGCTAATTCATGCCATGGAGCCCAGTCCAAATAAGCAGTGGCGCTACTGGCCACAACATGACCACGCCTCCAAAACTTGCTATTCCAAGCTACCCCAATATGTTGCTTGAACGTGCGCAAGACTACATAAAAAGGAAAGGGACAATAAGAAAAACATATTACTTAATAGAATTATGGAAAAAGAAAAAGATCTAGCAGGGGACACATATGGTAACAAGTGGAGGGAATGGTCCAGCTTGAAATCAGAGTATAATGAACTAACAAGATGTGAGGCCGAGTTTTTCACCCGGAAAGCTAAACTCAACTACGTACTGTAGACTCGGGACCCAGATCATCAAAAATCTTTGCATGTCATATGAAACAAATTAGCTCAGCAACATCTATACCAATGCTCAGGGACATCATGGATGACTTGATAATGTCTGGTCATAAAAAAAAGCAATGAACAATTCTTTGCTTTCTACAAGGCACTTTACTAAGGTGTCCTGTAGTAATACTACGCTTAAGGATTTCTGAGAAGATTTGCTGTTGCCTGAGATACCCACAAACTTAATAGATGACCTGGATGCAGTAATATCGGAACAAGAAATACTTATGGTAATTAACAATCTAAAAAAGAATAAAACTCCTGGGCCAGATGAGTTTTCTGTTAACTTTTTTCAAGCCTTTTCTGAAGAATTATTACCTGCCATTAAAGGAGTTTTTAATGAGGCCTTTCACAAGGGGTTTGTTCCCGGAGTATGACAGAAGGGCTAATCACTCTAATTCATAAGCAAGGGAAATATTTCTTATTATGCATCAACTATAGACTGATATCACTAATGAATTCTGATATTAAAATATTGGCCAAAGTCTTAGCCAGTAGATTAGAGAAAGTAATACATTATATTGTAGGGCCCCAACAAACGGGTTTCATAAAGGGTAGATTGGCAGCTGACAACACTAGGAACCTATTCCATATCATGTCACATGCTAACGCAGCCAAGTAACACATGAGGCTGCTATCATTGGATGTTGAAAAGGCATTCAATGGGATTTTGTGACCCCATAGTATTAGTACTTTGCAGTTATATAAATTTCTTCAAAATTCAATTAATTGGATCCAAATTTTGTCTAGGAATACCACGTCAGCTGTGATTACAAATGGGCTCACATCTTCTTTCTTCCCTGTAGAGAGAGGTACCAAGCAAGATTGTCCTCTGTCCCTCCTTTCTATTCAATCTGACCATTTACCCACTAGTCAGAAAACTAGTATCATCTCAGGGTATTGAGGGGATCAAGATAGCAGGCAGGGAACACTTACAGGTAATCTCTCTGTATATGCAAATGACATCCTTCTCAATCAATCATTCAATCAATCAAAATCTTTATTTATCCAGGTGAACACCATTGAGCAGTGCTCATTTACAAGATGGACCTGGTTATAACAACTTAAAGTACCATACATTTATATACAAAAAACCACATCAAAGTAATATACATTTGTATACAATCAAACATGAGTTTACAATGAATACCGTTCCAAGGTGACTAGAGACAGCGACACAGATAGTCTAACAGCAGTTAGAAGCATTCATAATATATAGTCAATGTGTACACAATAATATCTGGGTGGAATTAGAAAGGTACAAGATTACCTAATATAGCGAATAGCAGACATATATAACATGTACAGCGCCTGGTCCGGGCAATGGCAACAAAGCTAATTAGGACAGGAAAGAGGATACCAGAGGGGTTACAGAGAAGATGGAGGGCAGGGGAATACAGGAGGTGGGAGGGGAAGTAAGACAGGTAAGGGTGAAAGGTGGATGGGAACCAAGTGGCCATGGCATAATGTGAGGAGTCAATCAGGATTGATGAATGCCTCAGACGCAGAGGTTGGCTAGTGGTATGGGAAACAGTAACAGGGTTCCCTACTGGAAAGGGCATATAGTGTCTTGAAGGTATCCAAGCTGACAGGGATGCTCAATTTCAACATTTTTTGTAGTTTATTCCACAGGGAGGGTAGCATAAAGCTTATAGCCACTCTACCAAAGCATGATTTAACCTTGGGTAATTCAGAGAGATAAATGCGTAACTTCACAGAGCGTAGTTTCCAAACAAGCTAAATGGGAGACAGCCAGAAATATATTTTGGAAGTTTTTTGGTGATAGCTCTGAATGTCCATAGTGCAGCATTTGTATTCCGCCTGTACTGAAGGGAAGTCCGCCCCATGGCTGCATACAGGGAACAATGATGAGTGGACAGGGGAAGACCAGTTATAAACCTAAGTGCATTATGATAAAGCATGTCCAATTTCGCAAGAGAAGAGGCGGGGCGCTGACTATAAAGGAAATCCGCGTAATCTATCAGAGAAAGAAACGTTGTTTGGACCAAACGCATCTTAGCATCTCTACTAAGAAATGTGTTTATTCTGAAGAAAAGACCTAGTCTCTGCCTTAGTTTCTTTAGCAGGTCCTCAGTGTGCTCAGTGAATGGCAGTCTATGGTCAAGCCACACTCCCAAATGTTTAAATTTAGTAACAAATTCCAAGTTTTCTCCTAGAATTGTGGTAATCTGTGGAATTGCTCCAGCACTAGCAGGGTTCACTGCATGAATGAAGGGAGAAAAAGCATCACTTATGTTTTTTTTGCATTGGGTAGAAGCTTTTTGTTTAGAAGCTGGCTCTGCAGCAGGTTAAATTTAGCTTGAAGGTCTCCACAAGCAGCTTCCGGTGTCGGGCGGCTTAGGTAAAGTACCGTGTCATCTGCGAACAAGTGTATATTGGCCTTGTTTATGCTGTCATCAATGTTATTAACTTCTCTATCTAACTAACCCCAAAATATCAATTCCGGAGATTAGGCGGATCATAGATAGTTTTGGAAAAGTTTCTGGATATAAACTCAATATATCTAAAACACAGTTCTTGCCACTAAATCATGTGTGTAAGAAGGAGGAGCTGGATGGCACTAGGATTTCATGGTCTAAAGACTATATTGATTATCTAGGTATTAGAGTCTACCGATCAATCTCTGAATCGACTCAACAAAACCTCAACATTTTAAAAAATAAAGCCCATAATGACATTCTCAGGTGGAAAAAGTTGCCTCTAGGTCTCTGGGGCAGGTTAGAGGCTATAAAAATGACCCTTTTACCTAGGGCTATTTATTTATTTCTAATGCTCCCTTGTTGCATAACTAAAAATTGCTCTCTGGCTTAAATGGCTTGGCTGCAAAATTCATTTGGGTGTTTAAGAAGCGTAGAATGTCTCATGTCAGGATGTCAAGGACTAAGAACAGGGGTGATCTGAAAGTGCCAGAATTTTACTTTTACTACCTTGTGTGTAGAGCATTGCAGTTCTCTAAATGGTTGTTTCATGTGTCTACAGTATACTCCTGACTGGTTACACATGGAAACAGAGATTCTGGCTTGTCGCGTTATTAACATTAATGCCCTACTGTTTGCTAAAGCTAAATTATCCAAGTCAAACAAGGTGATTACGGATTCTATGTAACAAATTAGTCAATGGAGTGAATTACTTAAATTAAATAAGAGTAAGTCCAGATCACAACCCTTACGGGGTAACCCCAACTTTTCTATCAATAAAATAACCCAGCAGAGGCCAGAATGGGAAACAAATGGAATACATTATCTAAAGGACATAGTGAGACAAGAAAATTTTAGGGCTTTTCATGCCTTAGTCCAGAATAATAACATACCGATTACAGACCTTGCATTTTATGAGGTCAACAAACAAACAACTATCAAAACAGTGTCTCCAATGGAGTATCTGAACATTATCACTAGTGAATTACTAGGATGTATCCGTACTTCACCTAGGATATCTAATTTTTATAACTTGTTTTTGGAAAACATTAGGGGTAGTGTGTCTGAATGCACTGGTTGGTGGTCTGAGGTCTTAAACATTCCTACACAGTGTTGGAACTGGGGCAGAATCTGGAGTTGTAGTACTAAGGCCTTTTGCGCGGTTAACCTGAAACTGATACAATTCAAAACCTTGTACAATCTGTACTATACTCCTTATTTAATGCATAAGATGGGTTTACGTGCCGCTCCGGTCTGTTCCAAATGTAAGTCATCCAACGGATCATTAATTCACATGTTTGAGGATTGCCCCTCTATACAGAGCTTATGGGATGAAAGTAAACTTTATCTCATGGACATGCTGGGTTTATCAGCTCTCATTAACAAAGAAACCTGTGTAGTGGGGCACTTCAGTGAACAGCTGGCCTGGACATTAGAACAAAAGTACTCTCTGATGCTAATCAGAGCGTCAGCCAGGAATGTCATCCTACACTCTTGGCTGTCTGACATTGCCCCTTCCCTGTTGGAATGAAAAAAACTGCATCTTAGAAATTCTGAGCACAGAAAAGATGGCTCTCTGTATGCAGGATTAGAGTCACCAGTTCATCAACAGGTGGGGTGCACTACACAACTCAGTTTGCAGTAATTTATTTATTTATTTAAAAGTTTTACCAGGAAAGGCATACTGAGCAGAGTACCGCTCGATTCCAGATGTGTCCTGGGGGGTGTTGGGGACAGGAGGATACATAATCACATATATAATACAGAAGTCACACAGAATATATACGTAATATATATAGGTATATTTAGAGTGCAACTCTAATCTGACCAGAAAGTCAAAGGGTCCTCCTCCTCTGAGCGCTAGTGTCTCTAAGGTACCATTTTTCTATGAGTAGTCCTTCCTTAATGTGCCAGCTGCTTTTTATGTTTGCTTGCACGCATGTGCAAGAAACATAGTGCCATCATCCAAGTTTTCGGAGTTGTGGCAGCCCTCTTCCAATTCAGTCAGTGTGTTTGCAGGCACGGCCGCAGTTCTCCAATGCCTGCTGGAGCTGTCTATGACAGCAGTCCAGCAGTGCAAAAATGCAATGGTGTACAGTTGAAGGGGCTACGCTTTAGTGAGCAGCGATAAGATATCGCCTGCTCATGCGCGCTTCCCCTACACACACACGCACGCATGCATACTGTGTGCTCACCCCCCCACGCACACACTGTATAGCCGACGGGGTGCCCAATCCCCCGTCGGCTATGCTGTGCTCCCCCCAAAAGTGTTACACATGCCACGCTGGGTACCCATCCCAGCGTGGCTACACATGTATAGCCGATGGGGGTGCCCAATCTCCCGTTGGCTCCACTGTCTCTCCCCCCCCAAGTACAGGGTGCCACGCTGGGAGCCCACCCCAGCGTGGCAACAGATGCTGTCACCGACGGGGGTGCCCAATCCCCCGTCGGCTCCACACACCCCCAAAAGCTGTCTTTGTGCCACGCTGGGAGCCCATCCCAGCATGGCAAATGTCCGTTATGTCTGTCCTTTGTTTTTAAAAAAAAAAACTGAAATTGGAAAACGGTCCCTCGTGTCTCTGCCCCACCCGCGCCCACCCACTGCACACCTGCCTCCCCACACCCTCCTCACCCCATACTTACCTCCAGACTCTGGCACGATGATCTTCTGTGGACCGGGAACACGTCTGCACTCTTCAAAGCCAACTGTGAACTGAGGAAATGCCGGTAAGCTGTATAATGGGATAGATAGGGTTTTTTCAACTTTGCTGCATATCTCAGGCATTTTTTGGAATTTTTGCACCAAATTTTCAACATGGGGTTTTTGGGACCCCTTCTCTTGAATGCTCTTACTGTCATGGCGTTAATCGGGCCTGAAGGGTGATTTCGCAGTCACTGCACAAAATCACCTTTCAGGACAAAGTAACAAAATGACACTGGCACTGTTCATAAGATGGGCTCTCAAAAAGCCTATGTTGAAAATTTGGTGGCAAAATTCCTAAAAATGACTGTTTTACGAGCGTGCATTGCGCAGTTCCTACACACGCTCATAAGTTTGTGAATTTTCAATATTTTCACTCCAGATTTTCAACATTGCCATTTTACCACACCTCCTTATAAGCAGTATAGCTGTCATTTTTCACATCTTGCCCAAAATGTGTTTCTGCCTATGGCGCACAATGGTGCAGTCGAGTCGCGAAATCAATGTATGGGACACATTAAGAAAATCACAGTGACACTGTTCATGAGCAGAGTCTTAAAATGGCTGTGTTGAAAATTTGGTGAAAAATTCCTAAAATGACTGTTTTGACGAGTGCGTAGCGCAGTTCCACGCATGCTTGTAAGTTTATGAATTTTCAATATTTTCAATCCAGATTTTCAACATTGCCATTTTATTACACTTCCTTATGAGCAGTACAGCTGTCATTTGTCACATCTTGCCCAAAGCGATGTTTCCCCATTAGCACACAATGCGCAGTCGGTAATGCGAAGCAATGTATGGGACACATTAAGAAAATCACAGTGACACTGTTCATGAGCAGAGGTCTTAAAATGGCTATGTTGGAATTGGGAAAATATTCCTAAAATGACTGTTTTTTAGCTGCTATGCAGTTCCTGGCGTGATTGACGTGGAGCCTTTGCAAAGGAGTCCTTGACTCAAAGGTTGTAATTCCGAAATTTTCAAAAAATAAAATAAATAAAGTTGCTACCCACGCTCGTAAGTTTGCGAATTTTCAATATTTTCACTCCAGATTTTCAACATTGCCATTTTATTACACTTCCTTATGAACAGCATAGTGGCCATTTTTCACATGTCACCCAAAATGTGTTTCCGCACATGTAGCGCACAATGGTGCAGTCAGTGTGCGAAAGCAATGTTTGGGATAGATTAAGAAAATCACAGTTACACTGTTCATGAGCAGAGGTCTTAAAATTGCTATGTTGAAAATTTGGTGACAAAAGTCCATAAAATGACTGTGTTACGGTGAGCATTCGCAGTTTCACACACCCTCGTAAGTTCATGACTTTGTAATATTTTCAGTCAGATTTTCACCAGTGGCATTTTCCACACTTCCTTATGAACAGTACAGCTGTCATTTTTCACAATATGGCTGAAATGTGTTTTCACACTTTCAGCGCAGAGATGCATGGTCGCTGTGGGAAATCATTGTTTGGGACTGATTAAGAAAATCACAGTGACACTGTTCATGATTGGAGGTCCCAAAATGCCTGTGTTGACAATCTGCTGTAAAAAATCCGCAAACTAATTACATTACAGGTGTGCATTGCACAGTTTCTATGCACACTCGTGACTTCACCAGTTTTTAAATATTTTTACTGCAGATTTGCAACATTGTCATTTTTTACACCTCCCCATGAACAGTACAGCTGTCATTTTTCACATCCTGTTCAGAATGTTTTTGCACCTATGGTGCTAAATGCCGTAGTCGCTGTGCATAAGCAGCTTTCGTCTAACAAACTGATATTGCCGCTGTTCATGAGGTGGGGTCACAAAAAAAACATGTTGAAAATTTGGAGTGAAAACACCAACGAAAGCCTGAGGTATTGGGTTTCCAACCATAACACCCCACCCTGTAGAGAATGACAGGCATCAGGGGTGTGACTTAGGATTCTTGCCTGTAATGCTCATACCATTCCACACCCTGCAGCCAGTGAGAGGCATCGAGGTATGCCTTGGACTCTTCGGCCCCAAAGTTCACCCCATTCTCCTATACCGCATCCGTCTCACTGTATTTCCTGATGGAATGCGGTGCTTATAAGGGCCAAAGACCCCAAGGCACACCGTGACACTTGTCAGTTTCTGCAGGGTGGGGTGTGGTGAAATGGCATCGCCGTTATGCCTGACGACCCAAAGGCACAGCCCAATGCCTGTCACTCTCTGCAGGGTGGTGGTGGGGTTGGCTTCAGTTCAATACTTCACTGCCATTCCTATTATGCAGCTCTGTAACTTCTACACTACCACTGCCAATGCCAGCAAGCAAACATTCGGCATTGATAAATGCTTGTTTGTTTATCCTATAATCATCCTGTGTTCTCTCTTCTTCCTCTATTGATCCATTATTTTTCCTCTCTGCACTTTCTCTCTGACCTAACTGTATTCTTTTTAATTTTATATAGTCTTCAGGGGAAATACAGGCAGTTCTTTACCATTATATACCCTGTGTTTGGGTGAAATTGCCTTTATAAATTTACAGTCTCTTTAGATGTGCAGGTTTGTGTGTAACTTTTTTCTCAAATGCTTAGTATTGTGTGTACACAGTATAGTATTGAAGAACATTGTAATAGTTGTTATTTTATCTACTTTCTTTGTTCAGTACTATTTTGGATAGTTCGCTAAGAATTACTTGTTTGAACATTCATTAATTGATGTTTCTTTCTGTTTTCAAAGATGTATGTAACTGATGTTTCGTATTGTTTTAACTTTATTTTCAATAAAATTGACCAAAAAAAAAAAAAGAAATGCGGAAGCTCAAAAAACAGGATTCTTTGCACCCAAAT
Source organism: Neoceratodus forsteri (assembly GCA_016271365.2). Lineage (NCBI taxonomy): Eukaryota > Metazoa > Chordata > Ceratodontiformes > Ceratodontidae > Neoceratodus > Neoceratodus forsteri. The sequence continues at coordinate 56,294,936 of CM028136.1, read as the reverse complement.
GGGGCCAAAATGTAACCGGGCAGTTCTGGGGATCCTTTGTGGGCACATATAGACTCAGGCTGGGGCAGAGAGAGATGGGGAGCACATGAGGAACTGCAGGCAGAAGCAGATACATAGATACATAGATGCATAGACAGTGTCGGCAGATAAGGGCCTATGGCCCACCCAGTCTGCCCATTTGAGCTTGTAAGTTCAGTTTGTTTTCCTAGAAGTCTATTTCCCCTTACCCCTGACCTCTAGAATTCCTTTATGTCTATCCCATGCATTCTTAAATCCCGTGATTGTTTCAGCCCCCACCACTTCCTCTGGCAGGGTGTTCCACTTGTCCACCACCCATTCTGTGAAGAAATTCTTTCTCATGTTTCCTCTGAATCATCCTCCCTCCAACTTCATCCCATGCCCTCTAGTCCTGGAACATCTTTTTCACTTAAAAATAGTGTTTTCCTGCACCCTGTTCCTCCCTGTAAGATACTTGTATGTCTCTATCATATCCCCTCTCTCTCTCCCTCCTCTCCTCCAGGGAGTACATGTTCAGTTCCTTCAACCTGTCTTCATAGGACTTGTGATGCAATCCATGCACCATCTTTGTTGCCCTCCTCTGAACCTTCTCTACCCTGTCTATGTCCTTACATAGGTAAGGTCTCCAGAACTGTACACTGTACTCCAGGTGGGGCCTCACTGGTGTCCTGTATAGCGGAATTATGACCTCCCTTTTCCTGCTGGTGATGCCCCTGCCTATACATCCCAGCATCCTATTTGCTTTACCTGCTGCCTTGTCACACTGTTTCCCTACCTTGAGGTCATCAGAGATGACAACCCCAAGATCCCTTTCCTGCTTGGTGCATGCTATATCCTCACCCCAACTGATATATTGTGCCAGGGTTTTGTGCCCTATATGCATTATCTTGCACTTCTTTGCATTGAATTTCAACTGCCAAACCCTTGACCATTCTTCAAGTTTCTGCAGGTCCTTCTCATTCTGTCTACACCCTCTGGTGTGTCTACTCTGTTACAGAGCTTTGTGTCATCAGCGAACAGTGAAATTCTGCCTTCTAGATCCTGTGCAATGTCACTGATGAAGATGTTGAATAGGATCGGTCACAGCACTGATCCCTGTGGTACCCCACTGGTCACTCTTCCCTCTGTGGAGTGACAGCCATTTACCACCACCCTCTGTGTCCTGCCACCCAGCCAGTTACCTACCCACCACACTACTGTCCTGCCCACACCCATATTCCCCAGTTTGTGTAATAGTCTTCTATGTGGCACAGTGTCAAAGGCCTTGCTGAAGTCCAGATAGGCCATGTCCACTGCCCTCCCTGATCCACCTCCTAGTCACCCAGTCAAAAATTCAATGAGGTTGGTCTGACACAGCCTCCCGGTGAAACCATGCTGTCTTGGGTCCTGTAGTCCATTGACAACCAGATGTTCCACCAATCTCTCCTTCAGTAGTGCTTCCATGATCTTTCCCACTACCGGTGAGGCTGACTGGTCTGTAGTTCCCTGCTTCCTCTTTGTTCTCACTTTTGTATAAGGGACTACATCTGCTGTCCTCCAGTCTTTGGGTACCTCCCTGTTTCCAGTGATTGGCTGAACAGGATAGCCAGAGGTTCAGCCACCACCTCTCTTAGTTCTTTAAGGACCCTGGGTGCACCCCATCTGGCCCCATTGCTTTATCAGCTCTTATTACTTCCAGTTCCTTCAGGACCCTTTCTCGTGTAAAGGGACTTGTGTCAATTTCTGCACCATTCTCACCGCTTGTACTCCCTTCAGACCCATTACCCCCCTCTTCCTTAATAAAGACTGAGCAGAAATACCTGTTCAATATGTCATCTTTACTGTTGTCATCCTCCACCATGACTCCATCCTCCCGTTCAGTCTCACTATCCCTCCTTTGTCTTTCTTTTTCCTTACATGTACCTGTAAAGGTTTTGTCCCCTTTACCCACTGATTTTGCAATATGTTCTTCTGTCTGAGCTTTGGCTTCCCTTACTGACCTCCCTGCCTCCCTTTGCTTCTCCTGGTACTTCTCCCTATCCCCTTCTGCCTGTGAATACAGGACCAGGAGCGAATGGGAGAATGGGCCAAAGGGTAAGCGCCCATTTGGGTGGGGTTACATATATGCTCTCTTGAAGCAGGCAGTAGCCATGCTGAAAGTGGAGAACCCACGCCAACACTGGTTATATGATCTCTCAGAGTAGGCATAGCTATACTAACATTGGAGAACCCATGCCAACACTGGTTATTTGATCTCTCAGAGTAGGCATAGCTATACTAACATTGGAGAACCTACCCCAACACTGGTTATATGCTCTCCCAGAGTAGGCAGTAGATGGGCTGAAACTGGAGAACCCAGAACCCACCCCAACACCTGCTATATGCTCGCCCAGTGTAGGCAGTAGCCATGCTGAAACTGGAGAACCCACCCCAGCACTGGTTGTGTACTCTCCCAGAGTAGTCAGTAACTGTGATAAAACTGAAGAACCCACACCAACACTGGTTATATGCTCTCTCAGAGTGGGCATAGCTATGCTAAAACTGGAGAACCCACCCCACACCAACATTGGCTATATGCTCTCCCGGAGTGGGCAGTAGCCGTGATGAAACTGGAGAACCCACCCCAACACTGGCTATGTGCTCTCCCAGAGTAGGCAGTAGCTGTGCTGAAACTGGAGAACCTACCACAGCACTATCAATATAGTATGCAGAATCTACGCTGAAACAGGAGCACCCCTCCCAACACTGGCTATATGCTCTCCCAGAGTAGGCAGTAGCTGTGCTGAAACTGAAGAACCCACACCAACACTGATTATATGCTCTCCCGGAGTGGGCAGTAGCCGTGATGAAAGCGGAGAACCAACCCCAACACTGGCTATATGCTGTCTCAGAGTAGGCATAGCTACACTAAAACTGGATAACCTACCCCACACCAATACTGGCTATATGCTCTCCTAGAGTAGGCAGTAGCCATGCTGAAACTGGAGAAGCCACCCCAACACTGGCTATGTGCTCTCCTGGAGTAGGTGGTAGCTGCACTGAAGCTGGACAACCCACCCCAACAATAACTATGTGTCCATCTGGAGTAGGCTGTAGCTGTTCTGAAATTGGAGAACCCACCTCAGCACTGGCATTATAGTAATCAGTAGCCACGCTGAAACTAGAGCACCCCTCCCAACACTGGCACTCTCAGGGTAGGCAGTAGCCATGCTGAAACTGGAGCACCCCTCCCAACACTGGCACTCTCAGGGTAGGCAGTAGCCACGCTGAAACTGGAGAACCCACCCCCAACACTGGCTATTTTCTCTCCTGGAGTAGGCAGTAGCCATGCAGAAATGGAGGAATCCACTTTGGGGCTTCAGTCGGGGCAGAATAGCAGAGGGAAGCCTTAAAGTCTGACAATGCAGTAGCACCAGTGACGGAGACCATGGAAGGGATGCAGAGCAAGGTCTGGGACCCAAAGTATGACCCAGTAAAATTAAGAGGCTGAAGAGTACATGAAAAAGAAATGTGTACTGGGATTTGATCTTATAATCGGAGGTAGCTGCTCTGGTATGGATGGAGTATCCTGTAAATTGAGAAGAAAGCTCCTGTCTGGAGAACTTGTTCCAAATATGTAAAACTGATGGATCCTCCCTCAGTACAGAATAAGAGCCGAGCAGTGGATTGTAATTATCTTCTTTAATTCTTTTTTTGTTTGTCTTTGTATTTTTAAAAGATGTACAGATCAGAAGGGAATGACCTTAACATTTTGAAATTCTGTAAGTCAGATACAGAGTAAGCGGATATTGTGGCAGCAGCAATACAAGCTGCATCAAAAGGAAATTCCATGAAGTGAAAGGCCAGCGTAATTCAGGGCAATGAACTGTGAGGCAATTTGGGCAGTTTCTGTCCAGTGATGCCCTTGCACTGTGATATTTTGAAAGGCCAGAAAGATAGAAATATTAATGCTACAGTGCATGTTACAATGACAGGTTTGACCTGTCCTGTACATGTGTTAATCCATTTTACATAACCACAGTTCAGGCTTGTAGCCTAGGAAAGCACAAGGACGGTGATGCCGATCCAAAAGTACACTCTAGGCAGTAGTCGAAATTCAGATCGCACTCACCCCTCAAAATCGGAAAGTTCACAAACTCAGTCTTAATACATCAAGCTGGTTTTTATTCTGCCACTCTCATGGTGTTGGGACTTCTGTTTGTATGCACCGTGACAATGGCAGAATAAAAACCAGCTTGAGGTGTTAAGACTGGGTTTGTGAACTTCCTGATTTTGACAGGTGAGTGTGATCTGAATTCTGAATACCGCATTTTACATAACCCTGTTTCTCCTGTCTAGTAAGGTATCCTTTTCTCACAGTCTGAAACCGCATTAGTAGTGTTTTTGATTTGAAATAAACAGAGCACTGCTTTTTTCTTTTCTTCCCCCACCTTCACCTCGACTGACCCCCTTCAGCTCCATGGTGCCCCGACCCCATCCCTCACCATCTCCAGGACTTACTTGTGGGGCCCACCTGTTCCTCCACAGCTTGCCCCCTGTGGCAGGGCCATTGGGGGTACCCCAAGCCCCCTCTGGATGCCATGCTTGGTCTGTGGTTCCTTATGCAGGGAACCGTGAGGGCCATCCTGCCCTCTGGTGCTCTTTTTGTTTTTTGCCCACCCCTCTGAATGGTCCATGGAACTTGATGGTGTGATGTGTGCACACAGAGCATGCTTATGTCTGCCATCAGGGGACATTCCCTTGCCCTGGTACTCCAGCAGCCGTAATGACACCCACAGTCATGTGGGTGGAGACATTGTGGCAGATCATGCTGCCCTTCCTCCCTGCCTGGAGGTAGAGAGTATCTTCTGGGATGCTCCATCCTCCATCTCTGGCTGGCCTTCAGTGACCCAGGTTTGTCCCCAAACTTGTGTTGCTGACATTGCAAGTGGTAGCCTTACCACTACGCCAATGGGCAGCCTAGAGAACTGCTTTTAATGTGACTATCCCCAGGTTTTCCTCATGATTCTCAGCAGGATCTGAACACCCGTGACTCCATAAGGTCAGGTGAGCCAAGTCTGTTGCACACTAGTTCAGTTTCATCACTCAAAAAGTGATGATAAGACTTCTGGTGACGTCGCTGAGTGCATGATTATGTAGTCACAAATGCTATGAGGTGGTTGTAAAACACTAGAGAAGTGTACTGGACTTTAAACTGGTTTTAAATGTAAGGGCTCTGTGCCTGTTACCCTCTAAAGAGTGAATAATTTGGAGCCTCTGGAGCTGAGCCGTTAGTTATGCTGCTTCCTGGGGGGTTGAATCAGTGTGGCACCATGCCCCCCTGGAGACTCCAACCCCTCCTTGCCCACTACAGATTGAGAGCACTGAGGGGCTGAATAAATAATTTGGTCTGGGGGCTTCTTGGTCACGGGGGTCAGTACTTGACCAAGAGGTGGCAGGTGCTGTCCAGTGGCACCACAGACCCCCTGGGCATGGTTGTCTGCCCTTGCCGTTACATTTGCAGGTGGAGGACAGTTGAGAGAATCAGCTGCACAGCATTGGGGAGAGTGTAAGTGAGCTACCCCCGTGGGTAGGTGCTGCTCCTATGTTGGAGAGCACAGCTGCTCTGTCTGGATGAGGATCTACTGGCCCAGTTGCAATGCCAGTTAACCTGAGAGGGTCTAGAGCAATTAGCCTCCGAGATAAATCAGAGAGAGAGAGGAGCAAGAGAGAGACAGAGAGATAGTATCACCAGTGTGGGAAGCGGGGTACTGAAGCAGCCCATTGGAGAACATACTGTATACTGCTTGTTGTGTTTGTGGAAAAAGCTATGAGAAGTGAATCGTGTGCTGCCCTGTTTTAGGGGTTTTCAGCATGATGTCCCAGTGGATGAAGGACACATATTATGTACTTATGGACAATGTGTGAATGTTGATTTAAGGGACCTGCTCGGTCCAATGCCTTAACGTTTTCCCAGTGGGATAGCTTGCTATCAAGTTACCATCACTCCATGGAGTAATCAAGTTTCATTAAAGGATCCAGGCTGTTTATAATTGCTGTTTAGACTTTATTTCAATGTCTTCCTGATTTTAAAGTGCTGCTGTGACAGACTGGTCCTTCCCAGACTCAGTCTCTATCATGAGAACCAGCATTCTCCCTACTCTGGTAGCTGCCGCCATTTAGCTTAGACACTCTTTTGGGGAGTCTCAGGTTCATGTCCCTTCAGAGTCACTGCTCAGAGAGTACAGTGCTGCTTACTCAAGGTCACACAACCACCCCTCTCAGTCACAGCTGAGAACACCTTACTTTGGAAATAGCATATGGTAATTGTAGCCTTTTCCTCAGGGCAGAAAAACAGCTCTTGTCAGTTATATATTGGGTAGCTGTAGCTCAAAGGATTCAGTCATAGAACATGAAATATAAAAAAATATATTTTTAATATTTCAAAACTGCTACACAGATTCTACAGGATATTACAGAAAACTGTAGGGAACAGTAATTCTACAGAAAGGGAAAAAAGATTTGTTTACATTCAGAATTTACACAGAATAAAGTCTAACTCTTCCTCTTTTTCTTTCTACAAAGAGTAGCTTAACACACTCTTCCCCGTCCATCTCCTACTGCTGAGAGCCTCTCAGAGATACAAAAAAAACCCTCACCCCCTCCTTCCGGGATGCATCCTCTAATATGTCTCTCTGACATCACAGATTCAAAATTCGTTGTTTCCTAGCATCGTTAAGAAACCAGTCTTGGCTAGTTTTAAGATGTCCGTTAATGAGCTATGTTTGTCTTTGCTGAGGTCTGGTTGACATCAAGGCCTTGAATGATAATTTACAACCAGGCCTCTGGGAGTTTGAATAGCTCTCCCCAAGTCCTGGATGACAGTTAAAGCCATGCTACACAAAATTAAAGTTAAAGGCATACTACCCTGGTAGCCAGCCATCACATCTCCCTTCCACCCAGAAAAGAAAAGCAAATCTTGTTAGCAGCCATAACTGATTTTTTGGTCTGTGAGCCCTCTGTTCACCATGTGTGGAAACCCCACTTTAGTTTATCCTCAACCCAGATCCTCAGTTTCTCCTGTTGCATATGTAATACCCCCAAAAAAATATGGGGCTTACCTTATGGCCAAGTTTCTCCCATTCTGCTCCCGCTCCAAGGAGCGCCTCCTGTTGCCTGCCAGGTCTCCCATTATGTCTCCAAGGTTGCCACCGCAACTCCAGGTCCAAAAAGGTGCCCTGTTCCTCCAGATGCAGCCCTTGTGTCTTTTAGCCCCTTATGGGCTCAAAAAACTTATTTGAGACCCACCGCTGTCCGTTTAGCACTCCGGTGCTAGCAGGGGTTGCGCATGCACAGAACCATGCCTTTGATTTCCCAACTGTTCAGTTTGCAGTCAATTGGGAGAATGTTCAGTGGTCCTGGTCCCTGCATTGAGCAGAGAGGGGACTGGTGACCTTAGCAAGGGCCAGGACAGCCCTTTTCTCAATTTAATTAAGGAGAGCCATGAGGCGTTAGGATCGGGGCTTATGAATAATAATGAACAGAGCCCCAATCCCTCATACATATTAATGAGGGTTTGTCTGGCCCAGGGGAACTTTATGTTTTGGCGGCTGCTGTAAGGAAAATGAAATGTACTATAAATAAATAAAGTAATAGAATTACATGCCATGGACACTCAAGGGGGACATAAATAAATAAAAGTTTTTGGCTGCACCAGTTCTATGTTGGGACTTGGATAAACAGCCTGTCTGCTGCCTGGGAGCACTAAATATTGACAGCAGTGACAGGCTAAGGACGGAAACAAAATGTTTAAACTGAGCAGCAACTATGAAGCACACAAAGGGCTACAGAACAGTGGGGCAAGTGGATAAATAAACTAATTCTTCTGGCTGCACCAGGACTTTTATTTGGGACTGTGTTCAAACTGCAACAGGACTGTGTGTACTAGCAGCCATTTTAGTGCGGCAACAGCCAAACAAAAAGCCAAGATTTTAAGCCAGGACGTATTGGACTTTTGCCAGAGCTTATAGAACATTGCAAAAGGCTTATGGGGAAGCTGCGGGGACTAAACTCAGGCACCAAAACAGGGAGCCTATATTGCATCGAGTGGAGGTCATGAATATTCATTTCCTAGACTGACATGCAGGTCAGCCAATCGTTGTGGGAGCAACAAATAGCTTCAGCCAATTGGGAGCTTCAGAAAAGTTCCATAAAAGGCAGTATTTTTGGCTGTGAGAGCAGATCCAGTGTGGGCCTCCCACAGGGGTGCGGGCTTAGGTCCTTTGCCAAAAAATGGGCCTAGTGATCCAGTGTAAGCCCCTCTACAAGGGAGGGGGTTTTTCTCCTGCCAAGAGAGAGACAAGTGACTGCCTGAAGCAAACATCGCTAACCTGGGGGTTGCCAGAAATGTTCTCCAGGGCTAGCCAAAACCTTTCCACATTGAGGGAAAACATGGGCCAGTAACCTCATGAAGCCAGCTATGAGAGAGCTGAACTTGCCTCAGCAGTGAGAGTGCCAAAGAATCCAGAACCTTTGAAGGGAGAAATGCAATTTCAGCAAGATACCTGAGCAAGTAAATTCCTTTTGCCACAGGCAACTTTCAGAAAGCTTTTAACTCATTCAGGGCTAGATACACCTATAGGTGGCATCTGAAAGCATAGCCACTCAGGACAATAACACCTGTAGACGTATTCCGCTGACTTTTACTCAGACCTAGAAACATCTGAGGAAGTCAGCTGTTTTTACCTAAATATTAAACAAACCAAATTGCTTGGAATTGATTGCATAGCATCATTAGAAAGGTAATTTTGTGCTGAACAATTTTGCTTCTGATACTTTGTGACTATCATGTATACTTTAGGAGTTATTCGCATTTGTTTAAGGTATGGTGTGAATAGCTGACATTTGTCTCTCAAGCCTCACCTAAGCACCTTGAATAAATCTGAAAAAAAAACCCAGTTGTTTGGTATTTCAGCTAATACAAAATAAAAACTAAATGGATTACAATTGCTTGCATAGCACCATTAGAAAGATAATTGTGTGCTGAACAATTTTGCCAATGATACTTTGTGTCTGCCATGTATGCTTTAGGAGTTATTTGCATTTGTTTAAGGTATGGTGTGCATAGCTGACAGTTTTGTCTCACGCCTCACCTAACCACCTTGAAAAAAATCTGAAAAAAATCAGTTGTTTGGTATTTCAGCTAATACAAAATAAAAACTAAATTGATTACTATTGATTGCATAGCACCACTGGAAAGGTAATGTTGTGCTGAACAACTTTGCCTCTGGTACTTTGTGTGTAGCACTTACTGTTCAAGACGTATTCACATTTGTTTGTGGCACGCTGATTATGGCCTGATTTTGCTTAGAAAGCCCCAGGATGCAGTGCTAAGGGTATACAGGGCACAAGTGGTGAAAGTCTCAAAGAGCTCTTATGGGATGAATGAGTAAAAGGGCAAAGAAGCCAAAAACCTACCAATACTGACTGTCTGTCTGCACCCTGCATTCACAGCAACATTCAGAGGCTGGATATCTACCAAATGACCAGGAAAGGGTCAGATTCTTTATATAAATGTGTCTGATGTGCGAAGAGCAAATGTGCGGATAGCAATTAATTGTCTGCACTCCAAGTTTTAAACAAAGTGCCAAATGGGAGGACAGCGTCTAGTAACCTGGAAGGGTTCAAGGACTGTGTATAAATGTGTCTGATTTGAAAGTGTCTACAGCACTGGAAGGGGAGTGCTCAGAGCTGGGTCTCTTCCTAACTTTGCCTGGGAAGTCCACTATTTTGTCTGTGGGAGCTGCAAGTGCCAGCGAAGGCCACAAGGGACTGCATGTTGTATTATTGAGACTAGAGAGCTACAGTAAACTGTTTACTGCCAAGAACAAGTTGTTTGCATCGGAAAAGACTACTGCATCTGTTGCTAGCCAGCAAAGTCTGGAGAATGATAGTGGGCTTTGCCACAAGCCCAGTGAAGTCGTTGTAAATAGTAATGAGAGGTAGCCTCGAGCTCATTCCAGAGCCAGTATGTGGTCAAGTGGTGAAAAGCCAAGATTCAAGCATCTGCTGGCCTTGTGCACAGATGCAGTTAAAGCTTCAGATGTTGCTGAATAAATGTGCTGGCCTATAAATGTTCTGAATGCATAGGTGTGTGGGATGTAGCCTTAGAGAGTATAAATGTGCTGAATGTAATGTATACAGCCTGCTCATTCTAAAAAAAAATTTCACAGCTCAGAGAAAGAGTCTGCCTGCTGAAAAGCACTTAAATCCTGACTTGCCTAAACATACTATTTGCCAGCAGATTAGGCCTTACGGTCTATCGAGTCTGCTCGAACCTCAGATCCCTAGTTGGGTGCCAAGGCCTTCCCCTCCCTTGTGTTCCAGAAATCCCTATCATCCATCCCCACCCCGCTGAGACAGGCCATCATCTGAAATATCCACTTTCTGTGTCTGTCCCACCCTCTCTTGAAGCTCTTCACTGTGGATCTCTGAACTAGCTCACCAAGCAGTGCATTCCAAGGGTCCACCACCTCTCAGTGAAAAACCTCCTCCTCTTTCCCCCCTCACCCTTCCTCCTTCCAACTTCAAACCATGCCCTCTGGTAATACCTCCCTGCTTTAGTCTAAAGATCCCCTCCATGTTTACCCTATTTATTCCCTTGAGGTACTTGAAGACCTCAATCATGTCCCCCCTGTCTCTCCCCTCCTCCAATGAAAACAGGCAGACCTCCTCAAGTCTGTCCTCATACGTCAAATCCCCTAGCCCTCGTATCATCTTAGTTGCCCTCCTCTGTACCCTCTCCAGGAGCTGTATATCCCTCTTCAAGTGTGGTCTCCAGTACTGCAAACAGTACTCAAGGTGTGGTCTAACCAGTCCATTGTACAGCGGCAAAATCTTGCAGACCTTGAAGACATTCAACTGTAAGTAATGCACGGTAAGCCCTGCACCACCAAACGAGACTTGTAAATAGTTCAAAGTGTTACATCTTCCAAGCCTAATCCGTAATTCTCTTAAGGGTCCCAACTAGCCAGCCGATATACAGCTGCACTGTCCATCAGGCCTACACCATTTGAGAACTTTCATTATTGGGTACCCAGGTTAAGTGTAGAATTGTGGGATTCTATATGGTTCTGGGGTACTGGTACCAGTGTGGGCATTTGTAAATATGTTCTGCCATTAATGCAGCTAGCTAGATAGTCAGGCACCTGACTACATCAGAGATTGGTGGGTGGCCACTGGACCTATATGTGATCAGAATGTAAAATGCTGATTCAAAGCTAAGCAGACCATTGCAATTACTGTAAATAGCATAACCTCTACTCCAAGTCACCCTTCCTAACCCTCCCTATGTAAATAAACTTGTCGTTTATTTTTGCAGATACCTGTGTCATGAGCATATTAGTAGTAGTAGTAAGCCACTAAATGCAAAATGTCTGAATTGTGGGGTTTTGAACATTGGGTCATGTCTGGGGTGACTTTATGGCAATGTGGATGGGTACAGCAACCCAGAGGGTTGTACCCAGTTTTGTTCTAGCCCACTTAAAACTAAACTCTAGGTGGTGGCACTACACAATATGTCATATCTTGTGTAAGGACCAGTTAAAAGTTAATGTTGGGAACCCAGGCCCCTCAACCTTGTACGGGACCACAAGGCAGGGGTAGTAGCCCTTGGCATAGCCCTTGGCATAGCACCACCTAGGAGTCACACATAAAGCAATGGAAAAAGAAAGAGGAAAAATCACAGGATCCCTATTGCCTGGACAACTCATCTGCACTGTCGTTCTGGGACCCACTGCGATGTCAGATAACCACATAATAGATCTGCAGCGCCAAGCCCCACCTTAGCAAGTGTGCATTCTGGCCACTGGTCCTATGTAGCCATGTAAGGGGGTTGTGATCCATAACTGGGGTGAACTCTCTGCCATACAGGCATGGGTGCAGCTTCTGCAAGCCCTAAACAATGCCCAGGCATTCCTTCTCTATGGTGGCGTAAGCCTGCTCTCTGGACAGAAGCTTCCTGCTCAGGTACACAACTGGGTGCTCCCCCCATAAGCTCGTGATCTGACTCGAGACCACACCTAACCCATAACTGGATGCATCTACATGCACAACGAACTCGAGAGAGTAATTTAGGACTGGCGAGCAAAGGTGCCCGACACAATGACTCTTTCAACTGCCAAAAGGCAATATCACAGGTTTCCATCCAATGAACCTTTTCTGGCATTTTCTTCCTAGTACTGTAAGATCAGACAAGGGTTTGGCCATGCTGCAGATATCTGGTACAAACTTACAGCATTACCCTACAGTCCCCAGGAAGGCCCATACTTTCCTCTTGTTTGTGGGTGTGGTCCATCCCTGAATGGCTTCAGTTTTCACGAGCTCAGGCCAGATGTATCCACTTCCCACCCTGTGCCCAAGATATGACACTTCTGCCATTCCTATATGGCACTTCTCTGCCTCGACTGTCAATCCAGTAATCTGCAGTCTGTGGAACACCTTGGCCACCTGCTAGTTGGGATTCTCCCAGGTCTGGCTACAGATTGCGATGTCATCCATGTACGCCAGAGTGAAGTCTCCTGACCCCTGCAGGATACAGTCCACAAGCCGCTGAAAGGTGGCTGGCATGTTCTTCATCCCAAATGGCACCCTGAATCCAAATGGTCTGAATGGGGTGACGAAGGCAGACCTTTCTGTGGCATCAGGGGTCAGGGGTACCTGCTAATATCCCATTGTCTCGTCAATGGTGAACAGGAAACAGGCTTCTCCTAACCTGTCTAAGACTTCATCCATCCTGGGCATGGGGAATGTATCCGACTCTGTGCAGCTGTTAAACTTGCCGTAGCTGATGCAGAACCTTGTGGTCCTGTCCTTTTTGGGGATCAGTACCATTGGGGAGGCCCAGGAACTACAGTATCCCTAGGAGGGCCAGCATTTCCTTGATCTCCTCCTCTATGCTCCTCTTGCCAACTATCTTTGGCCTTATGCTCCTCCTCAGCAAATGTTTCCTGCTCCATTCATATTTTTCCAAGCTTTCCCCTCTCACCCTCCCCTTTGTCCTTTCAGTTGTCCCCTTCCACCCGCTCCTACTATGCTTTCTCTTCTCCCCCCTTTCATTTGCTCCATGACGTCCTTAGATTGATTCATCAGCCTATTCCTGTTGTGTCATGTTGCCTCATTGCACGTAACTCGCTGGCTGTGTATATAGCCTGCTGCCAACATAGCCTATGACGATTAATACTGTTCTTATGTATCGTGTTGCTATGTAATGTCCTCAAGTTCTCTTAATTTGCCAGCTGTTTGTATTTTCTGTTGCCATTGTATATTACGATGTTCTTATTGTATTTATGTATCCAGCACCACCTTGTGAATGAGTCTTCTCAATGGTGTTTTCCTCCTGGTAAACTAAAGATTGATTGATTTGTGGAACATCTTACCCCTTCTGGGACTCTGTAGTGTGGCTGTCACAGTGGAGCCTGGACCCCAGTATCCATGTGGTGTTCTGCCAATGTGGTAAACCCCAGTTTCTCTGTGAACATGTTAGCAAATGTACTCAACACCCTCCTCATTACGTCAGCTTGCACCGATATCAGCTGCATTAAGAGTGTGACAGCATCCCCTGAGGATTATCCCTTCACCTCTCCCAGGAGATCTACCAGTAGGTCTGTTTCTGCCCTCTCCTCCAGAGAGCTGCACACAGCCAGGACTCTCTCATCCCAGTCATGGTAGGGTTTCATCATGTTTACTTTGTAAACCCGCTGTCTGGGCCTCCTGTTGGGTAGCTCTACCACATAATTGACATCATTCACCCTCCTGACCATGGAGTAAGGCCCCTCCCAAGCCACCTGTACAGTTGCTAATCAAGTTTGCCTCCTAGCCCAGCACCCAATGGATGGAGTTCTGCACCCCAAGCCAGAGGAATCAAAAAAGTAAGTCATCTTTTGCAGTTTCTGTTGTGGTTCCCCCCCCCCCACAAACTATCACCATCATACCCCTAGCCACTAGGGAGGGGTTGGCTCATACATTTATGAGCTCAATGATACTTATAACTTAGAAACGTGCATATCGGTGGTACAGACAGAGATGACTTCACCTTTCGTGGTACAGGTTAGATTGGAAGTTTATTTATGACATCATACACATACACATACATTAGGCATATGTTCTGGGGACCCATCTCTGCAAAGACATAGACAGGATGGAGACAGTCCATATGAGAGCAACTAAAATAGTGTAGGGTCTGCAACAGAAGCCATCCGCAGAGAGACTAAAGGAGCTTGGCATGTATACCCTTCAGGAAAGGGGCCGGGGACATGATAGAAACTTTCAAGTACCTCAAGCGAATCAACAAACTCCAAGAGGGTAGCATCTTTCAAAAAAAGAGGTGTGCAAGAACAAGGGGACACAGTTTGAAGATGGGGGGTGGGGATGGCTCAGGGGCAATGTGAGGAAGTATTTTTTCACAGAGATGGTGATGGGCGCATGGGACGGCTGTCCTGAGGAGGTCGTGGGGTCAAAAACGGTGGGGAAAGTCAAGAATACATGGGACAGACAAAAGGCCATTCTGGGGGGGGGTAGGAAGAAGTAGGCTGCTGGTTAACTAGGATCTGCAGCTTATCCAACAGGAAGGGAAATGGGCAGACAAGGTGGGCCAAGCGGTATTTATCTGCTGTCAAATTCTATGTTTCTATAACAGTTACTGTAGTTCTAGTCTCTCTCTCTCTCTCTGTCTCTCTGTCTCTGTCTCTGAGATAGTTTAAGTCAAACGTTTTGGTCTGACTAACCCTTTCTAACCTTGCTAATGACTACAATGTCATGTACATAAACAAACTCTATTTTGTTTATAACCACAAGCTTCTTCCTCCTAAGAAGTAAACTGTAATATTTATGAGACATAGTCTTTCAAACATGCCTGTATAATTCTTCCTGACATACGGTACCTAGCTATACAGTTTGTATTGCAGTATTTTCTTTCTCTGCCTTTTTTTTTTTTTTTGCATTCTTTGCTTTTACTCCCCTATGTGCTCCCAAACCTGCCACTCCTTCGAGCTGCCGTGGCCCCGACTTACCTCCTACTACCCTCGCTGGAGCCTCCATCCTCACATTGTAGCCGTTCCCGAGGTAATTCAGTGTAACTCTTTGCCAGGTGGATCACTCTATTCCAAGGGGGAAGGCACCAGTGGGGCTGGCTAGCGCAATCTCTGTTTGTCCCTGGGGTGCTGCTGAGGCGGATATGGCTCCCTCAGGGGCTTTGGTGGTGTTGGCGGACCAGCAGCCGTCATCCAGCGGGTTCCTGGGGCTGTTTTCCGCTTTCTTGTGGTTCCCTATTGCACCGTTTGTGCAGTGCTCCCAGTCTCCACCGGGGGCCACTGTCTAACGAGGCCTCCCTTTTCTTGGCTTTTAATAGAATAATGATTCTCACAAATGTTTCATTACATTGGAGTTATATCAGCCAAACATCTGTTGGATTTTGACAGGATTTGTCAGATCTTCTACCCTTCCCCTTGTGTCATGAGTCGGGAAGTTTTTCACTGATTCACGTGACAAGCAGTGTTCTTTTTCTGGTACCTTCATCATTCTTTGACTTGGTCTCCTTCCTTTCTGTCATTGTAGAAAGCTCAGTTCAAATAATGTTCGTAAGTTTATCAAAAGTTTTGGGTGGCTTCTCACATTGTAATGTCGTGAGAAGTAACCTCTGAAACAAACAGTCTTTTTAGCGAAAGTCTTACAAACAAAAGTTCTGAAATTAGAATGGCATAGAGTGGCTTCGCCTCCGTAGTATATTCTAGGTCAAGATTAGTTAGCTCATAGCAGAAATAAAAATGGTATACAATGATTTGTTCTTTGCGCACAATTTTTATAGAAAACAAAGTTCCACAGAGAATAATGTGTAATCTTCTATTGGTCCAACAATTGTTTTTGTCAATTTCTAATTGGATAAGTCCCATATCCACAGACTTGGCATTCTTCAGTTGGATGTTTTTTTGTCTCTAGTTGTGGTTCCCTACGTTCTCATTGCATGGCTGTCTGGTTTGCTAAGTTAAGGGGCCTGGGATGAGGTTGGATGAGCGTCCTAGGGACAGCTCTCCACCTCTGGGAGGGGGAAGGTCAGTGGCGCACAGCATTCAGGCAACTCCTAGTGGAGCATGAGAGTATGCCAATACTGGGACCACAGTGCAGGGGGAAGCACCGGCGGATGTCTTTGGGGCATGCATGAGAGCACACATGCCCATTTGCTGACATCATTGCGTGTCCATGCCTGGGGGGAACCGACACAGGTAAAATCCTAAGCAGCAGTACAGACTGATGCTCTCCACACACCCCCACTGACTGATGCCAGAGTGACAGTCTCAGACCAGGAATCAGGTTGATCTCGGTCCCTTCCTCGGGGGCCCTGCCAATGGGGGTAAGCTATTGGCCTCTGGTTCAGGCTGCTACTAGGGAATGCCAATGGGGACGGACAGCGAACAGAGTCAGGATATATCCCCTCCTGTAGCATGGTGCATAAAGAAAATTGAAGCAAAAAAAAAGAAACAGAGGGGCCCATGGGCTAAACTTAGGTGTTTTGTGACATAAGGTATCTCAAGACCTTTAGGGGAATAATGCTTTGTGGTCACAAAGTCCAGTAAAGTCCTGTCAGAATTTTAGAAAAACATGAGTTCATATGAAGGTCCTTTACAGTTTGCTGTAAATTCTTCCAATTGTATAGGCTGTAAAAACAGGTCAAGTACCATTACGCCTTTCTACGTAGCACTGACATTTCACAGTGGTACTGTGTGTGATGCCCTGCCCTCTGCTTATGGTTATATGTACGATATTGGTATGATAAATAAATGGTCTGTGTGTGAAATTGTCTCACACCAGTCAGCAGTGTGTGAAACCTGGCCTTTAACTTTGAAGGTGTCAGTGGCTAAAGCCACAGGATGTTATTAAACTGACCACAGGAACCATTAAATAAGACATCCTTCTAGACAGACAGTGTATTATCCTTCATATCCTGCGCATGCCTTTGAAGTTGATTCCCATGTAAGTCTTTATAGCCTGGCAGGAAGAAAAGTGATTTGTCTGGTTCTTCTCATTTTTAGCATATAGCCGAGAAGTAGTGACAGAGTGTGGGATTGCTAAGTTCAAAAAGAAATGTTGTTCACATTATTTAAAATATATCCTTGTAGATAATTTTGTTAAGAATTAACTCCAAGGGAGGATCTAGCTGACCTCACAAAAGGGGAGGGGAGATGGTGTTTCAAATGAACAGCTAACAGAGGGAAACAGGATCATACTATTCCTGGACTCAAAGAGAAAGATTTCTCTGAACTTCTGAAAGCACTTAAAGGGTAACATCTAGAATATGAAACCCAAATAAGTATTTGTGGTAGGAGTTTATATTCTGTAACTTCTCATTTTTTATATGACTGTAAGATTTGTGATATAATTGTTCTGTGTTTGATTTTACCTGTTTTTACCATTTTTAGTAAACAACCTTTTCTTTGAACTACTGCCTGTGTGTCTTCTCAGTTTTCCTTTGCATGTGATGCTGAACCTGTGTTTAAGTCTGACATCTGTTAAAAGCTTGATTGTGTTACTGAGCTGTCTTAAAAGGTAAGAAATACTTAGGTCTCTTATGAAGTTGTAAGGGTTCATTTTGGATACCTGGCTGGATGCCCTTGGGCGAAAGATTATATTGCATCCCCCCAAAGAGAGTAGTATCTGAGCCTGTTAATTGGGTATGCTAGCATAAGGTTCACAGTTTGAATCCCTCCAGAACTCGAGGCTAGAAGGTGATTTGGACCCAAAACAGACAGGACGGTTACCCTGTCTGTCACCTGTTTACACTATTGCACTCTGAGGTTGGCACTGTGGGAGCAGAGTGCCTGACGTGCAGAGTGCGTTTGTGACACTTTAGTTGATAATGTAAGCCTCAGAACTGAGCCTTCAGCCCCCTAGATGGAAAACTCTTTCTACCTACCTGCAGTTTCCTCTCAAAAACCTGCAAATTAGTTTAATAACAACTGAAAAATATAGAAGAAGCAAACGAACTCAGGATGAAACCAACACAAAACAAATTTGAGATTTTGCCCCGGAGGAGGCAGTAGCCATGCTGAAACTGGAGAACCCACCCCAACACTGGCTATATGCTCTACCAGAATAGGCAGTAGCCATGCTGAAACTGGAGAACCGACCCCAGCACTGGCTATATGCTCTCCCAGAGTGATAATAATAATAATAATAATAAACTATTTATATAGTGCAGTTCATAAATATCAAAGTCCTTTACGACAATTATAATAAAAGCCATAAATAATTGATTAAAATTCAAGTCATAACAGCTAAAATCCAAAAGTATCCATTACAGAAAAAATGATTTAATAGAGAAGCTTTCAATGTGGCTTTAAAGCTGTCCACCGTCAGACACTCCCAAACCCGACGAGGTAGAGTATTCCACAGGGTAGGGGCTACATAAGCAAATGCTTGGGCACCAGATGTCTTCAGCCAAACCTTGGGAATCTCTAGCAATCCTTTGTCAGTGGAGTGGAGCAGTTGAGAGGGGCAGTAGGGGCACAGAAGCTCTTGCAAGTAATTCGGTCCCTGTCCGTGTAGGGCTTTATAGGTCAGCAAACTGACCTTGAAGGTGATCCTCCACCAAACTGTCAGCCAATGCAGCTTGCGCAGCACAGGTGTAATATGACTAGATCAAGATAGACCAGTCTGTAACCTGGCTGCCACATTCTGCACTAGCTGCAGCCAGCAGATGTCCACTCCAAGCAACCCTAGGTACAGGGAGTTACAGTAATTCAGGCAGGATGTCACAAAGGCATATACCAATGTCAGTAGGTCACTGGGTGGAACCAGGTGTTTTATCTGGGTGATATTCCTCAGTTGGTAAAATGAGGTTTTGAGAACAGATGACACCTGAGCTTTCAGGGTCAGCCCCTCATCAAGAATAATGCCCAGACTCCGCACCTGTTCTGAGGTCCTCAATTGGTAGCCTCCTAGCACAAGACCAGTTGTCTGACCTGTGAAGACCCCTCTACTCGATGACCCGGGTCCACCACCAGCACCTCGGTCTTGTATGAATTCAGCTTCAACCAGTTAGCACACATCCAGTCTTGGATCTCAGATAGGTAGTTATTAAATACTGAGGCTGCCATATCCTGTTCGGGTGCAAAGGACATGTACAACTGAGTATTATCTGCATAGCAGTGAAAACTCAGCCTGTATCGCCTTACAATATACCCCAGCGGCAGCATGTACAACGTGAACAACATGGGAGACAGCACAGAGCCCTGCGGTACCCCTCATGGCAAGGAGAAAGCATCAGAGACATAAATACCCAACACTAGTCTTGGAAACCTGAGAGTGAGGAAAGACTGAAACCACCTGAGGACTGTACCCGACATCCACAGATTAACCGCAGACAGTCTAGCAATATCCCATGGTTCACGGTATCAAATACCATGGAGAGATGAAGGAGGACCAAAATAGAAACATAGAAACATAGACTTTGATGGCAGATAAACCACTTGGCCCACTAGTCTGCCCATTTCCTTATCTATTGGATAAGCTGCAGATTCTAGTTTACCAACAGCCTACTGCTTCCTACCCCCCACCAGAATTGCCTTATGTCTGTCCCATGCATTCTTGAAATCCCCCACTGTTTTTGACCCCATGACCTCCTCAGGAAGGCCGTTCCATGTGTCCACCACCTTCTCTGAGAAAAAATACTACCCCTGAGCTGTCCCCCTCTATCTTCAAATTGTGTCCCCCTGTTCTTGCAAATCTCTTTTTCTGAAAGATACTACCCTCTTGGACTTTGTTGATTCCCTTGAGGTACTTGAAAGTTTCTATCATGCCCCCACCTCCCTCCTTTCCTCAAGGGTATACATATTAAACTCCTTTAGTCTCTCTCTTCATGTGGCTTCTGTTGTGGACCCTGCACCATTTTAGCTGACCTCATCTGGACTGCCTCTATCCTGTCTATGTCCTTGTGGAGATGGGGTCTCCAGAACTGCACAAAGTACTCCAGTTGGGGTCTCACCAACTGTCTGTACAGAGGGATAACAACTTCCTGTTTTCTACTGGTGATGCCTCTCCCTATACATCCCAGTATCCCCCAAGCCATCCTTACTGCCTTCTCGCATGGCTCCTCTGATCTCTCACTATAAGAAGGTCATTGGGCACCTGAACAAGGGCCGTCTCAGCGATATGCTTCTTCCTAAATCCTGACTGGAAGGGATCAGAGATGTCATGGAAGGCAAGAAGGTCCTCCAGCTGCAGCATAACCACCTTCTCAATAACCTTCCCCACAAAGGGAAGGTTAGAGACTGGCCTGTAGTTAGCGAGAAAGTCCGGGTTGAGAAAGGATTTCTTAAGGAGTGGGGTCACCGCTGCCTCCTTCAGGGAGTCAGGAAACTCACCTGTCTCTAACAAACACTGGACAATCTCAGCTAGGACCAGGCCGATGACCTCCGCACATCCCACAAGGAGATGGTTTGGGCCTGGATCCAAACCACAGCAGGTTGGCCACATATTCTGGATGACCATCATGACATCCGAGATCGCCAACTGATCAAAAGCCAACCAACTAGCCCAAGGTGTTGCGATCTCCCACCGATCACTGCCACTCCCATTAGAGTGGGCTAAACTGATCTCTGACCCAATGTCAGCAATCTTATCAGCAAACAAGTGAGTGAGCTCGTTACATTTCTCCTGTGGCAAAGCTCTCCATAACTGCAGATTGGCTGGATTGCACAGTCTGTTCACAGTTCTGAAGACTTGGTCTGGTCGATTCTGTACAGCAGTAATCTCCCTAGACAGGAACTCTACCTTCTTATGGTAGATCACCGATTGATAGTCTGCATAAAGTACCATCAATCTACATTTGTTGGCATCAAGGCCAGATTTCCACCAGTGATGCTCCAACTTTCGCCCAACTCTCTTCATCTCCCTCAAGGCTCATTAAACCATGGAGGCCACGGCAGGATGAAGAGAAGGTGAACATGGACTGGAGCAATGAAGTTCAGAGCCTCCACCACGGCCTTGTTATAGACCTGCAGTAGGTTCTCTGGATCCAAGCATGCAGTCGGAAAACCTGAGAGGTCCAGGACAGCCATCAGGCCTTCTGGTATTAAACCTCTTAACGGGCAGTACTGGACCATCTCCACAGGGGCAGGTCTACGAGGCGGTGCCTGGATACTGAACCTAATAGTCCAACGGTCAGACCATCCAACTGGCTCCACGACCAGGTCAGCACTCTCCATACCCAGTAGGAAGACCAGATCCAATGAGTGACCCAAACTGTGGGTCGCAGAGGAAATCACCTGTGTGAAGCCCAATAAATACATCAGTTGGAGGAAATCTTGCCCAAAGTGTGAGAGTTCATCATCGATCCAGGCGTTGAAGTCACCCAGCACCATCACTCTGGGGGACTCCAACACCATGTCGGCGATGAAGTCAGTGATTTCCTGCAAAAATTGCTTCCCACTCCCGGGTGTGCGGAAGATAAGAAGAATTTTGCACCCCACACCTGCACTCAAGATTCACTCAAAGGATCGGGTCTCCCCACCGGTACATCTACCAGGCCCAATTCCATTTTAAAACAAATGGCAACACCCCTGCTCCTACGATCCAACCTCTGGCGGTGTATGCAGTAGCCATGCTGAAACTGGAGAACCCACCCCAACACTGACTATATGCTCTCCCAGAGTAGGTAGTAGCTGTGTTGAAACTGGAGAACCCACCCCAACACTGGCTATATGCTCTCCCAGAGTAGGCAGTAGCTGTGTTGCAGCTGGAGAACCCAGAACCCACCCCAACACCTGCTATATGCTCTCCTGAAAAAGGCAGTAGCAGTGCTGAAACTGGAGAATGCACCCCAACACTGGCTATATGCTATCCAGAAGTAGGCAGTAGCCATGCTGAAACTGGAGAACTCACCTCAACACTGGCTATATTCTCTTCTGGAGTAGGCAGTAGCCTTGCTGAAACTGTAGAACCCACACCAACACTGGCTATATTCTCTTCTGGAGTAGGCATTAGCTGTTCTGAAACTGAGGAACCCACCCCAACACTGACTATATGCCCTCCTAGAGTAGACTGTAGCCATGCTGAAACTGAAGAACCACACCAACACTGGCTACATGCTCTCGTGAAGTAGGCCGTAGCCACGCTAAAACTGAAGAACCACACCAACACTGGCTTTATGCCCTCCTAGAGTAGGCAGTAGCCATGCTGAAACTGGAGAACCCACACCAACACTGGCTATATGCTTTCCTAGAGTAGGTAGTAGCCATGCTGAAGCTGGAGAACCCAGAACCCATCCCAACACTTACTATATGCTCTCCCGAAGCAGGCAGTAGCCATGCTGAAACTGGAGGAACCCACCCCAGTACTGGCTTAATGCTCTTCTGCAGTAGGCAGCAGCTGTGCTGAAACTGGAGAACCCACGCCAACATTGGCTATATTCTGTCCTGTAGTATGCATTAGCCGTGCTGAAACTGGAGAACCCATACCCCAACACTGTGGATAAATGTGTTAGTTGTTGGTCTGATGTCAAAAATTATTTATTAGTTGTTTTATGTAGTCTGAATTTTTGTATGTTATATTGAATGTAATTTGTTCTTGACAAAGGACAACTTTGAAAATAGGTCTATGACCTAAAGTTTGCTATCCTGTATAAAAATAAAGATTTTTACTACTACTACTGACTATATGCTCTCCTGCAGTAGGCAGTAGGCACGCTGAAACTGGAGAACCCACCCCAAAATTGGCTGTATTCTCTCCTGGAGTAAGCAGTAGCCATGCTGAAACTGGAGAACCTACCCCAACACTGGCTATTTTCTCTCCTGGAGTAGGCAGTAGCCATACAGAAATGGAGGAACCCACCTCGGGGCTTCAGTCAGGGCAGAATAGCAGAGGGAAGCCTTAAAGTCTGACAATGCAGTAACATCAGTAACAGAGATCATGGAAGGGATGCGGAGCAAGGTCTGGGACCCAAAGAATGACCCAATAAAAATAAGAAGCTGAAGAGTACATGAAAAAGAAATGTGTGCTGGGATTTGATCTTATAATCAGAGGTAGCTGCTGTGGTATAGATGGAATGTCCTGTAAATTGAGAAGAAAGCTTCTGTCTAGAGAACACATTCCAAATATGTAAAACAGATGGATCCACCCTCAGTACAGAATAAGAGTCAAGAAGTGGACTGTAATTCTCCTGTTGAATTCTTTTTTGTGGGGGATTTTCAAAAGATGTACAGATCAGAAGGGGATGACTCGAACATTCTGAAATTCTCTAAGTCAGATACAGAGTAGGCGGATAATGTAGCACCAGCAGCGGTACAGGTTGCATCAGAAGAAAATTCCACGAAGTGAAAGGCCAGCGTAATTCAGGGCAATGAACTGTGAGGCAATTTGGGCAGTTTCTGTCCAGTGATGCCCTTGTGTGCTGTTCGAACAGGCCGGAAAGAGAGAAATATTAATGCTACAGTGCATGTTACAGTGACAGGTTTGACCTGTCGTGTACATGTGTTAATCCATTTTACATAACCACAGTTCAGGTTTGTAGCCTAGGAAAGCACAAGGACGGTGGTGCCGATCCCAAAGTACAGTCTAGGCAGTAATTGAAATTCAGATCGCACTCACCCCTCAAAATCAGGAAGTTCACAAACTCAGTCTTAATACGTCAAGCTGGTTTTTATTTTGCCACTGTCACAGTGTTGGGACTTCTGTTTGTATGCACCGTGACAGTGGCAAAATAAAAACCAGCTTGATGTATTAAGACTGGGTTTGTGAACTTCCTGACTTTGACAGGTGAGTGTGATCTGAATTTCGATTACCACATTTTACATAACCCTGTTTCTCCTGTCTTGTAAGGTGTCCTTTTCTCACATTCTGAAACTGCATTAGCAGTGTTTTTGATTTCAAATAAACAGAGCAGTGCGTTTTTTTCCTTTTCTTCCCCCTCCTTCACCTCGACTGCACCCCTTCAGCTCCATGGTGCCCCAGCCCCATCCCCCACCATCTCCGGGATTTACCTGTGGGGCCCACCTTTTCCTCCACAGCTTGCCCCCTGTGGCAGAGCCATTGGAGGTACCCCAAGCCTGTGCTGGATGCCATGCTCAGTTGGTGGTTCCTTCTGCCCAGTAGTTGGTGTGGGGTCTGCAGGGAACTGCGAGAGCTGCCTTGCCCTCCGGTGATCTTTTATTTAGTTGCCAACCCCTCTGGATGTTCCATGGAATTTGATGGTGTGATGTGTGCACACAGAGCGTGCTTATGTCTGCCATCGGGGAGCATCCCCTTGCCCTGATACTCCAGCCGTATTGACACATGGGTGGCGATGTTGTGTCAGACCATTCTGCCCTCCCTCCCTGAAGGCAGAGAGCATCCTCTAGGATGCTCTATCCTCCTCCACTGGTTGACCTTCAGTGACCCAGGTTCGTTCCCAGACTCATGTTGCAGGCGTTGGAGCGGTACGCATACAACTGCACCAATGGGCAGCCTAGAGCACTGCTTTTAATATGACCATCCCCAGGTTTTCCTTGCGATCCTCAGTAGGTTCTGAACACCTGTTACTCCGTAAGGTCAGGGAGCTGTGTCTGTTGCACATCAGTTCAGTTTAGTCACTCAAAAAGTAATATTAAGACTTTTGGTGATGTCACCGAGTGCATGATTATGTAGTTGTAATTTCATCTCTATATGTCTCTGTATATCTCTGTAGCTGTATAAGTAAACTGTTTTATTCAAAAGGTAACTAGCATATACTATGTAACCCTCCCCCACTGGTTAGAGCACTAGAGAAGAGTACTGGACTTTACACTGGTTTTAATAATACTAGTGATCATTGCCCCATAGCATGTGTTAGAGCAGCAACCAAGCCAGTCTCTTCCTCTAGGTACACCCTCAAAATAATTAAACGGAATGTTGATGTTCACACCTTTCTTTCGGACCTCAAGTATGCGAATTGGCAAGATTTCTGCCTGGCCCCTACAGTAAACTAGGCTTATGACCAAATTCAAGGCATTGTCCTGGGTGCTATAAATTGGCATGTGCCCCTTTTGAAAGTCCGTATCAAGGAAAAATCAAACTCTTGGTTCACGGCTAGTCTTAAAACCTCCCTGCTAAGCAGGGACTGTCTATGGAAAGAAGCCCAAAAAACCAAGCTCCTGGCTGATTGGGCAGCATTCAGAGCTGCAAGAAATCTATGTACGAAACTCAGGTCAGAAAAAGCCAGATACTTCCACACAGAACTGGATTCCTCTTCCAAATGTTCAACCAAATTCTGGAAGATACTTAGGGATATTGAGGGCTATACACCTGCTAACTCACTCCCTGAAAAAAATTCCTGTGGGGGCTCCTTTATCACCAACAAACATAAATTTCTGTATCTACTCAATAATCATTTTGCGACCACTGGTCTCGCATTCGACACCTCCCCTACAAATAACCTACATAACAAGATTGATGTGCTGGACCCAGTATGTATGGCCAAGTACACTTCTGCACCTGAGGCAGTCTTCTGTTTTTCCCCTGTCTCCCTGAAACAGGTGGAAGACCTACTATTGGGTCTGGACACAAGAAAGAGCGCAGGTGCTGATCAAATTGATTCTTATTTCCTTAAAATTAGCTATCATGTCTTGTCAGCACCAATCATGCCATCTTTAATCTGTCCCTGGCTCAGGGTGACATTCCCTCCATCTGGAAAACAACCCATGTCATTCCCACTACATAAATCTGGTGACCCTAGCGAGCTGAACAATTACAGGCCAATATCTCTGCTCCCAATCCTCTTCAAATTGTCAGAGAAACTTTTAAACAGCCAGCTTAGGAATTTCTTGGAGACCTTAAACCTACTAAATCCAGTGAAATCATGTTTTCAACCATGCCACAGCACAATCTCCGCTCTCGTAAAGGTCACTAGTGACTGGCCAGAATCCCTTAGATGCCAGATATTATGTGTGTACCTTATTTCTTGATTTGAGTAAGACATTCGACAGAGTTGACCATGGCCTGCTTCTGGTCTTCCTTCAAAAGCTTGGTCTGGACTCCCTGGTATTAAAATGGTTTGCATGCTATCTCTCTGGAAGATACCAACAGGTTAAAGCAGACAGTGAACTCTCTTCCTTGAAAACTCTTCAGAGGGGAGTACTGCAGGGATCCATTTTGGGGCCTCTTCTATTTGCGCTTTATATTAATAGCATTGACGCAGGTGTCAAATCTGCTCCTATCATCTATTTGCGGATGACACAGTCCTGTATATTGCTAGACCTGCTCCTGAACTGGCCTATAAAGAACCCCAATTTGAATTTAATCAGATGCTACTAAACCTTCTGAATCAAAAGCTGTTATTAAATGCCAAAAAACCTAAGGCTAGCCCTGTTTTCTAAAGCACATAATCACTCCACCCTAGGATATGTTCCCCAGATCACTACTCTTCTCGGAGAATCCCTAGAATTTGTGCCAAAATTTAAATATCTAAGGTTTTGGATTGATCACAGATTTTCCTTCACCGACCACATAGAGGAACTATCTAAAAAACTCAGAGATTAGGTCTCTTTTTCAGAATTAAGCACCTTCTCACTTAGGAGGCTAAAACCAGACTAGTTCAAACCATATTTGTGCCACTTTTAGATTACATGGATTTCACTTACGGACATGGCCCAAACACCCTGTTGACCAAATTTGACACCCTCTATCACCGGGCAATAAGGTTTATTAGCAGTGTGCCTTACTCTACCCATCATTGCTCCCTTTATGCATTGGTAGGCTGGACATCCCTAAAGTTCAGAAGGCCAAAAAATGCTGTGTTCTGCTCCTTTAGAACTCTTACAGGGTATCTACCGCAATACACAGCAGAATGTCTGCCTAGGTGTACACCAGGTTGTTACTCCCTGAGAAGCCATTCTTACACCTCCCTCTACGTCCCAAAAGCCAATTCACATTTTAGTCTGGCATCTATATGCCATGCGTTTCCTGCACTATGGAATAAACTTCAAAAAACTCTGAAATTAATATTTCCAGAAAAGCTGTCCACCTTTAAACGGCTATATGCAAGCTCTTTTAAGGAGTCCTGTGACTTCTTCCACTGATCTATGGTAACCAGTGGCATGTGGTACCACTAATCTAAGCATAGTCACCTGTCTCTCTGCACTATACTATACTAACTCCCCTCAGTCTGCCCTCACACATCCATACACCTGTACGCTGATGACACCGTACTGTACGCAACAGGTCCCTGCCCCGCTGATGTGGCCACCACACTCCCAACAAGATTTTAATGCGGTACAGCACTGGTTTTGCTCAAACCAACTTTTTCTTAATGCCAAGAAAACAGTCTCCCTAACCTTCGGGACAAGGCAAAGTCTCTCCTGGCTCCAGTCTACCCCCACTTTCCTCACCACTTAGGGGTCTCCTCTAGAGACTTGCACCTCCTTCAGATACCTCGGGGTCTGGCTTGACCAGCACCTTGACTTTTCCACTCACATCGACTCGATCCACAAAAAACTATGCCAAAAACTAGGAGCCTTATATCGGAACAAGTGTAGTTTACCTCTGGTAACCCGTAAGGAAATTGTCCAAAAAATGATCATCCCGATACTTGACTACCGGGATATAATCTACAGCGCTGCCCCCAAGTCTGCCCTTGCCAACCTCGACCCTCTTTTCCACTCCTTCTGCCGTTTTGTCCTTGACTGCCCTCTCTCGACTCATCACTGCGACCTCTACAGCTCCCTCAATCTCACGCTGCTCCAGGCTTGTAGACACGTCCACAGCATCAGGACCACAGCGAAATTCTGGTCACAGTCCCTCACCCCCTACCTTGCATCTGTCCTCTCAGCCCCTTTACAAACCCACCTACTCCCTCAGAAGTGGCAACTCCAGGCTTCTAAGTGTTCCACGTATGTCCACATCAAAGGGCCAAGCAGCGTTCAAATACCTCATGCCTAAACTTTGGAACACACTCCCAGCAGACATTCGTGACTTCACTAACACCTCTCACCTAAATCACCTTCTCAAGGCACACTTCTCCTCAACATGCGCCTGCACATAGGGCCACCTAGGGGCTGGTCCCCAAGTCCTTTACTCGAATTTAGGCCTTTTTGCTGCTCTTATAACACATCATCCTTGTCCAGCTCACACATCTAAGTAGAGCAAAGCTAGGGGTTACACATGCAGGCTCACAGAACAGTCAAAACCCTTTGATTTTTCATTTTACATGACCTATTTTCCTCTGCTGCTGTTTGTAATATTTAATCTGCATACATGTACAACTACTTTGTGATTACTATTTATATGCTCCGGTTCTCCCCTTGATGCGGTCTTACTTCTATATTCTGCATAGTGCAACTGTAATTCTGTATAATCTTCCTCTACTGTATGTAAATGTAATTGCATCTTGTACATTCTTCTTTGTGCTTGTGATTTGTATGTCTCCACTTGTCCCCTTCCCCCAGAATGCATCTGGAATCGAGTGGTAAACCGCTCAGTATGCTTTCCTGGTAAAACTCTTCAATAAATACTAAATAAATTAATGTACTGACTCTACTTCCCTTTAACTCCTCTGACTCCTTCTGCATGATAATTGTAAAACTTGCACATATTTTTATGTTTTTATTGTACATTCAGAAATGATTTATTGTAGATTCTGTACAGAACAATCTTGTTTCTTCATGTGCGGATTGTCATTACTATGTATTTGAAAAAACACTGTGATATGTATTTGACCTGATACATTGCTTTTTTTTCCTTTTCTTGTGATTTCTTCTGTTTTATACCCAGTCCCAGCTTGCAAATGAATTTACCTCATTGGTGTATCACCTGGCTAAATAATGATTGATTGATTGATTTACTGATTGATTGATTGCTTGATTGATTGACCTTTAAAGGCTCTGTGCCTGTTACCCTCTAAAGAGTTAATAATTTGGAGCCTCAGGAGCTGAGCAGTTAGTTATGCTGGCTTCCTGGGGGGTTGGATCTGTGTGGCACAGTGCCCCCCCCGGAGGTTTCGACCCCTCCTTGCCCACTACATATTGAGACCCCTAAGGGCTGAATAAATAATTCGATCTGGGGTCTTCTTGGTCACGGGGGTCAGTACTTCCCCAGGAGGTGGCAGGTGCTGTCCAGTGGCACCACGGACCCCCTGGGCATGGTTGCCTACCCTTGCCCATCAAATTTGGAAGTGGAGGAAAGTTGAGAGAATCAGCTGCATGGCATTGGGGAGAGTGGAAGTGAGCTACTCCCGTGGGTAGGTGCCACCCCTATGTCGGAGAGCATAGCTGCTCTGTCTGGATAAGGATCTACTGGCGCTGTTGCAATGCCAGTTAACTTGAGAGGGTCTTGAGCAATTAGCCTCTGAGAGAAATCAGAGAGTGAGAGAGAGAGAGAGAGAGAGAAAGAGACAGAGAGAGAAAGTATCACCAGTGTGGGAAGTGGGGTACTGAAACAGCCCATGGGAGAACATACTGTATACTGCCTGTTGTGTCTGTGGAGAAAGCTATGAGAAATGAATCGTATGCTGCCCTGTTTTAGGGGTTGTCAGCATGATGTTCCAGTGGATGAAGGACACATATTATGAACTTATGGATAATGTGCGAATGTTGATTTAAGGGACCCCGCGGTCCAATGCCTTAACGTTTCCCCAGTGGGATAGCTTGCTATCAGGTTACCATCACTTCATGGAGAAATCAAGTTTCATTAAAGGATCCAGGCTGTTTATAATTGCTGTTTAGACTTTATTTCAGTGTCTTCTTGATTTTAAAGTGCTGCTGTGGTAGACTGGTCCTTCACAGACTCAGTCTCTACCACGAGAACCAGCTTTCTCACTACTCTGGTAGTTGCCACCACTCAGCTTAGACACTCTTTTGGGGAGTCTCCAGGTTCATGTCCCTTCAGAGTCACTGGTCATGCGGTACAGTGCTGCTTACTCAAGGGCACACGACCACTCCTCTCTGTCACAGCTGAGAACACCTTACTTTGGAAATAGCATATGGTAATTGTAGCCTTTTGCTCAGGGCAGGAAAACAGCTCTTGTCAGTTAGAAATTGGTTAGCTTTAGCTCAAAGGATTCAGTGACAGACCATGAAATATAAAAAAATATATTTTTAATATTTAAAAACTGCTACACAGATTCTACAGGATATTACAGAAAACTATAGGGAACAGTAATTCTACAGAAAGGGAAAAAAGATTTGTTTACATTCAGAATGCACACAGAATAAAGTCTAACTCTTCCTCTTTTTCTTTCTACAAAGAGTAGCTTAACACAATCTTCTCCGTCCATCTCCTATTGCTGAGAGCCTCTCAGAGATACAAAAAAAACCCTCACCCCCTCCTTCCGGGATGCATCCTCTAATACGTCTCTCTGACATCACAGATTCAAAATTCTTTGTTTCCTAGCATCCTTAAGAAACCAGTCTTGGCTAGTTTTAAGAAGTCCGTTAATGAGCTATGTTTGTCTTTGCTGAGGTCTGGTTGACATCAAAGCCTTGAATGATAATTTACAACCAGGCCTCTGGGAGTTTGAATAGCTCTCCCCAAGTCCTGGATGACAGTTAAAGCCATGCTACACAAAATTAAAGTTAAAGGCATACTACCCTGGTAGCCAGCCATCACATCTCCCTTCCACCCAGAAAAGAAAAGCAAATCTTGTTAGCAGCCATAACTGATTTTTTGGTCTGTGAGCCCTCTGTTCACCATGTGTGGAAACCCCACTTTAGTTTATCCTCAACCCAGATCCTCAGTTTCTCCTGTTGCATATGTAATACCCCCCCAAAAAATATGGGGGCTTACCTTATGGCCAAGTTTCTCCCATTCTGCTCCCGCTCCAAGGAGCACCTCCTGTTGCCTGCCAGGTCTCCCATTATGTCTCCAAGGTTGCCACCGCAACTCCAGGTCCAAAAAGGTGCCCTGTTCCCCCAGATGCAGCCCCTGTGTACTTTAGCCCCTTATGGGCTCAAAAAACTTATTTGCGACCCACCGCTGTCTGTTTAGCACTCTGGTGCTAGCGGGGGTTGCGCATGCATGGAACCATGCCTTTGATTTCCCAACTGTTTGGTTTGCAGTCAATTGGGAAAGTGTTCAGTGGTCCCGGTCCCTGCATTGATCCGAGAGGAGACTGGTGACCTTAGCAAGGGTCAGGACAGCCCTTTTTTCAATTTAATTAAGGAGAGCCATGAGGCGTTAGGATCGGGGCTTATGAATAATAATGAACAGAGCCCCAATCCCTCATACATATTAATGAGGGTTTTTCTGCCCCCGGGGAACTTTATGTTTTGGCAGCTGCTGTAAGGAAAATGAAATGTACTGTAAATAAATAAAGTAATAGCAGTACCTGCCATGGACACTGAAGGGGGACATAAATAAATAAATGTTTCTGGCTGCACCAGTTCTATATTGGAACTCGGATAAACAGTCTGCCTGCTGCCTGGGGGCACTAAATATTGACAGCAGTGACAGGCTAAGGATGGAAACAAAATGTTTAAACTAAGCAGCAACTGTGAGGGCACACAAAGGGCTACAAAACAGTGGGGCAAGTGGATAAATAAACTAATTCTTCTGGCTGCACCAGGACTTTTATTTGGGACTGTGTTCAAACTGCAACAGGACTGTGTGTACTAGTAGCCATTTTATTGCAGCAACAGCCAATCAGTAAGCCAAGATTTTAAGCCAGGACTTATCGGACTTTTGCCAGAGCTTATAGAACATTGCAAAAGGCTTATGGGGAAGCTGCGGGGACTAAACTCAGGCACCAAAACAGGGAGCCTATATTGCATCGAGTGGAGGTCATGAATATTCATTTCCTAGACTGACATGCAGGTCAGCCAATCATTGTGGGAGCAACAAATAGCTTCAGCCAATTGGGAGCTTCAGAAAATTTCCATAAAAGGCAGTATTTTTTGGCTGTGAGAGTAGGTCCAGTGTGGGCCTCCCACAGGGGTGTGGGCTTAGGTCCTTTGCCAAAAAAATGGGCCTAGCAATCCAGTGTAAGCCCCTCTACAAGGGAGGGGGCTTTTCTCCTGCCAAGAGAGAGACAAGTGACTGCCTGAAGCAAACATCGCTAACCTGGGGGTTGCCAGAAATGTTCTCCAGGGCTAGCCAAAACCTTTCCACATTGAGGGAAAACATGGGCCAGTAACCTCATGAAGCCAGCTATGAGAGAGCTGAACTTGCCTCAGCAGTAAGAGTGCCAAAGAATCCAGAACCTTTGAAGGGAGAAATGCAATTTCGGCAAGATACCTGAGCAAGTAAATTCCTTTTGCCACAGGCAACTTTCAGAAAGCCTTTAATTAACTCATTCAGGGCTAGATACACCTGTAGGTGGCATCTGAAAGCATAGCCACTCAGGACAATAACACCTGTAGACGTACTCTGCTGACTGTCACTCAGGCCTAGAAACATTTGAGGAAGTCAGCAGTTTTTACCTAAATATTAAACAAACCAAATTGCTTAGAATTGATTGCATAGCATCGCTAGAAAGGTAATTTTGTGCTGAACAATTTTGCTTCTGATACTTTGTGATTATCATGTATACTTTAGGAGTTATTCGCATTTGTTTAAGGTATGGTGTGAATAGCTGACATTTGTCTCTCAAGCCTCACCTAAGCACCTTGAATAAATCTGAAAAAAAAACAGTTGTTTGGTATTTCAGCTACTATAAAATAAAAACTAAATGGATTACAATTGCTTGTATAACACCATTAGAAAGATAATTTTGTGCTGAACAATTTTGCCAATGATACTTTGTGTCTGCCATGTATACTTTAGGAATTATTTGCATTTGTTTAAGGTAAGGTGTGCATAGCTGACATTTTTGTCTCACGCCTCACCTAAGCACCTTGAAAAAAATCTGAAAAAAATCAGTTGTTTGGTATTTCAGCTAATACAAAATAAAAACTAAATTGATTACAATTGATTGCATAGCACCACTGGAAAGGTAATGTTGTGCTGAACAACTTTGCCTCTGGTATTTTGTGTGTAGCACTTACTGTTCAAGAGGTATTCACATTTGTTTGTGGCACACTGATTATGGCTTGATTTTGCTTAGAAAGCCCCAGGATGCAGTGCTAAGAGTATACAGGACACAGGTGGTGAAAGTCTCAAAGAGCTCTTATGGCATGAATGAGTTATGGGTAAAGAAGCCAAAAGCCTACCAGTAGAGACTGTCTGTCTGCACCCTGCATTCACAGCAACATTCAGAGGGTGGATATCTACCAAATGACCAGGAAAGGGTCAGATTCTTTATATAAATGTGTCTGATGTGCCAAGAGCAAATGTGCTGATAGCAATTAATTGTCTGCACTCCAAGTTTTAAACAAAGTGCCAAATGGGTGGACAGCGTCTAGTAACCAGGAAGGGTTCAAGGACTGTGTATAAATGTGTCTGATTTGAAAGTGTCTACAGCACTAGAAGGGGAGTACTCAGAGCTGGGTCTCTTCCTAACTTTGCCTGGGAGGTCCATTATTTTGTCTATGGGAGCTGCAAGTGCCAGCGAAGGCCACAAGGGACTGCATGTTGTATTATTGAGCCTAGAGAGCTACAGTAAACTCTTTACTGCCAAGAACAAGTTGTTTGCATCGAAAAAAACTACTGCATCTGTTGCTAGCCAGCGAAGTCTGGAGAATGATAGTGGGCTTTGCCACAAGTCCAGTCAAGTCATTGTAAATAGTAATGAGAGGTAGCCTCGAGCTCATTCCAGAGCCAGTATGTGGTCAAGTGGTGAAAAGCCAAGTTTCAATCATCTTCTCGCCTTGTGCACAGGTGCAGTCAAAGCTTCAGATGTTGCTGAATAAATGTGCTAGCCTACAAATGTGCTGAATACATAGGTGTGCTGGATGTAGACTTAAAGAGTATAAATGTGCTGAATGTAATGTATACAGCCTGCTTATTCTAAAAATAAATTTCTCAGCTCAGAGAAGGAGTCCGCCTGCTGAAAAGCACTTAAATCCTGACTTGCCTAAACTTTGAAGACATTCAACTGTAAGTAATGCAGGGTCATCCCTGCACCACCAAACAAGACTTGTAGATAGTTTCAAAGTGTTAAATCTTCCAAGCCTAATCTGTAATTCTCTTAAGGGTCCCAACTAGCCAGCCAATATACAGCTGCACTGTCCATCAGGCCTACACCATTTGAGAACTTTAATTACTGGGTACCCAGGTTAAGTGTAGAATTGTGGGATTCTATATGGTTCCGGGGTACTGGTACCAGCGTGGGCATTTGTAAATATGTTCTGCCATTAATGCAGCTAGCTAGATAGTCAGGCACCTGACTACAAGAGAGGTTGGTGGGTGGACCTATATGTGATCCAAATGCAAAATGTTGATTCAAAGCTAATCAAACCATTGCAATTACTGTAAATAGCATAACTTCTACTCCAGTTCACCCTTCCTAACCCTCCCCATGTAAATAAACTTGTTGTTTATTTTTGCAGATACCCGTGTCAAGAGCATATTAGTAGTAGTAAGCCACTAAATGCAAAATGTTTGAATTGTGGGGTTTTGAACATTGGGTCATGTCTGGGGTGACTTTATGGTAATGTGGGTGGGTACAGCATCCCAAAGGGTTGTACTCAGTTTTATTGTAGCTCACTTAAAGCTAAACTCTAGGTGGTGGCACTACACCATATGTACTATCTTGTGTAAGGAGCAGTTTAAAGTTAATATTGGGAACCCAGGCCCCTCAACCTTGTACGGGACCACAAGGCAGGTGTAGTGGCCCTTGGCATAGCACCACCTAGGAGTCACACATAAAGCAATGGAAAAAGAAAGAGGGAAAAAACACAGGATCCCTATTGCCTGGACAACCCATCTGCACTGTCATTCTGGGACCCACTGCAATGTCAGATAACCACATAATAGGTCTGCAGCGCCAAGCTCCACCTTAGCAAGTTTGCATTCTGGCCACTGGTCCTATGTAGCTATGTAAGGGGGTTGTGATCCGTAACTGGGGTGAACTCCCTGCCATACAGGTATGGGTGCAGCTTCTGCAAGCCCTAAACAGTGCCCAGGCATTCCTTCTCTATGGTGGTGTAAGCCTGCTCTCTGGGCAGAAGCTTCCTGCTCAGGTACACAACTGGGTGCTCCTCCCCTAAGCTCATGATTTGACTCAGCACCACACCTAACCCATGGTTGGATGCATTTTCATGCACAATGAACTGGAGAAAGTAATTTAGGACTGGAGAGCACAGGTGCCCGACACAATACCTCTTTCAACTGCCAAAAGGCAGTATCACAGGTTTCCATCCAATGAACCTTTTCTGGCATTTT
Source organism: Neoceratodus forsteri (assembly GCA_016271365.2). Lineage (NCBI taxonomy): Eukaryota > Metazoa > Chordata > Ceratodontiformes > Ceratodontidae > Neoceratodus > Neoceratodus forsteri. The sequence continues at coordinate 56,259,707 of CM028136.1, read as the reverse complement.
CTTCCTAGTAAGATCAGACAAGGGTTTGGCCATGCTGCTGAAATCTGGTACAAACTTACAGCATTACCCTGCCGTCCCCAGGAAGGTCCGTACTTTCCTCTTTGTTGTGGGTGTGGCCCATCCCTGAATGGCCTCAGTTTTCATGAGCTCAGGCCGGATGTATCCACTTCCCACCCTGTGCCCGAGGTATGACACTTCTGCCATTCCTATCTGGCACTTCTCTGCCCTGACTGTCAACCCAGTAATCTGCAGTCTGTGGAACACCTCGGCCACCTGTTGGACGTGATCCTCCCAGGTCTGGCTATAGATTGCAATGTCATCCATGTACACCAGACTGAAGTCTCCTGACCCCTGCAGGGTTCGGTCCACAAGCCACTGAAAGGTGGCTGGCATGTTCTTCATCCCAAATGGCATCACCCTGAATTTCAGTAGTCTGAATAGGGTGATGAAGGCAGACCTTTATGTGGCATCAGGGGTTGGGGTACCTGCCAATATCCCATTGTCAGGTCAGTGGTGAACAGGAAACAGGCTTCTCCTAACCTATCTAAGACTTCATCCATCCTGGGCATGGGGAATGTATCCGACTCTGTGCAGCTGTTAAGTTTGCCGTAGTCGATGCAGAACCTTGTGGTCCTGTACTTTTTGGGGATCAGTACCACTGGGGAGGCCCAGGAACTACTGTATCCCCAGGAGGGCTAGCATCTCCTTGGTCTTCTCCTCTCTGCTCCTCTTGTTGACTATCTTTGGCCTTATGCTCCTCCTCAGCAAATGTTTCCTGCTCCAATCATATTTCTCAGAGCTTTCCCCGCTCACCCTCTCCTTTCTCCTTTCAGTTGTCCCCTTCCACCCGCTCTTACTATGCTTTCTCTCCCCCCCTTTATTTGCTCCACAATGCCCTTAGATTGATTCGTTAGCCTATTCCTGTTGTGTCATATTGCCTCATTGCACCTAACTCACTGGCTGTTTGTATAGGCTGCTGCCAACGTAGCCTATGATGATTAATACTGTTCTTATGTATCGTGTTGCTATGTAATGTCCTTGAGTTCTCTTAACTTGCTGGCTGTTTGTATATTCTGTTGCCATTGTATAGTATGATGTTCTTATTGTATTTATGTATCCAGGACCACCTTGTAAATGAGTCTTCTCAATGGTGTTTTCCTCCTGGTAAACTAAAGATTGATTGATTGATGGAGCATCTTACCCCTTCTGGGACTCTGTAGTGTGGCTGTCTCAACAGAGCCTGGACCCCTGTATCCACGTGGTGTTCTGCCAGTGTGGTAAACCCCAGTTTCTCTGTGAATATGTTAGCAAATGTACTCAACACCCTACTCGTTACGGCAGCTTGGGCTGATGTCTGTCACGTTAAGAGTGTGACAGCATCCCCTGAGGATTCTCCCTTCACCTCTCCCAGGAGAGCTACCAGTGGGTCTGTTTCTGCCTCCTCATCCAGAGAGCTGCACACAGCCAGGACTATCTCATCCCAGTCATGGTAGGGTTTCATCATGTTTACTTGGTAAACCCGCTGTCTGCGCCTCCTGTTGGGTAGCTCCACCATGTAATTGACATAATTCACCCTCCTGACCACGGAGTAAGGCCCCTCCCAAGCCACCTGTACAGTTGCTAATCAAGTTTGCCTCCTGGTCCAGCACCCCATGGATGGAGTCTGCACCCCAAGCCAGAGGAATCAAAAATGTAAGTCATCTTTTGCAGTTTCTGTTGTGGTCCCCCCTCCCCACAAACTATCTCCATGATACCCCTAGACACTAGGGAGGGGTGGGCTACATACATTTATGAGATCAATGATACTTATAACTTAGAAATGTGCATATCGGTGGTACAGACAGAGATGACTTCACCTTTCATGGTACAGGTTAGATTGGAAGTTTATTTATGACATTGTACACGTACGTTATGCATATGTTCTGGGGATCCCATCTCCACAAAGACATAGACAAGATGGAGGCAGTCCATAGGAGAGCAACTAAAATAGTGTAGGGTCTGCAACAGAAGTCGTATGCAGAGAGACTAAAGGAGCTTGGCATGTATACCCTTGAGGAAAGGAGGGAGAAGGGGGACATGATAGAAACTTTCAAGTACCTCAAGCAAATCAACAAAGTCCAAGAGGGTAGCATCTTTCAGAAAAAGAGATGTGCAAGAACAAGGGGACACAATTTGAAGATAGAGGGGGGACAGCTCAGAGGTAATGTGAGGAAGTATTTTTTCACAGGGATGGTGATGGACGCATGGAACGGCCGTCCTGAGGAGGTTGTGGGGTCAAAAACAGTGGGGGAATTCAAGAATGCATGGGACAAACATAAGGCAATTCTGATGGGGGCTAGGAAGAAGTAGGCTGTTGGTTAACTAGGATCTGCAGCTTATCCAATAGGTAGGGAAATGGGCAGACAAGGTGGGCCAAGCAGTATTTATCTGCCCTCAAAGTCTATGTTTCTATAACAGTTATTGTAGTTCTAGTCTCTCTGTCTCTCTCTCTCTCTCTCTCTCTCTATGTCTCTGTCTCTGAGACAGTGTAAGTCAAAAGTTTTGGTCTGACTAACCCTTTCTAACCTTGCTAATGACTACAATGTCATGTACTGTACATAAACAAACTCTATTTTGTTTATTACCACAGGCTTATTCCCCCTAAGAAGTAAACTGTATTGTTTATGAGACATAGTCTTTCAAACGTGTCTGTATAATTCTTCCTAGCTCTACAGTTTGTATTGCAGTATTTTCTTTCTCTGCTTTTTTTTGTGTGCATTATCTGCTTTTACTCTCTTTTGTGCTCCCGAACCTGCCACTCCTTCGAGCTACCATGGCCCCGACTTACCTCCTACTACCCTCGCTCAAGCCTCCATCCTCACATTGCAGCCATCCCCGGGGTAATTCAGCATAATCCTTTGCCAGGTGGGTCACTCTATTCCAAGGGGGAAGGCACCAGTGGGGTTGGCTAGTCGCACTCTCTAGTTGTCCCTGGGGTGCTGCTGAGGCGGATATGGCTCCCTTGGGGGCCTTGGCGGTGTTGGTGAACAAGCAGCCATCATCCGGCGGGTTCCTGGGGCTGTTTTCCGCTGTCCTGTGGTTCCCTATGGCACCGCTCGTGCAGTGCTCCCAGTTTCCACTGGGGGTCACTGCTGAACGAGGCCTCCCTTTTCTCGGCTTTTAATAGAACAATGATTCTCACAAATGTTTCATTACATTTGAGTTATATTAGCCAAACATCTGTTTGATTTTGACAGGATTTGTCAGACCTTCTACCCTTCCCCTTGTGTTCTGAGTCAGGAAGTTATTCACTGATTCACGTGACAAGCACTGTTCTTTTTCTGGTACCTTCATTGTTCTTTGGCTTGGTCTCCTTCCTTTCTGTCATTATAGAAAGTTCAGTTCAAACAATGTTAGTAAATTTATCAAAAGTTTTGGGTGGCTTCTCACGTTGTAATGTCGTGAGAAGTAACCTCTGAAACAAATAGTCTTTTTAGCGAAAGTCTTATAAGCAAAAGGTTCTGAAATTAGAATGGCATAGAGTGGCTTCACCTCCGTAGTACACTGAAGGACAAGATTATGTTAGCTCATAGCAGAAATAAAAATAGTATACAATGATTTATTCTTTGCGCACAATTTTTATAGAATACAAAGTTCCACAGAGAATAACATGTAATCTTCTATTGGTCCAGCAGTTGTTTTTTCAGTTTCTAATTGGATAAGTCCCATATCCACAGACTTGGCATATTTCAGTTGGATGTTTTTTTGTCCCTAGTTTTGGTTCCCTAAGTTCTAACTGCATGGATGTCTGCTTTGCTAAGTTAAAGGACATGGGATGAGGTTGGATGAGTGTCCTAGGGACATCTCTCCACCACCGGGGGGGGGAAGGTCGGTGGCGCACGTCATTCAGACAACTCTCAGCGGAACATTAGAGTATGCCAATACTGGGACCACAGTGCAGGGGGAAGCACCGGCGGATGTCTGTGGGGCATGCATGAGAGCACACATGCCCACTTGCTGACATAATTGCATGTGCATGCCTAGGGGGGAACCGACGCAGGTAAAATCCTATGCAACAGTGCAGACTGATGCCCAGCACACACTTTCACTGACAGAAGCCAGAGTGTCAGTCTCAGACCGGGAATCAGGATGATCTCGGTCCCTTCCTTGGGGGCCCTGCCAATAGGTGGTAAGCTATTGGCCTCTGGTTCAGGCTGCTATTAGGGAATGCCAATGGGGACGGACAGCGAACAGAGTCAGGGTATATCCCCACCTGTAGCATGGTGCATAAAGAGAATTGAAGCAAAAAAAAAAAGAAACAGAGGGGCCCATGGGATAAACCTAGGTGTTTTGTAACGTAAGGTAGCCCAAGGACCTTTGAGGGAATAATGCTTTGTGGTCACAAAGTCCAGTAAAGTCCTGTCAGAATTTTAGAAAAACATGAGTTCATATGAAGGTCTCTTATAGTTTGCTGTAAATTTTTCCAATTGTATATGCTGTGAAAACAGGTCAAGCACTGTTACGCCTTTCTACGCAACACTGACATTTCACAGTGGTACTGTATGTGATGTCCTGCCCTCTGCTTATGGTTATCTGTATGATATTGGTATTATAACTAAATGGTCTATGTATGAAATTGTCTAACACCAGTCAGCAGTGTGTGAAACCTGGCCTTTAACTTCAAAGGTGTCAGTGGCTAAAGCCACAGGATGTTGTTAAGCTGACCACAGGAACCATTAAATAAGACATCTTTCCAGAGAGACAGTGTATTATCCTTTATATCCTGCACATGCCTTTGAAGTCGATTCCATGTAAGTCTTTGTGACCTGGCAGGAAGAAAAGTGATTTGGCTGGTTTCTCTCATTTTTAGCACATAACCAAGAAGTAGTGACAGAGTGTGGGATTGCTAAATTCAAAGAGAAATGTTTGATCCCAGACTGTCATATTTGGGAAATGGCTTTTTGCTGATGTTCACATTATATAAAAAATGTCCTTGTAGGTAATTTTGTTAAGAATTAACTCCAAGGGAGGATCTAGCTGACCTCACAAAAGGGAAGGGGAGATGGTATTTCAAATTAACAGCTAACAGAGGGAAACAAGGTCATATTATTCCTGGACTCAAAGAGAAAGATTTCTCTGAACTTCTGAAAGCACTTAAAGAGTAACATCTAGAATATGAAACCCAAGTAAGTATTTGTGGTAGGAGTTTATATTCTGTAACTTCTCATTTTTTATATTTTTTAGGAGGTGGTATAGCGCAGTGGTCTAAGGCTCTGAGCTGCAAATCTGGTGACATCCAGCAGACCAGACCTGGGTTTGAATCCCACAGCTTCCACTTGCATACTGTGTGACCCTAAGCAAGTCACTTAACCTCCTTGTGCTCCCAGGTTGCTCCTGTAAAAAAGCTTTCAGCTTAGTGTGATATATCTGGTTAAACAACTAAATAAAATAAATAAAACAACTAAATATGACTGTAAGATCTGTGATATAATTGTTCTGTGTCAGATTTTACCCGTTCTTACCATTTTCTGTGAACAACCTTTTCTTTGAAATACTGCCTGTGTGTCTTCTCAGTTTTCCTTTGCATGTGATGCTGAACCTGTGTTTAAGTCTGACATCTGTTAAAAGCTTGATTGTGTTACTGAGCTGTCTTAAAAGGCAAGAAATAGCAAGGTCTCTTATATAGTTGTAAGGGTTCATTTTGGAGACCTGGCTGGATGTCCTTGGGTGAAAGATTATATTGCATCCCCCCAAAGAAAGTATTATCTGAGCCTGTTAATTGGGTATGCTAGCATAAGGTTCACAGTTTGAATCCCTCCAGAACTCGAGGCTAGAAGGTGATTTGGACCCAAAACAGACAGGAGGGTTACCCTGTCTGTCACCTGTTTACACTATTGCACTCTGAGGTTGGCACAGTGGGAGCAGAGGGCCTGACCTGTGGAGTGCATTTGTGACACTGTAATTGATAACGTAAGCTTCAGAACTGAGCCTTCAGCTCCCTAGATGGAAAACTCTCTCTACCTACCTCCAGTTTCCTCTCAAAAACCTGCAAGTTAGTTTAAAAACAACTGAAAAATACAGAAGAAGTAAAAGAACTCAGGATGAAACCAACACAAAACAAATCTGAGATTTTGTCCCAGAGAAGGCAGTAGCCATGCTGAAACTAGAGAACCCACTCCAACACTGGCTATATGCTGGCCTGGAATAGGCAGTAGCTGTGCTGAAACTGGAGAACCCACCCTATCACTGGCTATATGCTCTCCCAGAGTAATGGTAATAATATTAATAATAAACTATTTATATAGCGCAGTTCATAAATATCAAAGTGCTTTACAACTATTATAATAAAAGCCATAAATAATTGATTAAAATTCAAGTCATAACAGCTAAAATCCAAAAATATCTATTACAGAGAAAAAATGATTTAATAGATAAGCTTTCAGTGTTGCTTTAAAGTTCTCCACTGTCAAACACTCCCAAACCCAATGAGGTAGAGAATTCCACAGGGTAGGGACTACATAAGAAAAAGCTTAGGCATCAGATGTCTTCAGCCAAACCCTGGGAATCTCTAGCAATCCTTTGTCGGTGGAGCAGAGTGGTCGAAAGGGGCAGTAGGGGCACAGAAGCTCTTGCAAGTACTATGGTCACTGTCCAGGTAGGGCTTTATAGGTCAGCAAACCGACCTTGAAGGTGATCCTCCACCAAACTGGCAGCCAATGCAGCTCACGCAGCACAGGTGTAATATGACTAGATTGAGAGAGCACAGTTAGTAACCTGGCTGCCACATTCTGCACTAGCTGCAGCCAGTGGATGTCCACCCCTGGCAACCCTAGGTACAGGGAGTTACAGTAATTCAGGCAGGATGTCACAAAGGCATGGACCAATGTCAGTAGGTCACTAAGTGGAACCAGTGTTTTATCTGGGTGATATTCCTCAATTGGTAAAATTAGGTTTTGAAGACGGATGACACCTGAGCTTTCAGGGTCAGCCCCACATCAAGAATAATGTCCAGACTCTGCACCCATTCTGAGGTCCTCAATTGGCAGCCTCCTAGCACAAGACCAGTTGCCTGACCTGTCGAAGACCCCTTTACTCGATGACCCGGGTCCACCACCAGCACCTCGGTCATACATGAATTCGGCTTCAACCAGTTAGCACACATCCAGTCTTGGATCTCGGATAGGCAGTTGTTAAATACCGAGGCTGCCATGTCCTGTTTGGGTGCAAAGGACATGTACAGCTGAGCATTATCTGCATAGCAGTGAAACTTCAGCCCGTATCGCCTTACAGTGTCCCCCAGTGACAACATGTACAACGTGAACAACATGGGAGACAGTACAGAGCCCTTCGGTACCCCATATGGTAAGGAGAAAGCATCAGAGACATAAATACCCAACACTAGTCTTGGAAACCTGAGAGTGAGGAAAGACTGAAACCATCTGAGGACTGTACCCGACATCCACATATTAACCGCAGACAGTCTAGCAATATCCCATGGTTCATGGTATCAAATGCCATGGAGAGATAATGGAGAGATGAAGGAGGACCAAGACAGAAACATAGAAACATAGACTTTGACAGCAGATAAGCCACTTGGCCCATCTAGTCTGCCCATTTCCTTATCTGTTGAATAAGCTGCAGATTCTAGTTAACCAACAGCCTACTGTTTCCTACCTCCCACAAGGACTGCATTATGCCTGTCCCATGCCTTCTTGAATTCCCCCCACTGTTCTTGATTCCACGACCTCCTCAGGAAGGCTGTTCCATGCATCCACAACCCTCTCTGTGAAAAAATACTTCCTCACATTACCTCTGAGCCGTCCCCCCATCTTCAAATTGTACCCCCTTGTTCTTGCACATCTCTTTTTCTGAAAGATGCTACCCCTCCTGGACTTTGTTGATTCCCTTGAGGTACTTGAAAGTTTCTATCATGTCCCCTCTCTCCCTTCTTTCCTTAAGGGTATACATATTCCTTTAATCTCTCTTCGTATGGCTTCTGTTGCAGACCCTGCACCATTTTAGCTGACCTCATCTAGACTGTCTCCATCCTGTCTATGTCCTTGTGGAGATGGGGTCTCCAGAACTGCGTGAAGTACTCCAGTTGAGGTCTCCCCAACTGTCTGTACCAAGGGATAACAACTTCCTGTTTTCTACTGGTGATGCCTCTCCCTATACATCCCAGTATCCCCCCCAGCCCTCCCTACTGCCTTCTTACATGGCTCCTCTGATCTCTCACTATAAGGAAGTCACTGGACACCTGAACAAGGGTCATCTCAGCACTATGCCTCTTCCTAAATCCTGACTGGAAGGGATCATAGATGTCATGGAAGGCAAGATGGTCCTCCAGCTGCAGCGTGACCGACTTCTCAATAACCTTCCCCACAAAGGGAAAGTTAGAGACCGGCCTGTAGTTAGCGAGAAAGTTCGGACTGAGAAAGGATTTCTTGAGGAGTGGGGTCACCGCTGCCTCCTTCAGGGAGTCAGGAAACTCACCTGTCTCTAACAAATACTGGACAATCTCAGCTAAGACCGGGCCGATGACCTCCGCACATCCCACAAGGAGATGGTTTGGGCCCGGATCCAAACCACAGCAGGTCGGCCACATATTCTGGATGACCATCGTGACATCCGAGATCGCCAACTGATCAAAAGCCGCCAACTAGCCCGAGGTGTTGCGATCTCCCACCGATCACCTCCACTCCCATTAGAGTGGGCGAAACTGATCTCTGACCCAATATCAGCAATCTTATCTGCAAAGAAGCGAGTGAGCTCGTTACATTTCTCCTGTGGCAAAGCTCTCCATAACTGTAGACTGGCTGGATTGCACAGTCTGTCCACAGTTCTGAAGACCTGGTCCGGTCGATTACGTGCAGCACTAATCTCCCTGGACAGGAACTCTACCTTCTTACGGGAGATCACTGATTGATAGTCTTCATAATGTACCGTCAATCTACGTTTGTTGGCATCAAGGTCAGATTTCTCCCAGTGACACTCAAACTTTTGCCCAACTCTCTTCATCTCCCTCAAGGCCTCATTAAACCATGGAGGCCACGGTAGGATGAAGAGAAGGTGAACACGGACTGGAGCAATGAAGTTCAGAGCCTCCACCACGGCATTGTTATAGACCTGCAGTAGGTTCTCTGGATCCAAGCATGCAGTCGGAAAACCTGAGAGGTACAGGACAGCCATCGGGCCTTCTGGTATTAAACCTCATAACGGGTGGTACTGGACCATCTCCACAGGGCAGGCCTACAAAGGGTGCCTGGATATTGAACCTAATGGTCCAATGGTCAAACCATCCAACTGGCTCCACCACCAGGTCGGCACTCTCCATACCCAGTAGGAAGACCAGATCCAATGAGTGACCCAAACTGTGGGTTGCAGAGGAAACCACCTTTGTGAAGCCCAATGAATACATCAATTGGAGGAAATCTTGCCCAAAGTATAAGAGTTCATCATCAATCCAGGCATTGAAGTCACCCAGCACCATCACTCTGGGGAACTACAACACAGTGTCAACAATGAAGTCCGCAATTTCCTGCAAAAATTGCTTCCCATCCCCAGATGGATGGTAAATGAGAAGAATTTTGCACCCTACACCTGTGTCCAAGATACACTCAAAGGACTGGGTCTCCTCACCTGTACATCTACCAAGCCCAATTCCATTTTAAAACAAATGGCAACACCCCCAACCCTATTATCTAACCTTGGTAGGTATATACAGTAGTTATGCTGAAACTGGAGAACCCACCCCAACACTGACTATATGCTCTCCCAGAGTAGGCAGTAGCAATTGCTGAAACTGGAAAATCCACACCAACACTGGCTATATACTATCCCAAAGTAGGCAGTAGCCACGCTGAAACTGGAGAACCCACCCCAACACTGGCTATATGCAATCCTGGAGCTGGCAGTAGCCATGCTGCTGCTGGAGACCCCAGAACCCTCCCGAATACCTGTTATATGCTCTCCTGAAAAAAGGCAGTAACCATGCTGAAACTGGAGAACTCACCCCAACACTAGCTATATTCTCCTCTAGAGTAGGCAATAGCTGTGCTGAAACTGAAGAACTCACCCCAACACTTGCTATATGCTCTCCTGGAGTAGGAAGTAGCTATGCTGAAACTGGAGAGCCCACACCAGCACTGGCATTATAGTAATCAGTAGCCACGCTGAAACTGGAGCACCCCTCCCAACACTGGCTATATGCACTCCCGGAGTAGGCAGTAGCTGTACTCAAACTGGACAACCCACCCCAACACTAGCTGCTATATGCTCTGCTGGAGTAGGCATTACCTGCACTGAAACTGAAGAACCCAACCCAACACTGGCTATATGCTCTCCCTTAGTAGGCAGTAGCCACTCTGAAACTGGAGAACCCACCCCAACACTGGTTGTATTCTCTCCTAGAGTAGGCAGTAGCTATACAGAAATGGAAGAATCCACTTTGGGGCTTCAGTCAGGCAGAATATCAGAGGGAAGCCTTAAGTCTGGCAGTGCAGTGGCACCAGTAACGGAGACCATGGAAGGGATGCGGAGCAAGGTCTGGGACCCAAAGAATGACCCAGTAAAAATAAGGAGCTGGAGAGTACATGAAAAAGAAATGAGTGCTGGGATTTGATCTTATAATCAGAGGTAGCTGCTGTGGTATGGATGGAATGTCCTGTAAATAGAGAAGAAATTTCTATCCAGAGACCACTCAGTCCAATGCAGCTGCCTCAAAGGATGCAGAGAACGAGGAGTACTTGGATGACAGTGAGCTCAGGGAGGGTTAGATCAGTCAGGCAGAGGCACATCCCAGATCCTATTCCACTCAAGAACTCATATGACACACTGCCAAACAGGGACAACCAAATAGAGGTACCCAGAGAAATGGAAGGAAAGGATGTGGAGGTTAGCCAAGTGCAAAAGATGGAGATTACCGCCCAGGAGGTGGATAGGCAGAATAGGGGCAAAATTCAGCAGAAGGGCAGACAGCAAGGTGAACCAGGGATAAAGGACAACCAAGGAAGGGGCTGGAGTAGAACAGCGAAACAGTCTAGGGAGGTCAAATCATGGAAAGTCATGTGTGCAAATGCCAGGAGCCTTAGCAACAAGATGGAAGATCTGGAGGCTGTCATGGTGCAGTCAGACCTGGACATTGTGGCCATCACTGAAACCTGGTGTAATGATAACCACGACTGGGAGTTGGCCATACCTGGCTACAACATATTCAGAAGAGACAGGGCAGGCAGGAAGGGAGGAGGAGTGGCACTGTATGTGAAAAATGACATAAGGGCCACAGAGATCCAGGAGGAACAAAATGGGGGAGATATACAGTGGGTTAAGCTGGAAAGGAAAATGGGGCCAGCCATCCGCACAGGTGTGGTCTATAGACCACCAGCCCAGGAGGAAGAAACAGATAGGGAGCTGATGCTAGCCATCCAGAGGATGGCAGACAAGGGTGAGGTAGTACTGGTTGGAGACTTCAATATTCCAGACGTGGACTGGAGCATCCCAGCAGCAGCATCAACTAGAGCAGATTTATCCTGGACTCCTTTCAGGGTGCCTTCTCAAGCAACTGGTCATGGAACCAACTCGGCAGAAGGCAATACTGGACCTTGTGCTCACAAACAGGGACAGTGTGATGGGGGTAAGAGTGGGGCACCTGGGGAACAGTGACCACCAGTCACTGTGGTTTGAAATCACAGAAAGAGCAGAACTAAACCACACAAAACACGTATCCTGGATTTTAGGGGCAAACTTTGAGAAAATGGGGAGATACTTGAAAGAGGCATTAAGGGAATGGGGCAGGAATCAGGGTTGAGGAACAGTGGGCAGTATTTAAATGGGGATTACAAGAGCAACAGAATTATGTATTAAGCAGGTTAGCAAGAGGAAAAGGAAGAGGAGACCATTATGGTTTTCCAAAGAGGTAGCAAAGAAAGTGAAAGCCAAAAAGATTGCATTCAGGCAATACAAAAGACACAGGCAGAAGGGGATAGGGAGAAGTACCAGGAGAAGCAAAGGGAGGCAGGAGGTCAGTAAGGAAGCCAAAGCTCAGACAGAAGAACACATTGCAAAATCAATGGGTAGGGGGACAAAACCTTTACAGGTACATAAGTGAAAAAGAAAGGCAAAGGGAGGATAGTGAGACTGAAGGGGAGGATGGGGGCTGTGTGAGGATGACAACAGTAAAGCTGACATATTGAACAGGTATTTCTGCTCAGTCTTTAATGAGGAAGAGGAGGGTAATGGGTCTGAATGGAGTACAAGGGGTGAGAATGGTACAGAAATGGACACAAGTCCCTTTACGAAAGGGTCCTGAAGGAACTGGAAGTAACAAGAGTTGATAAAGCAATGGGGCCAGATGGGTGCACCCAGGGTCCTTAAAGAACTAAGAGAGGTGGTGGCTGAACCTCTTGCTATCCTGTTTAGCCGATCACTAGAAACAGGGAGGTACCCAAAGACTGAGGGCAGCAGATGTAGTCCTTATACAAGTGGGAACAAGAGGAAGCAGGGAACTACAGACCAGTCAGCCTCACCTTGGTAGTGGGGAAGATCATGGAAGCACTACTGAAGGAGAGATTGGTGGAACATCTGGTGTCAATGGACTACAGGACCCAAGGCAGCATGGTTTCACCGGGGAAGGTCATGTCAGACCAACCTCATTGAATTTTTGACTGGGTGACTAGGGAGGTGGATCAGGGGAGGCAGTGGACATGGCCTATCTAGACTTCAGCAAGGCCTTTGACACTGTGCCACATAGAAGACTATTGCACAAACTGGGGAATATGGGTGTGGGCAGGACAGTAGTGAGGTGGGTAGGTAACTGGCTGGGCAGCAGGACACAGAGGGTGGTGGTAAATGGCTGTCACTCCACAGAGGGAAGAGTGACCAGTGAGGTACCACAGGGATCAGTGCTGGACCGGTACTATTCAATATCTTCATCAGTGAATTATGCAGGACCCAGAAGGCAGAATTTCACTGTTCGCTGATGACACAAAGCTCTGTAACAGAGTAGATACACCAGAGGGTGTAGACAGAATGAGAAGGGACCTGCAGAAACTTGAAGAATGGTCAGGGGTTTGGCAGTTGAAATTCAATGCAAGGAAGTGCAAGATAATGCATATGTGGCACAAAAACCCTGGCACAATATATCAGTTGGGGGTGAGGATATAGCATGCACCAAGCAGGAAAGAGATCTTGGAGTTATCATCTCTGATGACCTCAAGGCAGGGAAACAGTGTGACAAGGCAGCAGGTAAAGCAAATAGGATGCTGGGATGCATAGGCAGGGGCATCACCAGCAGGAAAAGGAGGTCATAATTCCACTATACAAGACACTAGTGAGGCCACACCTGGAGTACACTGTGCAGTTCTGGAGACCTTACCTCGTAAGGACATAGAACAGGGTAGAAAGGTTCAGAGGAGGGCAACAAAGATGGTGCATGGATTGCATCACAAGTCCTATGAGGACAGGTTGAAGGCACTGAACATGTACTCCCTGGAGGAGAGGAGGGAGAGGGATATGATAGAGACATACAAGTATCTTACAGGAGGAACAGGGTGCAGGAATGCACTATTTTTAAGCGAAAAAGATGTTCCAGGACTAGAGGCATGGGATGAAGTTGGAGGGAGGACGATTCAGAGGAAACATGAGGAAGAATTTCTTCACAGAGCGGGTAGTGGACAAGTGGAACACCCTGCCAGAGGAAGTGGTGGGGGCTGAAACAATCACGGATTTAAGAATGCATGGGATAGACATAAAGGAATTCTGGAGGTCAGGGGTAAGGGGCAACAGACTTCCTGGAAAACATAAACTGAACTTACAAACTTAAATGGGCAGACTGGGTGGGCCATAGGCCCTTATCTGCCGAAGCTGTCTATGTATCTATGTATCTATGTATCTATGTATCTATGTAAGAAAGCTTCTGTCTAGAGAACACATTCCAAATATGTAAAACAGATGGATCCACCCTCAGTACAGAATAAGAGTCAAGCAGTGGACTGTAATTCTCCTGTTGAATTCTTTTTTGGGGGGGATTTTCAAAAGATGTACAGATCAGAAGGGGATGACTCGAACATTTTGAAATTCTCTAAGTCAGATACAGAGTAGGCGGATAATGTAGCAGCAGCAGCGGTACAGGTTGCATTAGAAGAAAATTCCACGAAGTGAAAGGCCAGCGTAATTCAGGGCAATGAACTGGAAGGCAATCTGGGCAGTTTCTGTCCAGCGATGCCCCTTGTGTGCTGTTCGAACAGGCCGGAAAGAGAGAAATATTAATGCTACAGTGCATGTTACAGTGACAGGTTTGACCTGTCCTGTACATGTGTTAATCCATTTTACATAACCACAGTTCAGGTTTGTAGCGTAGGCAAGCACAAGGATGGTGGTGCCGATCCCAAAGTACACTCTAGGCAGTAATCGAAATTCAGATCGCACTCACCCCTCAAAATCAGGAAGTTCACAAACTCAGTCTTAATACATCAATCTGGTTTTCATTTTGCCACTGTCACAGTGTTGGGACTTCTGTTTGTATGCACCGTGACAGTGGCAAAATAAAAACCAGCTTGATGTATTAAGACTGGGTTTGTGAACTTCCTGAATTTGATGGGTGAGTGTGATCTGAATTTTGATTACCACATTTTACATAACCCTTTTTCTCCTGTCTTGGAAGGTATCCTTTTCTCACAGTCTGAAACTGCATTAGCAGTGTTTTTTATTTCAAATAACCAGAGCAGTGCATTTTTTACTTTTCTTCCCCCTCCTTCACCTCGACTGGACCCCTTCAGCTCCATGGTGCCCCGACCCCATCCCCCACCATCTCTGGGATTTACCTGTGGGGCCCACCTTTTCCTCCACAGCTTGCCCCCTGTGGCAGAGCCATTGGGGGTACCCCAAGCCTGTGCTGGATGCCATGCTCGGTCAGTGGTTCCTTCTGCCCAGTAGTTGGTGTGGGGTCTGCAGGGAACTGCGAGAGCTGCCCTGCCCTCCGGTGATCTTTTAGTTAGTTGCCAACGCCTCTGGATGTTCCATGGAATTTGATGGTGTGATGTGTGCACACAGCGTGCTATGTCTGCCATCAGAACATCCCCTGCCTGATACTCCAGCCGTATTGACACATGGGTGGCGATGTTGTGTCAGACCATTCTGCCCTCCCTTCCTGAAGGCAGAGAGCATCCTCTAGGATGCTCCATCCTCCTCCACTGGCTGACCTTCAGTGACCCAGGTTCGTTCCCAGACTCATGTTGCAGGCGTTGGAGCGGTACGCATACAACTGCACCAATGGGCAGCCTAGAGCACTGCTTTTAATATGACCATCCGCAGGTTTTCCTTACGATCCTCAGTAGGTTCTGAACACCTGTTACTCCATAAGGTCAGGGAGCTGTGTCTGTTGCACATCAGTTCAGTTTAGTCACTCAATCAATCAATCAATCAATCAATCAATCAAAATCTTTATTTATTCAGGCGGACATCATTGAGCAAAGCTCATTTACAAGATGGACCTGATAGGTCGAGGAATAACATGAAGGTACAAAGAACAGACATATACAAAACACTTCTAAGTAAACAGGTTACAATAATATAAACATATATACAAGCAGTGCAGCTGGAGAATACAGGCTCCAGGGCAAGCTAAACCAAACAAATATGATTGATGATTAATAAAGTGTTGATAGTAGCTTCTGAAAAATGACACAGGGGGGCTGGTGGGAGTTTTGGATAGGGACTAAAATCAACTAGTAGTGAGTGAATGGGGCAGAAGTAAGTGCCAGGGGTAGCAGAGGAGGTCTTGGTAAGGGGTAGCAAAGCTGCATAGAAAGGGGGGGGGTAAAGAATGTGATTGGACTAGGCCTTATGAAAGCAATTGCATTTCTCTGGGAGGAGGCTTGTGTAGAGCTGTTTAAAGGATGTTAGGGGTATAAAGGTGGTCAACTTTAGGGTCTTCTGCAGTGAATTCCAAGCCATTGCAAGAGAGTCACTGATTGCAGATCTCCCATGCCGGGTGCAGGCTTTGGGTAGCTTCAAGGTGATGAAGTTATTGCTTCTTAGGGCATATGATCTAGCTGTGGCCAGTGTAAAGCAATCTAAAATATAGGATGGAAGTTTGTTAGACAGAGCTTTGTAAATCCATAATGCAGCATTTTGTTCCTTCTGAGGTGTAAGGATGTCCAACCAACTGCAGCATAGAGAGAGCAATGATGAGTGTTGAATGGAAGATCTGTGATGAACCTTAGAGCTCTATGGTACAAGGTATCCAATTTACTTAAGTAGGAAATAGTACAGTGGCCATAGAGGAAATATGCATAGTCGATAAGTGATAGAAATGAGGCCTAGATTAGTCTCTGTCTTGAATCTCTGGTTAAATAATGTTTAATTCTGAAGAAAAGGCCGAGCCTCTGGCAAAGTTTTTTCAGAAGTTCTTCAATATGCTGAGTATAATCAAGCCTGTTGTCAATCCATACCCCTAAATATTTGAATTTGTCAACATAGTCAAGGCTTTCACCAAGGATGGTGGATAGTTGGGGAAGAATGCTTGATGAGAAAAGTAATATTAAGACTTTCGGTGATGTCACCGAGTGCATGATTATGTAATTGTAATTTCATCTCTATATGTCTCTGTATATCTCTGTAGCTGTATAAGTAAACTGTTTTATCCAAAAGGTAACTAGCATATACTATATGTAACCCCCCCCCCCATGGGTTAGAGCACTAGAGAAGAGTACTGGACTTTACACTGGTTTTAATGATACTAGTGATCATTGCCCCATAGCATGTGTTAGAGCAGCAACCAAGCCAGTCTCTTCCTCTAGGTACACCCTCAAAATAATTAAACGGAATGTTGATGTTCACGCCTTTCTTTCAGACCTCAAGTATGCAAATTGGCAAGATTTCTGCCTGGCCCCTACAGTAAACTAGGCTTATGACCAAATTCAAGGCATTCTCCTGGGTGCTATAAATTGGCATGTGCCCCTTGTGAAAGTCCGTATCAAGGAAAAATCAAACTCTTGGTTCATGGCTAGTCTTAAAACCTCCCTGCTAAGCAGGCACTGTCTATGGAAAGAAGCCCAAAAACCAAGCTCCTGGCTGATTGGGCAGCATTCAGAGCTGCAAGAAATCTATGTATGAAACTCAGGTCAGAAAAAGCCAGATACTTCCGCACAGAACTGGATTCCTCTTCCAAATGTTCAGCCAAATTCTGGAAGACACTAAGGGAATATTGAGGGCTATACACCTGCTAACTCACTCCCTGAAAAAATTTCCAGTGGGGGCTCCTTTGCCACCAACAAACATAAAATTCTGGATCTACTCAATAATCATTTTGCGACCACTGGTCTCGCATTCGACACCTCCCCTACAAATAACCTACATAACAAGATTGATGTGCTGGACCCAGTATGTACGGACAAGTACACTTCTGCGCCTGAGGCAGTCTTCTGTTTTTCCCCTGTCTCCCTGAAACAGGTGGAAGACCTATTATTGGGTCTGGACACAAGAAAGAGTGCAGGTGCTGATCAAATTGATTCTTATTTCCTTAAAATTAGCTATCATGTCTTGTCAGTACTGATCATTTATTTTATTTATTAAATTTTGATAATCGGGTGAGCCCGCTGGGCCCCAAAGGTCCCTTTTTCAGGGGTGACCCGAGGGTTACATTAAACATGACATGGGATTGGTTTGACAAAATACCTAGCCAGAGTCAAGATAACAAGAGTCATACGTTATTACACAGGATAGTGAACAGCAATGTATATAACAAGTGTCACCTGGATACATTGAGGTTGTATTACAAGTGCAAGCGAATCAAGGAGTGAGAAGACCTTGGAGTACTTATCCTAGCAATTACAGTTTGTGGAGGTAGCCAGGTACTCCTTAAGCCTGGTGCGGAAGGTGGAGGTGGAGGTAGACTCCTGGATGCCTTGGGGCAGGGAGTTCCATAAAGTGGGGGCAGTAAGAGCAAAAGACTTCCCCCTCGCCTTTGTTCTGACCCTGGGGACCAAGAGGAGCATCCTATCAGTACTGCAGAGTAGCCTACAGTTCCTCTTACAGGAGATGAGACCAGCGAGGCTGGGAGGAGGTGGGGAGTGGAGAAGTTTGTGGGTGAGGCAGAGCGAGGGGTACTGAAGCCTGCCCTCCCAGGAGGGCCAGTTAAGGTGGGATAGCGTGTTGCAGTGGTGGGTTCTCAGGCCTGCTGAAGGGGCAAAATGGGCCACTTTGTGATAGAGAACCTGTAATTTATTTAGCTCTTGTTTAGCTGCTCCCTGGATAACAGGGGCTCCATAGGTGAGGGAAGGGAGCAGAACACTCATAGCAATGGAGACCCGGGCCACAGGTATCAGCTGGTCTTTCAGTCTGTACAGGGTCCCAAGTTTAGAGTAGATGTTTTTGGTTACCTGTTCAACATGCCCTTTGATGGTGAAGCCCTGATCCAGGATAAATCCCAGGTATTTTATGGAGGGGACCACCTCAAGCTTCTTACCTGAGGTGGACATCAGTTTGAGGAGTTGACTTCTGTCCCGGTGGCCTGGACTGGAGCCAAACAGCATGGCCTTGGTCTTGTTAGGGTTGATTACCATTCTGTTTGTGACTAGCCAATTCTCTAGGGATATCAAGTCTTCTTGGAGGCCAGAGCAGAGTTCTCCCATGTTGGAGGAGGGCCGATAGAGGACTGTGTCATCAGCATATTGTACCACTGACCTACCCCCACAGTGATTGCTGAGGTCATTGGTGTATAGCGAGAAGAGAAGAGAAGTGGGCCAAGTATTGACCCTTGGGGCACCCATTCATTTAGCGGAAGGGGCTCAGATAGGGAATCTTTCCATTTTACCCTCTGTGACCTGCCAGAGAGGTAGCTAGAAAACCATAGTAGGGAGTGACTGTCTAAACCGACCAGTCTCAGTTTGGAGAGCAGTAGGTTGTGATTAACGAGGTCAAAGGCTTTGGCCAGTGAAGACTGCCCCTGTGGGGGTACCCTTGTCCAGCTCTCTGAGTATGTCTGTAGAGAACCTGATGAGGGCAGTGTCAGTCCCATGATTGGTTCTGAAGCCATGCTGTGAGGGGGCTAGAAGTTGGTGGGTTTCAAGGTAGTACCGGAGTTGACCGTAGATCAGTCTCTCTTGTATTTTACCAAGGCTACAGAGTAGGGAGATTGGCCTATAGTTGTTGGTCGATTCTCTCGTGCCTCCCTTATGGACAGGGACTATGTGAGCCATTTTCCAGGTATTGGGGATGGCCCCTTCCGCAATGGAGCGGTTGAGGAGCCAGGTTAGGGGCCTGGTGAGTGCCGAGGCCCCTTCCTTGAGGATTCGGGAGGGAATCCCATCAGGTCCCACAGGTCCCATTGCTTTAAAGGCTTTTAGTAGAGGAGGACTTCATGAGGTCTGACTAGCCTGAGATGGAAGGAGGGACGGTCATGTGAGATGGGGGGTTGAGAGGACCGGGGGTGGGAGGGCAGACCAGATTTAATCTGTTCTAGATTGGTGAACTGACGGTTGAGTGCCATGGTTAGCTGGCCATTTACCTCCATGGGGCCGTGTTCAGCCTTGCTGCTGCCCTTTAGAAGCCCATTTAAGTGGGTCCAGAAAAGTCTAGGGTTCCCTAGATTCTTTTTCTGTAGGTCAGTGACATATTCGCGTTTTGCCACTTTTATGGCCAACTTACATTTATTCCTGAGGGCCTTACAGGTTGTGAGATCAGCTTGTGTAGAGGACAGTTTGTATTTCTTCCAGGCTGAGTCCCTGTGTTTCATAAGGGTTTTCACATCGGGGGGTGATCCACTTATAGCAGGTCCCCTTGGTACGGAATTTCTTTATGGGGGCCAGCCGGTCAGCCACCAAAGAGAGTGCTCCCTGGAAAAAGGCAGTGGCTTCATCCAGTGATGGGAGGAGTTTGATGGGACTCCAGTCTATACTGTTAAGGCATCCTAGCAGGTGCTCTGTCCGCATGTGGGAGAAGTCATGTGCCGCCAGGATTTGCGGGCAGGCTCTGGGGGCCCTGTTTTTCAAAATGCAGAAAATGGGGGAGTGGTTGCTCAGTGCATCAGCTAGTATGCCTCCCCTGGACATTGGAGGGTTTGCTCGTGAGTATCCAGTCAAGGTGGTGTGGTTACCGTTTTATAATTCATCGGGTGGGTCCAGCGATAATCTGTTCAAGGTTGGCATCCTGGACCAGTCCTATTAAGGAATGGCTGTCTTGAGGGACCCAATTTAGGTTGAAGTCCCCCAGTAGGAGTAGTTCAGTGGATAACTCCTCATCTATGTCCTTTAGGAGGGCTTCGAGGGAGATCCTCGCATGCGAAGGGAGGTTGTAAACACATCCTATGTTGAGATGTTTACAGGGTCCAAGGGTGATCCTCACAAAGGTAGCTTCACCATCCATACAGGTGGATAGTTTCGGGGATATCTGTATGGCGTTCAGGGTGTCTTTTGTGTAGATTAACACCCCTTCCCTCCTTTACCCAGCCTATCCTTTCTATGGGATATAAATCCCGAGACTGCTACCTCATGAGGTAGAATGTGAGGTCTGAGCCAGGTTTCAGATACTGCCAAAATATCGGGGTTGTATCTAACCAGCCAGGCTTGAAGTTCGTGAACCTTAGGCCTCAGGCTGCATATATTCATATGAGCAATACGTAAACCCTTGGTGGAAGCCCAGTGGAGGTCCAGCGGGGAGGAGACCAAGAGATTGTGTGGGGGGGGGCAGGATTTGGCTGGACGTCCCCAGCCATGAGCAGGAGGGTGGCAAGGAGGCAGAGGGTAAGGATCCTACCCAGGGGTAGGGTCTTTGCTCTAATCTTTCACCTGGCAGCGAGTAGAGTGGAGTATAGGACACCTTTTTTACAGAGTACATGTCCAGGCAGGAATCCTGTCAGATTTCTGGGGGATGGGGGGAGATTGTCCCCCCCCCCGGAGTGATCGGGGAGAGGTCCCAAGGGAAGGTGACATCTAATGTCCTATTTACCTATGGTCATGAGAAGGTCAGTCCAAAAAAGAGATGATATGTAAAGGACAGCCAGTAGGAGCCCTCTGTTAGGTTCGCTCAGGGCAGGGGGGCCAGGCTTTGGGGGACTCATGGTGTCTACCCCTCACAGATAGAGATTGAAGCTAAGTGAGGAGGGGTCCCAAGCCTTGGTCAGGTTTCACTGCTGTTGTGGTGCAGTTGCTAGCTGGTGGAGGGCAGGCTAGGCAATGAAATAGTCAATCAGGCAGTATATCTAGCAGTTCAATAGTAAGTTACCGCCCCAAAACACTTTTATACTGCCTATTCAGGAAGCCAGTCTGGAGTGGTAGTATCAAGCCCGTACCAGTAGGGAGGGGCTGTCTGATGAGGGGAGGAGAATCAAAGATTAGTAAAATTAGCAAATATATCTAGGGGATACTAAGAATACTATCAAAGCTAATTAGACACATTTATCCAGGCAGGTTTAGTAGACAGGTCTAAGCATGCAGTATAAGTAACAGTTTCAGGTAAATCATTCAAAGCCCCTGTTCCACATATATGCCATTAGTTATAGGGAGAATACGAATAGTTGTCCTGTTTAGCTCAGGGGAAATAAGCTTCTGGGGCAGGGGACAGCAGATGCCACTCCAAGATGGAACTGTCGTGAACAGGTGGGATTAGTTAGTCAATTAGGAGATTTAAAGATAGGCTAATGTGGTAGGAGGACTGTTATCTTAATACAGAGCAGAAACTTATCACCACCTGTAGGGGGTAGGGAAGGCGTTACCGTGGGTATACCAGTCACCGTCCATTGGCTATCTGGTCTCAGCAGTAGGCGGGGTTTAGTATTTAAATTGGAGGAGGGAAGGGTGGTGGAAGGTCAAAAATCGATCCCTGTGGAGTGAGAAGCTGCCAGGGAAGTCCTGCAATGCCACCTTTAATCTGTCCCTGGCTCAGGGTGACATTCTCTCCATCTGGAAAACATCCCATGTCATCCCACTACATAAATCTGGTGACCCTAGCGACCTGAACAATTATAGGCCAATATCTCTGCTCCCCATCCTCTCCAAATTGTTAGAGAAACTTTTAAACAGCCAGCTTAGGAATTTCTTGGAGACCCTAAACCTACTAAATCCAGTAAAATCAGGTTTTCAACCACACCACAGCACAATCTCCACTCTCGCAAAGGTCACTAGTGACTGGCCAGAATCCCTTAGATGCCAGATGTTATGTGTGTACCGTATTTCTTGATTTGAGTAAGACATTTGACATGGTTGACCATGACCTGCTTCTGGTCTCCCTTCAAAAGCTTGGTCTGGACTCCCTGGTATTAAAATGGTTTGCATGCTATCTCTCTGGAAGATACCAACAGGTTAAAGCAGATAGTGAACTCTCTTCCTTGAAAACTCTTCAGAGGGGAGTTCTGCAGGGATCCATTTTGGGGCCTCTTCTATTTGCACTTTATGTTAATAGCATTGACGCAGTTATTAAATCTGCTCCTATCCATCTATTTGCGGATGACACGGCCCTGTATATTGCTAGTCCTGCTCCTGAACTGGACTATAAAGAACCCCAATTTGAATTTAATCAGATGCTACTAAATCTTCTGAATCAAAAGCTGTTATTAAATGCCAAAAAACCTAAGGCTATCCATGTTTTCTAAAGCACATAATCACTCCACCCTAGGATATGTTCCACAGATCACTACTCTTCTCTGAGAATCCCTAGAATTTGTGCCAAAATTTAAATATCTAAGGTTTTGGATTGATCACAGATTTTCCTTCACCGACCACATACAGGAACTATCTAAAAAACTCAGAGATTAGGTCTCTTTTTCAGAATTAAGCACCTTCTCACTCAGGAGGCTAAAACCAGACTAGTTCAAACCATATTTGTGCCACTTTTAGATTACATAGATTTCACTTATGGACATGACCCAAATGCCCTGTTGACCAAACTTGACACCCTCTATCACCGGGCAATAAGGTTTATTACCGGTGTGCCTTACTCTACCCATCATTGCTCCCTTTATGCATTGGTAGGCTGGACATCCCTAAAGTTCAGAAGGCAAAAAAATGCTGTGTTCTGCACCTTTAGAGCTCTTTCGGGGTAGGCTGTGTTCTGGACCTGTGGTGCTCTTACGGGGTATCTACAGCAATACATAGCAGAATGTCTGCCTAGGTGTACACCAGGTAGTTACTCCCTGAGAAGCCATTCTTACACCTCCCTCTAGGTCCCAAAAGCTAATTCACGTTTTAGTCTGGCATCTATATGCCATGCGCTTCCTGCACTATGGAATAAACTTCATAAAACTCTGAAATTAATATTTCCTGAAAAGCTGTCTACCTTTAAATGGCTATATGCATGCTCTTTTAAGGAGTCCTGTGACTTCTTCCACTGATCTATGGTAACCAGTAGCATGTGGTACCACTAATCTAAGCATAGTCACCTGTCTCTCTGCACTATACTATACTAACTCCCCTCAGTCTGCCCTCACACATCCATACAACTGTACACCGATGACACTGTACTGTACGCAACAGGCCCCTGCCCCGCTGATGTGGCTGCCACACTCCCAACAAGATTTTAATGCGGTACAGCACTGGTTTCGCTCAAACCAACTTTTTCTTAATGCTAAGAAAACAGTCTCCCTAACCTTCGGGACAAGACAAAGGCTCTCCCGGCTCCAGTCTACCCCCACTTTCCTCACCACTGAGGGGTCTTCTCTAGAGACTTGCACCTCCTTCAAATACCTCGGGGTCTGGCTTGACCAGCACCTTGACTTTTCCACTCACATCAACTCGATCCACACAAAAACTACGCCCAAATCTAGGAGCGTTATATCGGAACAAGGGTAGTTTACCTCTGTCAACCCGTAAGGAAATTGTCCAGAAAATGATCCTCCCGATACTTGACTACGGGGATATAATCTACAGCGCTGCCCCCAAGTCTGCCCTTGCCAGCCTCGACCCTCTTTTTCACTCCTTCTCTCCTTTTGCCCTTGACTGCCCTCTCTCGACTCATCACTGCGAGCTCTACAGCTCCCTCGATCTCACGCCGCTCCAGACACGTCCACAGCATCAGGACCACAGCGAAATTCTGGTCATAGTCCCTTACCCCCTACTTTGCATCTGCCCTCTCAGCCCCTTAACAACCCACCTACTCCCTCAGAAGTGGCAACTCCCGGCTTTTAAGCATTCCAATTATGTCCACATCAAAGGGCCAAGCGGCGTTCAAATACCTCATGCCTAAACTTTGGAATGCACTCCCAGCAGGCATTCATGACTTCACTAACACCTCTCACCTAAATCACCTCCTCAAGGCACATTTCTCCTCAACATGTGCCTGCACATAGGGCCACCTAGGGACTGGTCCCCAAGTCCTTTACTCGAATTTAGGCCTTTTTGCTGCTCTCATAACACATCATCCTTGTCTAGCTCACACATCTAAGTAGAGCAAAGCTAGGGTTACACATGCAGGCTCCTCACAGAACAGTAAAAACTCTTTGATTTTTCATTTTACATGTCCTATTTTCCTCTGCTGCTGTTTGTAATATTTAATCTGCATACATGTACAACTACTTTGTGATTACTATTTATAAGTGATTACTATCTATATATTTTCAGGTAGTGAGCTCCCATCCAAAATTACCATTGACAATGTCTCTGTCACTGATAAATTTGAAATTCTTCAAGCCTTCAATAATCACTTTGCCACCGCTGGCCTGGCTTTCGATAAAGCACCAATAAGCAGTCTTCAGCCGCAGATCAAAGCCCAGTCCCTAGAAATAAACAACAATGGCAGGACATTCGCCTTTTCATTAATCACCTTGAAAGAAGTTGAAGACCTTCTACTACAGTTAGACATTAGAAAGAGCGCAGGAGCTGACTCGCTTGACCCATACTTTCTGAAAATAGCTTATCACATACTAGCAGCACCAATAATGCATTTATTTAACCTGTCTCTAATCCAAGGCTCTCTTCCTGCAGTATGGAAAACTGCTCATGTTATTCCGCTTTACAAAGCAGGTGACTCAAGTGATCTGAACAACTATAGGCCAATCTCCCTACTGCCTATACTTTTGAAAATGTTGGAAAAAATCGTGGATACACAGTTGAGATCCTTCCTGGACAACTCAGAATTTCTTAACCCCATGCAGTCTGGATTTAGAACCAAACACAGCACTATTACTGCATTGGCCAAAGTTACTGACGACTGGCAACGGGACCTGGACAAGAAAAAATTTGTTTGTGCGGTGTTCTTAGATCTTAGCAAGGCCTTTGATACCATCAACCATTGTCTACTTCTTTCAGCGCTAAACAATTTAGGTATGGACTCAATCGCACGGGACTGGTTCCAGAACTACCTCACAGACAGACAGCAACAAATAAAGGCCGAAGGAGAGCTTTCACCACTTAAATCAATAAAGAGAGGAGTCCCACAGGGTTCCATATTGGTCCACTACTGTTCAACATCTATATTAACAATCTGAACTTAGGAATCAAAAAGCCAGAATCCATTTATTTGCCGATGATACAGTGCTCTACCTAAGTCGAGACTCCTGGGCCGCATGCGCTGCATTACAAGATGAATTCAATAAACTGCAAAACCAGCTCATCGACAAAAGCTTTTAGCTAACGCAAAAAAACCAAGGCAATGCTGTTTACTCCATCTAGCACCGGGCCAACTCTGCAGCCTATGACACTGTTCCTCCTATAACCACCCTTCTTGGTGAAAATCTTGAGTTCGTGCGAAATTCAAATACCTGGGTATATGGCTGGATAACAAACTCTCTTTAAAGTGCATATTGAAGAATTACTGAAAAGCTTAGGCAAAGGCTTGGCCTCTTCACAGAATTAAACATCTCCTTACTGAGACTGCAAAAAGACATCTTGTTCATTCTACATTCCTATCATTAATTGATTATGCTGACATTATATATGGCCAATGTCCTGTCTCGCAACTTGCTAAATTAGACGTATTGTACTACAGAGCCCTAAGATTTATAACTGGCCTTCCATCCTCCATGCACCACTGCGAGCTATATACTGCAGTAAGGTGGCCTTCGCTTCAATTCAGAAGGCATAGAAATGCAGCTATTTGGACACTTCGAGTTCTCTCCAACAAACTCCCGGACTACATTGCTGCCTGCCTTCCTCCAAGTCCACCTAGTAGCTACGGCATAAAAAGTCACTCACTAATTTCCCTAAAAATTCCCAGGATTACCAACCACTTTGGTAGGGCAGCCATAAGTCATGCTTGCCCTCATTATGGAGAAGGATCCAAAGCTCTTTGAAACTCAGCACTCCTGTCAGTATTGCTATGTTCAGGCATCTTTATGACAAAACATTTACTGAAATTTGTAAATGTTACCATAGCTTCTAGTGGTTTTATTAGTGGCCTCATCTCTAAATCTACCTCTCACACTCTTGAATCCTACCCTGTTAATCCCTCCATAACATGTTAAGTAGCCAGCTGCCTTGTTTGGCCTTCGGAGCCTTTGGCACCTTCCCTTACCTAATCCTATATGCCACTTTAATTAGTTGTACTGTTGGAATTTGGAACTTTTAGGCCCTCTCTAAGCCATGGCCAATTTCCGAGCCAGTGACCACCGCCCAAGCTAGATTTAGTTCCTGAGGGATGAAATGGTTATGATCTGCATTCCCTCGGCTGAGTCCAGTATAAACTAACACCTTCATACATGTATAAGAAAGAATGTACATTCCACAATTAATGTCATGTGTTGTTGTTTACCTGTCCCCACAAGTGCAATGGAATGTTTATACTGTACCGTTCAAATGTAAATCTGTATTCCTACTACTACATTTTGTATGTATTCTATGTATGTATATCCATCCTTGACAAACTGCAGGTCCACCTTGTAAATGAGCTTGCTCAACGGTGATCGCCTGAATAAATAAAGATTTGATTGATTGATTGATTGATTGATTGATATGCTCCAGTTCTCCCCTTGATGCGGTCTTACTTCTATATTCTGCATAGTGCAACTGTAATTCTGTACAATCTTCCTCTACTGTATGTAAATGTAATTGCATCTTGTACATTCTTCTTTGTGCTTGTGATCTGTATGTTTCCACTTGTCCCCTTCCCCCAGGACGCATCTGGAATCGAGTGGTACACCGCTCAGTATGCTTTCCTGGTAAATACTAAATAATAAATGTACTGGCTCTACTTCCCTTTAGCTCCTCTGACTCCTTCTGCATGATAACTGTAAAACTTGCACAGATTTTTATGTTTTTATTGTACATTCAGAAATGATTTATTGTAGATTCTGTATATAACAATCTTGTTTCTTCATGTGCGGATTGTCATTACTATGTATTTGAAAAAACACTGCGCTATGTATTTGACCTGATACATTGCTTTTTTTCCCCTTTCTTGTGATTTCTTCTGTTTTATACCCAGTCCCAGCTTGCAAATGAATTTGCCTCATTGGTGTATCACCTGGCTAAATAAAGATTGATTGATTGATTTACTGATTGATTGATTGCTTGATTGATTGACCTTTAAAGGCTCTGTGCCTGTTACCCTCTAAAGATTTAATAATTTGCAGCCTCAGGAGCTGATCAGTTAGTTATGCTGGCTTCCTGGGGGGTTGGATCTGTGTGGCACCGTGCCCCCCCGGAGATTCGGACCCCTCCTTGCCCGCTGCAGATTGAGACCCCTAGGGGCTGAATAAATAATTCGGTCTGGGGGCTTCTTGGTCATGGGGGTCAGTACTTCCCCAGGAGGTGGCAGGTGCTGTCCAGTGGCACCATGGACTCCCTGGGCATGGTTGCCTGCCCTTGCCCATTAAATTTGCAGGTGGAGGATAGTTGAGAGAATCAGCTGCATGGCATTGGGGAGAGTGGAAGTGAGCTACCCCCGTGGGTAGGTGCTGCCCCTATGTTTGAGAGCATAGCTGTTCCGTCTGGATGAGGATCTATTGGCCCTGTTGCAATGCCAGTTAACCTGAGAGGGTCTAGAGCAATTAGCCTCTGAGAGAAATCAGAGCGCGAGAGAGAGAGAGAGAGAGAAAGAAAGAAAGAAAGAAAGAGCAAGAGAGAGAGAGAGATAGTATCACCAGTGTGGGAAGCGGGGTACTGAAGCAGCCCATGGGAGAACATACTGTATACTGCCTGTTGTGTCTGTGGAGAAAGCTATGAGAAATGAATCGTATGCTCCCTGTTTTTGGGGTTGTCAGCATGACGTCCCAGTGGATGAAGGACACATATTATGAACTTATGGACAATGTGTGAATGTTGATTGAAGGGACCCCTCGTTCCAATGCCTTAAAGTTTCCCCAGTGGGATAGCTTGCTATCAAGTTACCATCACTCCATGGAGAAATCAAGTTTCATTAAAGGATCCAGGCTGTTTATAATTGCTGTTTAGACTTTATTTCAACATCTTCCTGATTTTAAAGTGCTGCTGTGATAGACTGGTCCTTCCAGACTCAGTCTCTACCACGAGAACCAGCATTCTCACTACTCTGGTAGTTGCCACCACTCAGCTTAGACACTCTTTTGGGGATTCTCCAGGTTCATGTCCCTTCAGAGTCACTGCTCACACAGTACAGTGCTGCTTACTCAAGGTCACATGACCGCCCCTCTCAGTCACAGCTGAGAACACCTTACTTTGGAAATGACATATGGTAATTGTAGCCTTTTCCTCAGGGCAGAAAAACAGCTCTTGTCGGTTATAAATTGGTTAGCTGTAGCTCAAAGGATTCAGTCACTGACCATGAAATATAAAAAAATATATTTTTAATATTTCAAAACTGCTACACAGATTCTACAGGATATTACAGAAAACTATGGGGAACAGTAATTCTACAGAAAGGGAAAACAGGTTTGTTTACATCCAGAATGCACACAGAATAAAGTCGGTAACTCTTGCTCTCTATCTTTCTTTCTACAAAGAGCAGCTTGCCACACTCTTCCCTCTCCATCTCCTACTGCTGAGAGCCTCTCAGAGATACAAAAAAAAATCCTTTCCCCCCAGGATGCACCCTCTAATATGGCTCTCTGACATCACAGATTCAATAGTCTTTTTCTCCCAGCATCCCAAAGAAACCTGTCTTGGCTAGTTTTAAGATGTCTGTTAATGTGCTGTGTTTGTCTTTGCTGAAGTCTGGTTAACATCAAAGCCTTGAGTGATAATTGACGACCAGGCCTCTAGGATTTTGAACAGCTCTCCCCAAGTCCTGGACGACAGAAGAATCAGCAAGAAGAATCAACATTTATATAGAGATTTTCATACACAGTGTATCCCACAGCACTTTACAAGCAATGCTAGACTGGTAGTGAAGTAATTGAATGTGTAGTGGCTGCCATATCGCACATCAACACCCACACACAGCCTGGACAATTGCATGAACTGCTTATATGGGAAGGAGAAAAAGTTCAAGCCATAGTACACAAAATTAAAGTTACAGGCATACTACCCTGGTATCCAGCCATCACATCTGCCCTCCCCCCAGAAAAGCAAAGCAAATTATGTTAGCAGCCATACTTGATTTTTTTTTGTCTGTGAGCCCTCTGTCCACCGCGTGTGGAAACCCCACTTTAGTTTATCCTTAGCCCGGATCCTCAGTCTCTCCTGTTCCATAAGACAATGGAAAAAGAAAGGAAAAAAACACAGGATGCCTATTGCCTGGACAACTCATCTGCACTGTCGTTCTGGGACCCACTACGATGTCAGATAACCATATAATAGGTCTGCAGCACCAAGCCCCACCTTAGGAAGTGTGCATTCTGGCCACTGGTCCTATGCAGCCAGGTGAGGGGGTTGTGATCCATAACCGCGGTGAACTCCCTGCCATACAGGTATGGGTGCAGCTTCTGCAAGCCCTAAACAATGCCCAGGCATTCCTTCTCTACGGTGGCGTAAGCCTGCTCTCTGGGCAGAAGCTTCCTGCTCAGGTACACAACTGGGTGCTCCTCCACTAGGCTCATGATCTGACTCTGGACCACACCTAACCCATGGTTGGATGCATCTACATGCACAGTGAACTTAAGAGAGTAATTTAGGACTGGTGAGCAAAGGTGCCTGACACAATGCCTCTTTCAGCTGCCAGAAAGCAGTATCAGAGGTTTCCATCCAATTAATCTTTTCTGGCATTTTCTTCCTAGTAAGATCAGACAAGGGTTTGGCCATGCTGCTGAAATCTGGCACAAACTTACAGTAGTACCCTGATGTCCCCAGGAAGGCCCGTACTTTCATCTTGGTTGTGGGTATGGCCCATCCCTGAATGGTTTAAATTTTGCCTGTCTCCGGCTTGATATACCCACTTCCCACCCTTTGCCCAAGGTATGACACTGCTGCCATTCCAATCTGGCACTTCTCTGCCTTGACTGTCAACCTTACAGTCTGCAGTCTGTGGAACACCTCGATCACCTGCTGGACGTGATCCTCCCAGGTCTGGCTATAGATTGCGATGTCATCCATGTACACCAGAGTGAAGTCTCCTGACTCCTGTAGGATACGGTCCACAAGCCGCTGTAAGGTGGCTGGCATGTTCTTCATCCCAAATGGCATCACCCTGAATTTGAGTAGTCTGAATAGGGTGATGAAGGCAGACCTTTCTCTGGCATCAGGGGTCAGGGGTACCTGCCAATATCCCGTTGTCAGGTCAATGGTGAACAGGAAACAGGCTCCCCTAATCTGTCTAAGACTTCATCCATCCTGGGCAAGGGGTATGCATCTGACCTGTGCAGCTGTTAAGCTTGCTGTAGTTGTCACAGAACCTCACGGTCCTGTCCTTTTGGGGGATCAGTACCACTGGGGAGGCTCAGGAACTAGTGTATCCCCAGGAGGGCCAGCATCTCCTTGAGCTCCTCCTCTATGCTCCTCTTGCCAACTATCTTTGGCCTTATGCTCCCCCTCAGCAAATGTTTCCCGCTCTATTCATATTTCTCCGAGCTTTCCCACTCTCACCCTCCCCTTTCTCCTTTCAGTTGTCCCCTTCCACCCGCCCCTACTATACCTCCTCTCCCCTCCCTTCATTTGCTCCACGGCGCCCTTAGATTGATTCACCAGCCTATTCCTGTTGTGTCACATTGCCTGATTGCACGTAACTCGCTGGCTGTTTGTATAGCCTACTGCCAACGTAGCCTAGGACGATTAATACTGTTCTTATGTATCGTGTTGCTATGTATTGTCCTTGAGTTCTCTTAACTTGCCGGCTGATTGTATATTCTGTTGCCATTGTATATTACGATGTTCTTATTGTATTTATGTATTCAGGACCACCTTGTCAAAAGATTCGATCTGACTAACCCTTTCTAATATTACCAATGACTACAATGTCATGTACATCAAGGGAGGCAGTATAGCGTAGTGGTTTAAGGCCCTGAGCTGCAAATCTGGAGACCTGGGTTTGAATCCCACAGCCCCCACTTGCATACTGTGTGATCCTGAACAAGTCACTTAACTTCCCTCTGTTCCCAGGTCACACCTGTAAACAAGCTTTCAGCTTGGTGTGCCACTCTTGGTTAAACAACTGGAAAAAAAAACAAAAACTTTATTTTGTTTGTAACCACAGGCTTCCTCCTCCTAAGAAGTAAACTGTAACTTTTATGAGATATAGTCCTTCTAACGTGCTTGTATAATTCTCCCTGGTTTACAGTACTAGTATTTTCTTTCTTGGCTTATAATAGAACAATGATTCTCACAAATGTTTAATCACATTGGAGTTATATCAGCCTAACGTCTGCTGGATTTTGGCAAGATTTATCAGGTCTTCTATCATTCTCCTTGTGTTCTGAGTCGGGAGGTTTTTCACTGATTCACGTGACAAGCAGTGTTCTTTTTCTGGTACCTTCGTTGTTCTTTGGCTTGGTCTCCTTCCTTTCTGTCTTTGTAGAAAGTTCAGTTCAAACAATGTTCATAAGTTTATCATAAGCTTTGTGTGGCTTCTCACTTTCTAATGTCGTGAGAAGTAACATCAAAAAACAAATAGTCTTTTTAGTTAAAGTCTGATAAGCAAAAGTTATGTAATTAGAATGGCATAGAGTGGCTTTGCCGCCATAGTATATTCGAGGTCAAGTTCATGTTAACTCGTAGCAGAAATAAAAATGGTATACAGTGGTTTGTTCTTTGTGCACAATTTTTATAGAAAACAAAGTTTCATAGAGAATAATGTGTAACCCTCTATTGGTCCAGCAGTTGTTTTCATCAATTTCCAATTGGATAAGTTCCATATCCAAAGACTTGGCATTCTTCAGTTGGATTTTTTTTGTCCCTAGTTTCGGTTCCCTAAGTTCTAACTGCAAGGATGTCTGCTTTGCTAAGTTAAGGGGCCTGGAATGAGGTTAGATGAGCATCCTAGGGACAGCTCTACCTCCGGGGGGGGGAGGGTCAGTGGTGCCCGTCATTTGGGCAACTCCCAGTGGAGCCTGGGAGTATGCCAGTACTGAGACCACAGTGCAGGGGGAGGCACTGACGGATGCGTGCAGAGCATGCCCACGTGCTGACATCATTGCATGTCTGCACTGGGAGTAATCGACACAGGTAAAATCCTATGCAGCAGTGCATATTGATGCCCTCCACCCCCACACCGAATGATGCCAGAGTATCAGTCTCGGACCAGGAATCAGGTTGATCTCGGGCCCTTCCTTGGGAGCTCCGACAGTCTCGGACCGGGAATCAGGTTGATCTCGGTCCCTTCCTTGGGAGCTCCGACAGTCTCGGACCGGGAATCAGGTTGATCTCGGTCCCTTCCTTAGGAGCTCCGACGGTCTCAGTCGGGGAATCAGGTTGATCTCGGTCCCTTCAGCAGGAGCTCAACAATCTGGACGGGGAATCGGTTGATCTTTGATCCTTCCTTGGGAGCCTGGAGAATCTCAGACTGGAATCAGATTGATCTCGATCCTTCCTTTGAAGCTCTGCCAGTGGGGGTAAGCTATTGGCTTCTGGTTAGGCTGCTACCAGGGGATGCTGATAGGGATGGATGACGAACAGATTCAGGGTATATCCCCCCCTGCAGCATGGTGCATGAAGAGAATTGAAGCAAAAAAAAACAACAGAGGGACACATGAGATAAACTTAGGTGTTTTGTGAGATAATGTGTCTCAAGACCTTTAGAGGAGAAATAATGCTTTGTGGTCGCAGAATCCAGTAAAGTCCTATCAGCATTTTAGAAAAATGTGAGTTCATATGAAGGTCTCTTACAGTTTACTGTAAATTCTTCTAATTGTATAGGCTGTAAAAACAGGTCAAGTATTTTGTACGTTGAACTGACGTTTCACAGTGGCATTGTAGTCGATAATTTAAGCCTCAGAACTGAGCCTTCAGCTGCCTAGATAGCAAGCTCTCTCTACCTACCACTAGTTTTCTCTCAAAAACCTGAAAATTAGTTTAAAAACAACTGAAAAATACAGAAGAGAGGCAAAAGAGCTCAGGATGAAACCAACACAAAACAAGTTTGAGGTTCTCTCTTAGAGTAGACAGTAGCTGTGCTGAAACTGGAGAATCCACCTCAACACTGGCTATATGCTCTTCTGGAGTAATAATAATAATACATTTTGTTTATATAGCGCAGTTCATAAGTACCAAAGTGATTTACATAAATTAAAATAAAAGCCATAAATAATTGATTAAATTCAAGTCATGACAGCTAAAATCCAAGCATTTTCTTTACAGAAAAGGCTTTCAGTGTGGCTTTAAAGCTTTCCATTGCCAGGCACTCCCGAACCCAACCAGGTAGAGAATTCCACAGGGTAGGGGCTACATAAGCAAAAGCTCGGGCACCAGATGTCTTCAGCCGAATCCTGGGAATCTCTAGCAATCCCTCATCAGTGGAGTGGAGCGGTCGAGAGGGGCAGTAGGGGCACAGAAGCTCTTGCAAGTAGTACAATCCCTGTCCATGTAGAGATTTATAGGTCAGCAAACTGACCTTGAAGGTTATCCTCTACCGAACTGGCAGCCAATGCAGCTCACGCAGCACAGGTGTAATATGACTAGGTCGAGATAGACCAGCCAGTAACCTGGCTGCCGCATTCTGCACTAGCTGCAGCCAGTGGATGTTCACCCCTGGCAAGCCTAGGTACAGGGAGTTACAGTAATCCAGGCGGGAGGTCACAAAGGCGTGGACCAATGTCAGTAGGTCACCGGGCAGAACCAGGTGTTTGATCCCAATAGTCTTCAGATGGTAGAATGCAGTTTTGATGATGGATGACACCAGAGCTTTCAGGGTCAGCCCCTCATCAAGAATAAC
Organism: Neoceratodus forsteri; assembly: GCA_016271365.2. Taxonomy (NCBI): domain Eukaryota; kingdom Metazoa; phylum Chordata; order Ceratodontiformes; family Ceratodontidae; genus Neoceratodus; species Neoceratodus forsteri. Next base: position 56,225,588 of record CM028136.1, on the reverse strand, counting down.
GCCTAGACTCTGTACCCATTGAGAGGTCCGCAACTGGCAGCCTCCTAGCACAAGGCCAGTTGCCTGACCTGACTAAGACCCCTCTACTTGACAACCCGAGTCCAACACCAACACCTCAGTCTTGTCTGAATTCAGCTTCAACCAGTTAGCACACATCAAGTCTTGGATCTCAGATAGGCAGTTGTTAAATACCGAGGCCGCCATATCCTGTTCAGGTGCAAAGGACATGTACAGCTGAGTATTATCTGCATAACGGTGAAACCTCAGCAAGTACTGCCTTACAATGTCCCCCAGCGACAACATGTACAACATGAACAACATGGGAGACAGCTCAGACCCCTGCGGTACCCCATATGGCAGGGGAAAAGCATTGGAGACATAAATCCCCAACACTACTGTCTGATTCTACAGATTCGACAGGATATTACCGAAACCTATTGAGAACACTAATTCAGTAATTCTACAGAAAGGGGAAAAGAAGGTTTGTTTACATCCACAATGCACCAGAATAAAGTCTAACTCTTTCTCTCTTTCTTTCTACAAAGATTTTGCTCCTGTTAGCTTGTTTTATGTGTAATACCAATTTTTATGTTACCTGTTAACTGTAACTGTGTAACTGTTCCAGCAATACTGTATTTTGAAATGTCCTTTTGCTGTATTTATTGTTCACTTTTGATGTGGAACCTTTATAAAAGAGTCCCTGATTCAAAGGTATTGTAATTTCCCAGATATTAATAAATAAATAATAAAAAAATTAAAATAAAAAAAGAATAGCTTACCTCACTCTTCCTCCATCCATCTCTTACTGCCGAGAGCCTCTTAGAGATAAAAGATCCCTCCCCCCCAGGCCAGGATGCATCCTCTAATATGTCTCTCTGACATCACAGATTCAAATCGATTATCTAAGTTAGATGTTCTTGCTAATCGTTTAGTACGACTATTTCTTAAATGTCCTAAATTTACCCATCATTATGCATTATATGAGGGACTTGGGTGGTTATCTTTAAGTAGAAGAAGAAATATTCACAAACAGTTATTTGTCTACAAATGTGGATTGGGTTTTGTCTCTGTATATCTAAGGGACAGAATTTATAAACATACGAACATACGAAATTTGCCAGCAGATAAAGGCCTAGAGGTCTATCAAGTCTGCTCGAATGTGCAGCTAGCACCACTTATTCTGCAGCTGCCCCTTCCTTCCACCCTTCCCCTACATTGACCCTCCTCCTTGTCCTGTCCCATCCTCTTTTGAAGCAGTCCTCTGTTCTACTGGATACCACTTCTGCAGGTAACGCATTCCACCCAGCCACCACCCTCTCTGTAAAAAAGTGTCTCCTCATCTCCCTCCTGAACCTTCCTCCCTCCAGTCTCCTATCATGGCCCCTGGTGGCCCTCCCCTTCCTTACTTTGAACAGCCCCTCTGTACCTGTCTTCTTTATTCCTTTCATGTACTTAAAGGTTTCAATCATGTCCCCCCGTCACTCCTCTCCTCCAGCGAGTACCTTTTCAATTCCCTCAGCCTCCTCTCGTATGATAAGTCCCCAGCCCCTTTATCATCTTTGGCACCTTGCGCTGCACCCCATCCAGTAACTTAATGTCCCTCTTCAGATACAGGCGCCAGTACTGCATGTAGTACTCCAGGTGCAGTCTAACCAATGACTTATACAGTGGCAGAATCACCTCATCCCTTCTCGAGGATATACCCCTTGCAATGCAAACCAGCATTTTGTGGCCTTTGCAACTGCCTTCCTTTAGAAAAGTAGAATTATCCTGGAGAAAATCTGCTGTTTTAGAAATGGTTGTCCCATTAACAAAAAACAAAGCGTTCCCAACGTCTTTTCAGTAACCACATTCCAGTAAGTTGGAATGGTCTTCCCCTTGAATACAGACAAAAGACTGATAGGACCCTGTCAATCTTTCAGTTAAGAAAATATTTGTTTTCCTTACAGGAACCTTGTAAATGTTATTAATGTTATTTATGAAGTTGGTGTTTGACTGTATTTATTTACCGCACTGTGTGTTATATATGTATATCTGTTTCTTTTGTAAAGGTCACCATTGTGAATGAGTTTATACTTAATTTTTTTTTTTATCTTGAATCTACAAACAAACAAACAAAAAGTCTTTTGTCTCCCAGCATCCCTAGGAAACCAGTCTTGGCTGCTGTGTTTGTCTTTGCTGAGGTCTGGTTGACATCAGAGCCTTGAGTTATATTTTAGGACCAGGCCTCTGGGAGTTTGAACAGCTCTCCCCAAGTTCTGGATGACAGTTAAAGCCATACTGCACAAAATAAAAGTTAAACTATCCTGGTATCCAGCCAACACATCTCCCCTCCCTCCAGAAAATAAAAGCAAATCTTGTTAGCAGACATAACTGAGTTTTATGTTGGCTTGCGCACACACGCAAGCAACATCTTGGTAGAGGTGTGTCAGTGTTGTGGTGAATGCAGGGGGACACTTTAGTGGGTGCGTCTCTCAGCTGCCAATCAGTGAGCATACTGGCAATGACAGCAGCTTCAAGGACAGCGAAGGAGTTGAAATGAATCTGCCGCTGCAATCATGGACAGTTTCATAATTGCAGTGGCACCTTCCCCACCCCTTGCAACCTCATCGGCTCCTGCCGCGAGCCGTGCACTCTGTCCCCGGGCCTTGCTCTATGAGAGCAACATGTTTGTTCACTGTGCCTTTCCTAGTGAAACATTTCAATAAATAATTGGCCTCTGTGTGGCTTTCCACATTGGCGGCTCCTGCCACCCACCACACACTTCCCAGAAAGCTAACATCAAGGTGCCCAGTCCCCGAGTCAGCAAATATCTCCCCCTCCACCAACATTGTGGCACACTGGGAACCCACCCCAGTGTACCCAGATAATTTTTTTATATATTTATTTCTCTGACACCAGGATGCCCCCCACCCGAAACTCACTGTCTTTGACGACGGAGGTGCCACATCCCCATCAGCATCATGTTTCCTCCCCCTCCAGCTCACTTTTTGTTTGCCGATGGGGGATGCCCAATCCCCGTCGGCATCATGTCCCCCCCACCAAACTCATACGGCACACTGGGAGCTCCCCCCAGTGTGACCCAAAGTTTTGTTTTTTTAACCTGTAAATTAAGAAAACCGTCCCCCAGCGTTTTTTTTTTAATCTGCAAAACAGGAAATGGTCCATCATAGTCTTCCCACTGCTCCCTCCTCCATCCCCACTCTCCCACTGAGCACCCACCTCCCTGCATCCCCTTTACCCCATACTTACCTCCAAAGGTCAGCACTGTCATCTTCTCCAGACCGGGACACATCTGCACTTTTCAAGGCCGACCGGCAAACTGAAGAGTCAAAGGTAAGCACGTATAATGGCAGTCAATGGGGGGGTTTCAACTTGTGTTGATGTCTCATCCATTATTAGGAATTTTGGCCCCAGATTTTCAACATGGGGTTCTTGGGACCCCACCTCGTGAACACTGTCACTGTCATTTCGTTACTCAGTCTTGAAAGGTGATTCTGCAGTGGCTGTGCGGTATCACCTTCTTGGATGGATTAACAAAATGACAGTGCCACTGTTCATGAGGTGGTGTCCGAAAAAGCCCATGTTGCAAATTTGGTGAAAACATTCCAAAAATGACTGTCGTGTTACAAGTGTGCGTTGCACAGTTTCTACGCATGCTTGTAACTTCGCCAATTTTTTATATTTTCACTCCAGATGTTCAACTTTGTCATTTTTTCACACCTCCTTATGAACAGTATAGCTGCCATTGTTCACATCCTGCCTAAAACATGTTTTCGCACCTGTTGCACAGAATGGCGCAGTTGCTGTGGGAATCAACTTTTGGGACAGATTAAAAAAATCACCATGCCACTGTTCATGAGGGGAGGTCCCAAAATGCCCATGTTGAAAATCTGGTAAAAAAATTCCAACAATTGATCGCATTATGGGCGTGTGTTGCATAATTTCTAAGCACGCTCATAACCTCGCCAATTGTTCATATTTTCAGTCCAGATTTTCAACATTGTCATTTTTTACACCTTCTCATGAACAGTACAGCTGTCATTTTTCACATCCTGCCCAAAATTTGTATTTGCACCTGTGATGCCGAATCGCCCAGTCACTGTGTGAAATCACCTTTCAGGATTCAGTAATGAAATGATAGTGCCACTGTTCAAGAGGAGGGGTCCCAAAAACCCATGTTGAAAATCTGGAGTGAAAATACCAACAAACGCCAGGGGAGTTAGGGGTTTCAACTGTAATACCCCACCCTGTAGAGACTGATGGGCGTCGGGTGTGACTTGGGTTCGTCACCGTAATGCTCACGGCATTCCACCCCCACCTTGCAGCCATTGGCAGGCATCAAGGTGTGCCTTAGGGTATTCTGCCCTGATGTTCACCGCATTCTTCTGTACTGCACCCATCTCAGCTTATTTCCTTATGGAATGGGGTGAGCATAAGGGTCAAAGACCCCAATGCACACCGCGACACCTGTTACTGTCTGCAAGGTGGGGTGAGGTAGAATGGCTTAAGCGTTATGGACAACGACCCAAAGGCACACCCCCAATGCTTTTCAGTCTCTGTTGGGGGCGGTTGGCATTAGTTCAATACTTCACTGCCATTCCTATTATGCATCTCTCTAACTCCTGCACTACCAATACCAATGCCGGCAAGCCACCATTCGGTTTGAAAAATGCTTGTTTTGTCTGTGAGCCCTGTCCACCATGAGTGGAAACCCCACTTTAGTTTATCCTTAGCCCGGATCCTCAGTTTATCCTGTTGCATAAAACAATGGAGAAAGAAAGGAAAAAAAAACAGGATCCCTATTGCCTGGACAACTCATCTGCACTGTCGTTCTGGGACCCACTGCGATGTCAGATAACCATATAATAGGTCTGCAGCGCCAAGCCCCTCCTTAGCAAGTTTGCATTCTGGCCACCGGTCCTATGCAGCCATGCAAGGGGTTGTGATCCATAACTGGGGTGAACTCTCTGCCATACAGGTATGGGTGCAGCTTCTGCAAGCCCTAAACAGTGCCCAGGCATTCCTTCTCTATGATGGCGTAAGTCTGCTCTCTGGGCAGAAGCTTTCTGCTCAGGTACACAACTGGGTGCTCCTCCCCTAAGCTCATGATCTGACTCAGGACTACACCTAACCCATGGTTGGATGCATCTACATGCACAATGAACTTAAGAGAGTAATTTAGAACAGGCGAGCACAGGTGCCTGACACAATGCCTCTTTCATCTGCCAGAAGGCAGTATTACAGGTTTCCATCCAATGAACCTCATTTTCTTCCTAGTAAGATCAGACAAGGGTTTGGCCACACTGATGAAATTTGGCACAGACTTACAGTAGCATGCAGCTGTCCCCAGGAAGGCTCATACTTTCTTCTTGGTTGTAGGTGTGGCCCATTCCTGGTTTGCCTCAATTTTCACTGACTCAAGCTTGCTGTAACCACTTAACACACTGTGCCCAAGGTACAGTGTGACACTTCTGCCATTCCTACCTGGCACTTCTCTGCCTTGACTGTCAACCCTACAGTCTGCAGTCTGTGGAACACCTCGGTTACCTGCTGGATGTGATCTACCCAGGTTTGGATATAGCTTGGAATGTCATCTATGTACGCCAGAGTGAAGTCTCCTGCCCACTGCAGAATACAATCCACAAGCCACTGAAAGGTGGCTGGCATGTTCTTCTTCTCGAATGGCATCACCCTGAATTCAAAAGGTCTGAATGGGGTGATGAAGGCAGGCCTTTCTCTGGCATCAGGCGTCAGGGGTACCTTCCAGTATCCCTTTGTCAGGTCAGTGGTGAACAGAAAATGGGCTTTCCCTATCCTGTCTAAGACTTCATCCATCCTGAGCGTGGGGTATGCATTCGACTCTGTGCAGCTGTTATGCTTGCCGTGGTTGATGCAGAACACCGTGGTCCCATCCTTTTTGGGGATCAGCACCACTGGGGAGACCCAGGGACTGCTAGACTCCTGTATCACTAGAAGGGCCAGCATCTCCTTGATCTCTTTTTCTATGGAATATCTTACCCCTTCTGGGACTCTTTAGGGTGGCTGTCTCAGCGGAGCCTGGACCCTGTATCCACGTGGTGTTCTGCCAGTGTGGTAAACCCCGGTTTCTCAGTGAATATGTTAGCAAATGTACTCAACACCCTCCTCATTACTGCAGCTTGGGCTGATGTCAGTCACGTTAAGAGTGTGACAGCATCCCCTGAGGATTCTCCCTTCACCTCTCCCAGGAGAGCTACCAGTAGGTCTGTTTCTGCCCACTTCTTGAGAGAGCTGCACACAGCCAGGATCATCTTGTCCCAGTTATGGTGGGGTTTCATCAAATTTACGTTGTAAACCCACTGTTTGCCCATCCTGTCGGGTAGCTCCACCATGTAATTGACATCATTCACCCTCCTGACCACGGAGTAAGGCCCCTCCCAAGCCACGTGCACAGTTGCTAATCAGGTTTGCCTCCTAGCCCAGAACCCTGTGGATGGAGTCTGCACCCCAAGCCTAAGGAATCAAAAACGTAAGTCATCTTTTGCAGTTTCTATTGTTGTCCCCCCCTCCCCACAAACTATCACCATCATACCCCTAGACACCAGGGAGGGGTGGGCTACATACATTTATGAGATCAATGATACTTATATCTTAGAAATGTGTATATCAGTGGTACAGACAGAGACAACTTCACCTTTCATGATACAGGTTAGATTGGAAGTTTATTTATGACATCATATGCATACATTACACAGATATAACCGTTCTTGTAGTTCAAATCTCTCTCACTCTCTCTGTCTCTCTCTCTGTCTCTCTGTCTCTGAGACCATTTAAGTCAAAAGTTTCAGTCTGATTAACCCTTTCTAACCTTGCTAATGACTACAATGTCATGTACATAAACAAACTCTATTTTGTTTGTAACCACAGGCTTCTCCTCCTAAGAAGTAAACTGTAACTTATATGAGATATAGTCTTTCTAATGTGCCTGTATACTTCTCCCTGGTTTACAGTACCTGACTATACAGTTTGTACTACAGTATTTTCTTTCTCGGCTTATAATAGAACAATTATTTTTTTTTTTATAATTCAAATTTTATTGAGAGTACAAATAAAGGTTCATATAACAGATTAATGAAATGTCACAACAATAAAATCGGTGCACAATTATGCTGTACATGAAATCAAAACATTGTCTAAGAAGTAAGCTGTAAAACATAACAATACAATATCTTTATGTAGCATTAAACAGCATTGATGGCTCATATTTCTGTTTTACAAAACACAGAATGTAAAAAGGGGTTCCAGATGTCTAAGTGTTTCTCTACGCAATTACTACAAATAAATGCTAACGTGTCATAGCTAAGAACAGGGATTCTCACAAATGTTTCATCACATTGGAGTCATATCAGTCAAACATCTGTTGGATTTGGGCAGGATTTATACGGTCTTCTACACTTCTCCTTGTGTTCTGAGTTGGGAAGTTTTTCACTGATGCACATGACAAGCAGTGTTCTTTTTCTGGTACCTTCATCGTTCTTTGGCTTAGCCTCCTTCCTTTTTGTCTTTGTAGAAAGTTCAGTTCAAACAATGTTCATAAGTTTATCAAAAGTTTTGGGTGGCTTCTCACATTGTAATGTCATGAGAAGTAACCTCTGAAACAAACATTTTTTTTAGCAAAAGTCTTATAAGCAAAAGTTGTGGAATTAGAATGGCATAGAGTGGCTTTCCCTCCATAGTACATTGAAGGACAAGATTATGTTAGCTCGTAGCAGAAATAAAAATGGTATACAATGGTTTGTTCTTTGTGCACAATTTTTCTAGAAAACACAGTTGCATAGAGAATAATGTATGATCCTCTACTTGTCTAACAGTTGTTTTTGCCAGTTTCTAATTGGATAAGTCCCATATCCAAAGGCTTGGCATTGTTCATTTGGATGGTCTTTTGTCTCTAGTTGTGGTTCCCTACGTTCTCACTGCGTGGATGTCTGCTTTGCTAAGTTAAGGGGCCTGGGATGAGGTTGGATGAGCATCCTAGGGACAGCTCTCCACCCGGGGGTCGGTGGCGCCTGGAATTCGTGCACCTCCCAGCGGAGCCTGGGAGTATGCCAATACTGCAACCACAGCACAGGGGGAACCACTGGCGGATGTCTGCGAGGCATGCATGAGAGTACACATGCCCACATGCCAACATTACTGCATGTCTGCACCTGGGGGAAACCAACACAGGTAAAATCCTATGCGGCAGTGCAGATTGATGCCCTGCACACACTCCCACTGAATGACGACAGAGTATCAGTCTCAGACCAGCAATCAGGCTGATCTCAGTCCCTTCCTCAAGAGCCCCACCAGTAGGGGGTAAGCTATTGGCCTCTGGTTCAGGCTGCTCCTAGGGGATGTTGATGGGGATGGACGGCGAACAGAGTCGGGGTATATCCCCACCTGCAGCAAGGTGCATAAAGAGAGTTGAAGCAAAAAAAAAATAATTAGAGGGGCCCATGGGCTAAACTTAGGTGTTTTGTGACATAAGGTGTCTCAAGACCTTTAGGGGAATAATGCTTTATGGTCACAAAGTCCATTAAAGTCCTGTCAACATTTTAGAAAAACGTGAGTTCATATGAAGGTCTCTTACAGTTTGCTGTAAATTCTTCCAATTGTATAGGCTGTAAAAACGTCAAGTACTGTTAGGCCTTTCTATGTAACACTAATGTTTCACGATGGTACTGTAGTTGATCACGTAAGCCTCAGAACTGAGTCTTCAGCTGCCTAGATGGGAAGCTCTCTCTATCTACCACTAGTTTTCTCTCAAAAACATGCAAATTAGTTTAAAAACAACTGACAAATACAGAAGAGAGGCAGAAGAACTCAGGATGAAATAAACATGAAACAAATTTGAGGTTCTTATGGTGGATGCTGATGGATCGGGAGAGGGGATGTCTGACTCGGCACTGTCGGTATAGTCAGATACAATGCAACGAATGTGGGAGCAGCAGAAACCCAAAGCCAAAATGCTAGATGCAATTTTAGTGGAATTGATAGAGCTTGGAGCAGAATTCAAAGATTCTCTCACCAAAGTCCACACTGACCTAGCAAATCTGGATATCCAGGTAACAGAAGTGGAAAAACAAGCTGAGAAACAATCTGACCACATGCTGCAGTTAGAGGACACAACCCTGCAGCTCACAAAAACACAGGCAGACATAGCTGCATGCCAGGAAGGTGCAGAGAGTCATGCTTGCAGAAAAAATATAAGGATATATGGCATCCCAGAAGACTCCGGGGGCTCCAACATGATGGAGTTTATTGATGCCTCACCTGACACTGCCTTCTCCTTGGGCCCAAGCTGTGTACTAGATATAGAAAGGACCCACAGGGCACAGGGTCCCAAACTGTGCACTATAGAGAGGACCCATAGGAGACTGGGACCAAAACTGTACACTACATATAGAGAGGGACAACAGGGCACTGGGGTCCAAACTGTGCACTAGATGTAGACAGGACTCACACAGGTCACTGGGGCCCAAATTGGGCACTAGATATAGACAGCACCCACAGGGCACTGGGGCCCAAACTGTGCACTAGATATAGAGAGGACCCACAGAGCACTGGGACCCAAACTGTGCACTAGATATAGAGAGAGGACTCACAGGGAACTGGGACGCAAATGGTGCACTATAGAGTACCCACAGTGCACTGGGGCCCAAACAGTGCACTAGATATAGAGAGGACCCTCAGGGCACTGGGACCCAAATTATGCACTAGATATAGGCAGGACCAACAGGGAAATGGGACCCAAACTGTGCACTAGATATAGAGAGGACCCAAAGGGCACTGGGGCCCAAAGTGTGCACTAGATATAGAGAGGACCCACAGAGCACTGCAACCCAAACTGTACACTAGATATAGAGAAGACTCACAGGGAACTGGGACCCAAACTGTACACTAGATATAGAGAGGCCCCACAGGGCACTGGGGCCTAAACTATGCTAGATATAGAGAGAACACACTGGGAACTGGGGCCCAAACTGTGCACTAGATATAGAGAGGGCCCACAGGGTACTGGGAACCAAACTGTGCACTAGATATAGAGAGAACCCACAGGGCACTGGAGCCAAACTGCACAAGTTCAAGTTTATTGTAGGAAAACTCCATTGAGCAAGCTCATTCACAAGGAGGTCCTTTGACACAGACAGGTAGTTACAGATTGCATAATCGAAAAAACAGTACAAATTCAAGTATAGAATTATGGGCAAGCATTAACATGTTGCATAAACTGTGCACTAGATATAGAGAGGACACACAGGGCACTGGGACCCAAACTGTGCACTAGATATAGAGAGGACCCACAGCGCACTGGGACCCAAACTGTGCACTAGATATAGAGAGGACCCACATGCACTGGGACCTAAACTGTGCACTACATATAGAGAGGACCCACAGGACACTGGGACCCAAACTGTGCACTACATGTAGAGAGGATCCACAGGGAACCGGGACCCAAACTGTGCACTACATATAGAGAGGACCCACAGGGCACTGGGACCCAAACTGTGCACTAGATATAGAGAGGACCCACAGCGCACTGGGACCCAAACTGTGCACTAGATACAGAGAGGACCCACTTGGCACCAGGACCCAAACTGTGCACTACATATAGAGAGGACCCACAGGACACTGGGACCCAAACTGTGCACTACATGTAGAGAGGATCCACAGGGAACTGGGACCCAAACTGTGCACTACATATAGAGAGGACCCACAGGGCACTGGGACCCAAACTGTGCACTACATATAGAGAGGATCCACAGGGCACTGGGACCCAAACTGTGCACTACACATAGAGAGGGCCCACAGGGCACTAGGACCCAAACAGCACACTACATATAGAGAGGACCCACAGGGCACTGGGACCCAAACTGTGCACTAGATATAGAGAGGACCCACAGAGCACTGGGACCCAAACTGTGCACTACATATAGAGAGGACCCACAGGGCACCAGGACCCAAACTGTGCACTAGATATAGAGAGGACCCACAGGGCACCGGGACCCAAACTGTGCACTAGATATAGAGAGGATCCACAGAGCACTGGGACCCAAACTGTGCACTACATATAGAGAGGACCCACAGGGCACCAGGACCCAAACTGTGCACTAGATATAGAGAGGACCCACAGTGCACTGGGACCCAAACTGTGCACTACATATAGAGAGGACCCACAGGGCACCAGGACCCAAACTGTGCACTAGATATAGAGAGGACCCACAGGGAACCGGGACCCAAACTGTGCACTACATATAGAGAGGACCCACAGGGCACTGAGACCCAAACTGTGCACTACAGATAGAGAGTACCCACGGGCACTGGGACCCAAACTGTGCACTACACATAGAGAGGGCCCACAGGGCACTGGGACCCAAACTGTGCACTACACACAGAGAGGGCTCACAGGACACTGGGACCCATACTGTGCACTAGATATAGAGAGGACCCACAGGGCACTGGGACCCAAACTGTGCACTAGATATAGAGAGGACCCACAGGGCACTGGGACCCAAACTGTGCACTATATATAGAGAGGATGCACAGGGTACTGGGACCCAAACTGAGCACTACATATAGAAAGGACCCACAGGGCACTGGGACCCCGACTGTTCACTAGATATAGACATAACTCACAGTGAACTGGGTGCAGACTGTGTACTAGATATAGAAGGCACCCACAGTGCACTGGGGCCCAAACTGTACAAGACATAGAGAGGACTCACAGGGCACTGTGGCCCAAACTGCACTAGATACAGAGAGAACCCACAGTGCATTGGTTCCCAGACTGTTCACTAGATATAGAAAAGACATACAGGGCATTGGGCCAAAACTACACTAGATATAGATAGGACTCACAGGGCACTGGGGCCCAGACTGTGCACTAAATATAGAAAAGACCCACAGGGCTCTGGGGCCCAATCTACACTAGATATAAAGAGGACCCACATGCACTGGAGCCCAAACAGTGCACTAGCTACAGAGAGAAACCACAAGGCACTGGGGCCCAAACTCTGCACAATATATAGAGAGGACCCACAGGGCAATGGGGCCCTAACTGCTCTCAATATAAACAGGACCCACAGGGCACTGGTGCCCAAACTGTGCACTAGATATAGAGAGGACCCACCTGGCAGGGGGACCCAAACTATGCTCTAGATATAGAGAGGACTCACAGGGCACTGGGGCTCAAACTGCACTAGATATAGACAGGACCCACAGGGCACTGGGACCAGACTATGCTCTAGATATAGAAAGGACCAACACAGCACTGGAGCCCAGACTCTGCACTAGATAAAGAAAAGACCCACAGGGCACTGGGGCCCAAACTACACAAGATAGTGAGAGGACACACAGAGCACTGGGGCTCAAACTACACAAGATTTAGAGAGGACACACAGGGCACTGGAGCCCAAACTACATAACACATAGAGAAGACACACAGGGCACTGGGTCCAAACTGCACTAGAGACAGAGAGGACTCACAGGGCACTGGGTCTCACACTGTGCACTAGATATACAGTAGAGAGGACCCACAGGGCACTGGGGCCCCAAACAGTGCACTAGATATAGAGAGGACCCATGGGGCACTGGTACCCAACCTGTGCAGTATATATAAAGAGGATCCACAGTGCACTGGGAAACAAACTGTGCACTAGATATAGAGAGGACCCACGGGGCACTGGTAACCAACCTGTGCACTATATATAGAGAGGACCCACAGGGCACTGGGACTCAAACTTCACTAGATATAAAAAGGACCCACAGAGCACTGGGAACCAAACAGTGCACTAGATATAGAGAGGACCCACGGGGCACTGGTACCCAACCTGTGCACTACATATAGAGAGGATCCACAGTGCACTGGGAACCAAACTGTGCACTAGATATAGAGAGGACCCAAGGTGCACTGGAGCCTAAACTGTGCACTAAATATAGAGAGGACCCACAGGGCACTGGGACTCAAAATTCACTAGATATAGAAAGGACCGACAGAGCACTGGCGAACAAACTGTGCACTAGATATAGAAAAGATCCACAGCACACTGGAGCCCAAGCTGCAGTAGATATAGAGAGGACCCACAGGGCACTGGGGCTCAAACTACACAAGATATAGGGGGAACCCACAGGGCACTGGGGCTAAAGCTGTCCACTAGATATAGAAAAGACCCATAGAGCAGTGGAGACCAAACTATACTAGATATAGAGAGAACCCACAGGGCACTGGGGCCCTAACTGTTCAAGATATAGAGAGAACTCACAGGGCACTGGGGCCCAAACTGCACTAGATATAGAGAGGACTCCCAGGGCACTGGGGCGCAGACTGTACATTAGATACAGAGAGGCCCCATAGGGCACTGGGGCCCTAACTGCACTAAATATAGAGAGAACCCACAGGGCACTGGGGCCAAAAATGTGCACTACATATAGACAGAACCCACGGGGCACTGGGGCCCAGACTACACTAGAGCTAGAGAGGACCCACAGGGCACTGGGGCCTAAACTGCATTATTTATAGAGGGAACCCATAAGGCACTGGAGCAAAGACTGTTCACTAGATAAAGAACGGACTCAGAGGGCACTGGGGCCAAAACTGCATTAGATATAGAGAGGACTCACAGGGCACTGGGGCCCAAGCTGTGCACTAGATACAGAGAGGACCTAGAGGGTACTGGGGGCCCAACCTGTGCACTAGACTTAGAGAGGTTCCACAGGGCACTGGGGCCCAAACTGTGCACTAGATATAGAGAGGACCCACAGGGCACTGGGATGCAAACTGCGCACTAGCTATAGAGAGGACCCAGAGGACACTGGGGCCCAAACTGTGCACAAGATATAGAAAGGACCTACAAGGCAGTGGAGCCCAAACTGTGCACTAAATATAGAGAGGATCCACAGGGCACTGGAGCCCAAACTGTGCACTAGATATAGAGATTACACACAGGGCACTGGGGACAAAGCTGTACACTAGATGTAGAGAGGACCCACAGGGCACTGAGGTCCAGACTGTGCACTAGATATAGAGAAAACCCACATGGCAGTGGGACCCAAAGCTGTGCACTAGATATAGAGAAGACCCACAGGCACTTGGGTCCAGACAGTGCACTGGATATAGACAGGACCCACAGGACACTGGGGCCATCAGTGTGCACTAGATATAGAGAGGACTCACAGGGTACTGGGGCCCAAACTCTGCACTATAGATAGAGAGGACCCACAGGGCAATGGGGCCCTACCTACATTAGATATAGAGAAGACCCACATGACAGTGGGACCCAAACTGTGCACTAGATATAGAGAAGACCCACAGGGCACTGGGTACAAAACTGCACTAGATATAGAGAGGACCCACAGGACACTGGGGCTCAAACTGCACTAGATATAGAGAGAAACCACAGGGCACTGGGACCCAGACTGTGCACTAAATATAGAGAGGAGTGACAGGGCACTGGAGCCCAGACTCTGTACTAGATATAGAAAAGACCCACAGGGCACTGGGGCCCCAAACTACACAAGATGTGAGCGAGGACACACAGGCAAAGGTCCCCAAACTACACATGATATAGAGGACACACAGGGCACTGGGGCCCAAACTACACAAGATATAGAGAGGACACACAGGGTACTGGGGCCCAAACTGTTCACTACATATAGAGAGGACCCACGGGCACTGGGACGCAAACTGTGCACTACATATAGAGAGGGCCCACAGGGCATTGGGACCCAAACTGTGCACTAGATATATGAGGACCCACAGGGCACTGGGACCCAAACTGTGCACTAGATATAGAGAGGATGCACAGGGTACTGGGACCCAAACTGAGCACTACATATAGAGAGGACCCACAGGGCACTGGGACCCAGACTGTGCACTAGATACAGACATAACTCACAGCGCACTGGGTGCAGACTGTGTACTAGATATAGAGGGCACCCACAGTGCACTGGGGTCCAAACTGTACAAGACATAGAGAGGACCCACAGGGCACTGTGGCCCAAACTGCACTAGATACAGAGAGAACCCAGAGGGCATTGGTTCCCAGACTGTTCACTAGATATAGAAAGGCACACAGGGCATTGGGCTAAAACTACACCAGACATAGATAGGACTCACAGGGCACTGGGGCCCAGACTGTGCACTAAATATAGAAAAGATCCACAGGGCTCTGGGGCCCAAGCTGCACTAGATATAAAGAGGACCCACATGCACTGGAGCCCAAACAGTGCACTAGCTATAGAGAGAAACCACAAGGCACTGGGGCCCAAACTCTGCACTATATATAGAGAGGACCCACAGGGCAATGGAGCCCTAACTGCTCTCATTAGAGACAGGACTCACAGGGCACTGGTGCCCAAACTGTGCACTAGATATAATGAGGACCCACCTGGCAGGGGGACCCAAACTATGCTCTAGATATAGAGAGGACCCACAGGGCACTGGGGTCCACACTGTGCACTAGATATAGAGAGGACTCACAGGGCACTGGGGCTCAAACTGTACTAGATATAGAGAGGACCCACATGGCACTGGGACCAGACTATACCCTAGATATAGAAAGGACCAACACAGCACTGGAGCCCAGACTCTGCACTAGATATAAAAAAGACCCACAGGGCACTGGGGCCCAAACTACACAAGATAGTGAGAGGACACACAGGGCACTGGGGCTCAAACTACACAAGATTTAGAGAGGACACACAGGGCACTGGAGCCCAAACTACATAACACATAGAGAGGACACACAGGGCACTGGGCCCGAACTGCACTAGAGACAGAGAGGACTCACAGGGCACTGGGACTCACACTGTGCACTAGATATACAGTAGAGAGGACCCACAGGACACTGGGGCCCCAAACAGTGCACTAGATATAGAGAGGACCCACGGGGCACTGGTACCCAACCTGTTCACTATATATAGAGAGGATCCACAGTGCACTGGGAACCAAACAGTGCACTAGATATGGAGAGGACCCACGGGGCACTAGTACCCAACCTGTGTACTATATATAAAGAGGATCCACAGTGCACTAGGAAAAAAATTGTGCACCAGATATAGAGAGGACCCACGGGGCACTGGTACCCAACCTGTGCACTATATATAGAGAGGACCCACAGGGCACTGGGACTCAAACTTCACTAGATATAGAAAGGACCCACAGAGCACTGGGAACCAAACAGTGCACTAGATATAGAGAGGACCCACGGGGCACTGGTACCCAACCTGTGCACTACATATAGAGAGAATCCACAGTGCACTGGGAACCAAACTGTGCACTAGATATAGAGAGGACCCACGGTGCACTGGAGCCTAAACTGTGCACTAAATATAGAGAGGACCCACAGAGCACTGGGACTCAAAGTTCACTAGATATAGAAAGGACCCACAGAGCACTGGGGAACAAACTGTGCACTAGATATAGAGAAGATCCACAGCACACTGGAGCCCAAGCTGCAGTAGATATAGAGAGGACCCACAGGGCACTGGGGCTCAAACTACACAAGATATAGAGGGAACCCACAGGGCACTGGGGCTAAAGCTGTCCACTAGATATAGAAAAGACCCATAGAGCAGCGGGGACCAAACTATACTAGATATAGAGAGAACCCACAGGGCACTGGGACCCAAACTGTGCACTAAATATAGAGAGGACTGACAGGGCACTGGAGCCCAGACTCTGTACTAGATATAGAAAAGACCCACAGGGCACTGGGGCCCAAACTACACAAGATGTAGCAAGGACACACAGGCAAAGGTCCCAAACTACACATGATATAGAGAGGACACACAGGGCACTGGGGCCCAAACTACACAAGATATAGAGAGGACACACAGAGTACTGGGGCTCAAACTGTTCACTACATATAGAGAGGACCCACGGGCACGGGGACGCAAACTGTGCACTACATATAGAGAGGGCCCACAGGGCACTGGGACCCAAACTGTGCACTAGATATAGAGAGGACCCACAGGGCACTGGGACCCAAACTGTGCACTAGATATAGAGAGGATGCACAGGGCACTGGGACCCAAACTGAGCACTACATATAGAGAGGACCCACAGGGCACTGGGACCCAGACTGTGCACTAGATACAGACATATCTCACAGCGCACTGGATGCAGACTGTGTACTAGATATAGAGGGAACCCACAGTGCACTGGGGTCCAAACTGTACAAGACATAGAGAGGACCCACAGGGCACTGTGGCCCAAACTGCACTAGATACAGAGAGAACCCACAGAGCATTGGTTCCCAGACTGTTCACTAGATATAGAAAGGCACACAGGGCATTGGGCCAAAACTACACTAGATATAGATAGGACTCACAGGGCACTGGGGCCCAGACTGTGCACTAAATATAGAAAAGACCCACAGGGCTCTGGGGCCCAATCTACACTAGATATAAGGAGGACCCACATGCACTGGAGCCCAAACAGTGCACTAGCTATAGAGAGAAACCACAAGGCACTGGGGCCCAAACTCTGCACTATATATAGAGAGGACCCACAGGGCAATGGAGCCCTAACTGCTCTCATTAGAGACAGGACTCACAGGGCACTGGTGCCCAAACTGTGCACTAGATATAATGAGGACCCACCTGGCAGGGGGACCCAAACTATGCTCTAGATATAGAGAGGACCCAAAGGGCACTGGGGTCCACACTGTGCACTAGATATAGAGAGGACTCACAGGGCACTGGGGCTCAAACTGTACTAGATATAGAGAGGACCCACAGGGCACTGGGACCAGACTATACCCTAGATATAGAAAGGACCAACACAGCACTGGAGCCCAGACTCTGCACTAGATATAAAAAAGACCCACAGGGCACTGGGGCCCAAACTACACAAGATAGTGAGAGGACACACAGGGCACTAGGGCTCAAACTACACAAGATTTAGAGAGGACACACAGGGCACTGGGCCCGAACTGCACTAGAGACAGAGAGGACTCACAGGGCACTGGGACTCACACTGTGCACTAGATATACAGTAGAGAAGACCCACAGGACACTGGGGCCCCAAACAGTGCACTAGATATAGAGAGAACCCACGGGGCACTGGTACCCAACCTGTTCACTATATATAGAGAGGATCCACAGTGCATTGGGAACCAAACAGTGCACTAGATATAGAGAGGACCCACGGGGCACTAGTACCCAACCTGTGTACTATATATAAAGAGGATCCACAGTGCACTGGGAAAAGAATTGTGCACCAGATATAGAGAGGACCCACGGGGCACTGGTACCCAACCTGTGCACTATATATAGAGAGGACCCACAGGGCACTGGGACTCAAACTTCACTAGATATAGAAAGGACCCACAGAGCACTGGGAACCAAACAGTGCACTAGATATAGAGAGGACCCACGGGGCACTGGTACCCAACCTGTGCACTACATATAGAGAGGATACACAGTGCACTGGGAACCAAACTGTGCACTAGATATAGAGAGGACCCACGGTGCACTGGAACCTAAACTGTGCACTAAATATAGAGAGGACCCACAGGGCACTGGGACTCAAAGTTCACTAGATATAGAAAGGACCCACAGAGCACTGGGGAACAAACTGTGCACTAGATATAGAGAAGATCCACAGCACACTGGAGCCCAAGCTGCAGTAGATATAGAGAGGACCCACAGGGCACTGGGGCTCAAACACACAAGATATAGGGAACCCACAGGGCACTGAGGCTAAAGCTGTCCACTAGATATAGAAAAGACCCATAGAGCAGCGGGGACCAAACTATACTAGATATAGAGAGAACCCACAGGGCACTGGGGCCCTAACTGCCCAAGATATAGAGAGAGCTCCCAGAGCACTGGGGCCCAAACTGCATTAGATATAGAGAGGACTCCCAGGGCACTGGGGCGCAGACTGTACATTAGATACAGAGAGGCCCCATAGGGCACTGGGGCCCTAACTGCACTAAATATAGAGAGAACCCACAGGGCACTGGGGCCAAAAATGTGCACTACATATCGACAGAACCCACGGGGCACCGGGGCCCAGACTGCACTAGAGCTAGAGAGGACCCACAGGGCACTGAGGCCTAAACTGCATTAGATATAGAGGGAACCCATAAGGCACTGGGGCAAAGACTGTTCACTAGATAAAGAGAGGACTCAGAGGGCACTGGGGCCAAAACTGCATTAAATATAGAGAGGACTCACAGGGCACTGGGGCCCAAGCTGTGCACTAGATACAGAGAGGACCTAGAGGGTACTGGGAGCCCAAACTGTGCACTAGACTTAGAGAGGTTCCACAGGGCACTGGGGCCCAAACTGTGCACTAGATATAGAGAGGACCCACAGGGCACTGGGATGCAAACTGCGCACTAGCTATAGAGAGGAGCCAGAGGACACTGGGGCCCAAACTGTGCACAAGATAGAGAAAGGACCTACAAGGCAGTGGAGCCCAAACTGTGCACTAAATATAGAGAGGATCCACAGGGCACTGGAGCCCAAACTGTGCACTAGATATAGAGATTACGCACAGGGCACTGGGGACAAAGCTGTACACTAGATGTAGAGAGGACCCACAGGGCACTGAGGTCCAGACTGTGCACTAGATATAGAGAAAACCCACATGGCAGTGGGACCCAAAGCTGTGCACTAGATATAGAGAGGACCCACAGGCACTTGGGTCCAGACAGTGCACTGGATATAGACAGGACCCACAGGACACTGGGGCCATCAGTGTGCACTAGATATAGAGAGGACCCACAGGGCACTGGGTCCAAACTGCACAAAATATATAGGGGAACCCACAGGGCACTGGGGACCAGACTGTGCACTAAATATAGAAAAGACCCACAGGGCACTTGGGCCCAAACTACACTAGATATAGAGAAGACCCACAGGCACTGGAGGCCAAACTGTGCACTAGCTATAGAGAGGATCCACATGGTACTGGGGCCCAAACTCTGCACTATAGATAGAGAGGACCCACAGGGCAATGGGGCCCTACCTACACTAGATATAGAGAGAAGACCCACATGACAGTGGGACCCAAACTGTGCACTAGATATAGAGAAGACCCACAGGGCACTGGGTACAAAACTGCACTAGATATAGAGAGGACCCACAGGACACTGGGGCTCAAACTGCACTAGATATAGAGAGAAACCACAGGGCACTGGGACCCAGACTGTGCACTAAATATAGAGAGGAGTGACAGGGCACTGGAGCCCAGACTCTGTACTAGATATAGAAAAGACCCACAGGGCACTGGGGCCCAAACTACACAAGATGTAGCGAGGACACACAGGCAAGGGTCCCAAACTACACATGATATAGAGAGGACACACAGGGCACTGGGGCCCAAACTACACAAGATATAGAGAGGACACACAGGGTACTGGGGCCCAAACTGTTCACTACATGTAGAGAGGACCCACAAGGCACTGGTGCCCAAACTGCACTAGATATAGAGAAATTTCACAGGGCACTGGGACCCAAACTGCATGCTAGATATACAGTAGAGAGGACCCACAGGGCACTGTGGCCCAAACTGTGCACTAGATATAGAGAGGACCCACAGGGCACTGGGACCCAAACTGCACAAAATATAGAGAGAACCCACAGGGCACTGGGGCCCAGACTGTGCACTAGATATAGAGAGGAGTCACAGGGCACTGGAGCCCAGATTGTGCACTAGATATAGAAAAGACCCACTGGATACTGGGGCCCAAACTAAACAAGATATAGCGAGGACCCACAGGGCACTGTTGCCCAAACTGCACTAGAACCCACAGGGCACTGAGTCCCAAACTGCACTAGATATAGAGAGGACTCGCTGGGCACTGGGACCCATACTGTGCACTAGATATACAGTAGAGAAGACCCACAGGGCACTGGGCCCAAACTGTGCACTAAATATAGAGAGGACCCACATGCACTGGGGCCCAAACAGCTCTAGATATGGAAAGAACCCACAAGACACTGGGGCCCAGACTGTGTACTAGATGTAGAGTGGACCCAGAGGACACTGGGGCCCAAAATATGCTCTCGTACAGCCAGACCACGCTCCATACTGATGCATGTTAAGAACTATCCAGTGAAAGAAATGGCACTGCAAAAAGCATGGCTGTCAGCTGGACATTTTTATGGTACAAGCAGAATATTCATCAACAGCGATTATGCCCCAGACACCATGATACGATTCAGGAGTACATTCCAATTTTACAAATGCTGAGACAGCACAAGCTCAAGTTTCGTACCCCTTACCTTACCAGACTACAAGTACAGTACCTGGAGGGGCAAAAGCTCTATAACTCTGCTGCAGAAACTCAAGCAGACCCCATAACAAGGGGCATTAAGCTGACTGCATGACAATCCCCCAAGGACAGAAAGAATGAATGAGGTGCCTCCATCCATATCACATCCAGAGACCTGCAAAGATGACGAAATGCCCAGGAGACTCTAGCTGCAATCGAGGCACAGCTTTGTAGGAAGAAGGGACCAGGCACCAAGAAGGGAATATGTTTGTTTCTGTAGACAGTTCTCAGTATTACTTAGCTAGCTAGTCACATAACTGTCCCCTTGGTCATGGCCAGACCCCAGCCTAACAGCACAAGTATGCGCTCCTGTAGGAGAAGTGTGGCGGGGATTACCAAGCACTGTGCAGATGCATAGGTGCTAAAGCAGGGCCCGTGGATCTCTTACCACAAATCCCTTATGTCTTCTTTCACCTGCTTTTATTAATTACCTGGAGTACATCTCTGTCTCAATTGGTAGTGAGGGCTACGCTCAAGGGGGTAATACCAGAGTCACGTTGGGACGTCTTCCCTATGTTGTACTGACTTAATTAGTAGTTCAGGATTGCGGTGGTTGAAATGAGTGCTGCTTCTGACTCTGCTCTGAGGTGACCCCCTTTTCTGCCATTCCCCCCTGAGGAAACCACCTAAGACCCACCACTATGGAACATTACACCACACTAAGGAGAACTACAATTGAATAGTTCGATAAGATTAATGCCCACAAAGTTAGTTGGGTTATGCACATGAACTTGTAGAGTTGAGAGACTGCAGTCCTTTATTATTTGTGCTTCTGAATTTCTGAGAGAGATATCCCACTTTGAGGGGAGGAGTGCTATTGCATCTTCTGTGTTTACTGGTTTACGCTGCTGCTGACACCAGTACTATAAACTATACGTTAATACTTGACAGAACCAAATGGGGAGCGGGGGACAAATACGAGCTTAAGAGAACTGAAGTTACTGTAGAACAGGTTATCTCTGATGTAAAATAATTATAGCTAAATTTGCTTAAGTGATAATTGTACTAAAATAAAGTGGTGCTAACTGGCCCAAATTGCATATTTTAAATGGAAACAAATTAGGAACTAATTGCAGAGTATGAAATTAAATTTGTGCAGTTGTGGCCGATTAGTGCCACGCGTTAAATATAACTTGTGCAATAATAAGCAATTCTACAGCATGATTCCCACCTCCCCTTTCACACCTTCCACTTCTGACACCTATAACTGGTGTAGCCATATGCTATAGGCAGCCATAAGCCATTATAAAGTACAGTTATGTAAGAACTTACCGTAATAGTAGATCTTCGAGAGGAGCTCTTGCAGCAGGAAACACCAGTAGGACTGAAGCTGCCAGGCACCAGGAATACACAGAAAACCTCTAGCTAGCAGTCTGTCATGGGGGTCCACCCCTGTTGACATCAGCATGCTGACATCTACCTATCCTATAAAGGGGGCGGTCCCCAGACCTACCTTAGTTCTCTCGCCAGAGACTCAGGTGCAGTAGGTAAAAAGGAGAACTGAGGCAGTTCCTCAGAGCTGAGGGAAAGCAGAATAAATGAGATGGAGAAGCAACTATCAGGGGGTAGGAGGAAGGGAACGCAGCACCTGTTGTAAGAGCTCCTCTTGAAGATCTACTGTTATGGTAAGTTCTTACGTAACTATACTATCTTACTTTGAGGGGACTCTTGCAGCAGGCAACTTGTTTCATGCCTTGGGCTGAATTTTTATGAAGTTTGCAATATCTGAGTGTGGTATGCCGTAATTGTCCTTGTTCCTGGCTCTGTTTCTGTCACAGGCACCCACCCCACTAAGCATCTCTTTCTTGCTTCAGTGTACTACAGACATGTTGTTTGTCTGTACCATCAGTGGGCTGAGAAGAACATGGGTCTGGAAGGCCTGCAGGGCATAAAGAGCTTCCCACGTCTCCAGCACGTTGATGTGGAGGTGCTGCTCCGACTCGAACCAGGTCTCCTGGGTCTGATGGTCGGCTAGGTGAGCACCCCAGCCCAGACCCGAGGCATCCATAGTGAGAATCTGCTGAGGGGACACAGCTCGGAAGGGGACCTCTCGCAGGCGATTTGCAGGGTTCTGCTGCCACTCTAAGGTCCTTCTCACCAGGTCAGAGACCATCACTGTCTGATCCAGGTCATCAGTGTGTTGGTCCCAATGAACCCAAAGGGTCCATTGAGGAACCCTCATATGCATGCTGGCCAGGGGAACTGTGGTAATAGCCACCACCATGTGTCCCAATAGGTGGAGGAACACTCTGATTGGTATGTGATGGCTGGAGTATACTAGCCAGGCCTGCACTTTCAAGAGCTGCATTCTGTCTCCCAGCAGGAGGGCTCTGCCCTGGTATGAGTCCAGGACTGCCCCAAATAATGGAGGCATTGGCTCGAAGAGAAACAAGACTTTGGCAGGATGACTGTGATTCCTAGGGTCTGAAAAAGTCAAAAGGTACCTTCCAGGGTCTGCAGCAAAAGGTCCCTGGAGGGGGCTGTCAACAGCCAATCATCAAGGTAAAGGAACACATAAAATTCCTGTCTCCTCAGAGCCACAGCCACCACTGCTAGGCACTTGGTAAAGACTTGAGGTACTGAGGAAAGGCCAAAGGCAGGGCCCTGAACTGAAAGTGGTCCCCCTGAAAGCAGAAATGGAGGAAGCAGCGATGGACTTGGAAACCCTGGATATGAAGATAGGCATCCTACATGTCCAGAGAACAGAGCCAGTCCTTCTGTTGTAGGAGGGGCAAAATCAGTGGGTAGAGGGGACAGAACCTTTTACAGGTACATAAGTGAAAAAAGAAAGACAAAGGGAGGGATAGTGAGACTGAAGGGGAGGATGGGGGCGCGTGGAGGATGACAACAGTAAAGCTGACATATTGAACAGGTATTTCTGCTCAGTCTTTACTGAAGAGGAGAAAGGGTAATGGGTCTGAAGGGAGTACAAGGGGTGAGAATGGTGCAGAAATGGACACAAGTCCCTTTACCGAAAGGGTCCTGAAGGAACTGGAAGTAATAAGAGTTGATAAGGCAATGGGGCCAGTTGGGTGCACCCAGGGTCCTTAAAGAACTAAGAGAGGTGGTGGCTGAACCTCTGGCTATCCTGTTTAGCCGATCACTGGAAACAGGAGGTGCCCAAGACTGGAGGACAGCAGATGTAGTCACCTTATACAAAGTGGGAACAAAGAGGACGGGGAACTACAGACCAGTTAGCCTCACCTCGGTAGGGGGAAGATCATGGAAGCACTACTGAAGGAGAGATTGGTGGAACATCTGGTTGTCAATGGACTACAGAACCCAAGACAGCATGGTTTCACCAGGGGAGATCATGTCAGACCAACCTCGTTGAATTTTTGACTGGATGACTAGGGAGGTGGATCGGGGAGGGCAGTGGACATGGCCTATCTGGACTTCAGCAGGCCTTTGACACTGTGCCACATAGAAGACTATTACACAGACTGGGAATATGGGTGTGGGTAGGACAGTATGAGTGTGTGGGTAGGTACTGGCTGGGTGGCAGGACACAGAGGGGTGGTGTGTAAGCTGTCACCCACAGAGGGAAGAGTGACCAGTGGGGTACCACAGGGATCAGGGCTGGGACCGGTCCTATTCGACATCTTCATCAGTGACATTGCAGGACCTAGAAGGCAGAATTTCACTGTTCGCTGATGACACAAAGCTCTGTAACAGAGTAGACACGCCAGAGGTGTAGACAGAATGAGAAGCGACCTGCAGAAACTTGAAGAATGGTCAGGGGTTTGGCAGTTGAAATTCAATGCAAAGAAGTGTCAAGATAATGCATATGGGGCACAAAACCCTGGCACAATATATCAGTTGGGGGGTGAGGATATAGCATGCACCAAGCAGGAAAGGGATCTTAGGGTTGTCATCTCTGATGACATCAAAATAGGAAACAGTATGACAAGGCAGCAGGTAAAGCAAATAGGATGCTGGGATGGTATAGGCAGGGGCATCACCAGCAGGAAAAGGGAGGTCATAATTCCGCTATACAAGACACTAGTGAGGCCCCACCTTGAGTACAGTGTACAGTTCTGGAGACCATACCTACATAAGGACATAGACAGGGTAGAAAAAGTTCAGAGGAGGGCAACAAAGATGGTGCATGGATTGCATCACAAGTCCTATGAAGACAGGTTGAAAGAACTGAACATGTACTCCCTGGAGGAGAGGAGGGAGAGAGGGGATATGATAGAGACATACAAGTATCTTACAGGGAGGAACAGGGTGCAGGAAAACACTATTTTAAGTGAAAAGATGTTCCAGGACTAGGGACATAGGATGAAGTTGGAGGAGGGACGATTCAGAGGAAACATGAGAAAGAATTTCTTCACAGAACGGGTGGTGGACAAGTGGAACACCCTGCCAGAGGAAGTGGTGGGGGCTGAAACAATCACAGGATTTAGAATGCATGGGATAGACATAAAGGAATTCTGGAGGTCAGGGGTAAGGGGCAACAGACTTCTAGGAAAACAAACTGAACTTACAAGCTCAAATGGGCAGACTGGGTGGGCCATAGGCCCTTATCTGCCGACACTGTCTATGTATCTATATATCTATGTAACAGCCCCTGGAGAGTGACCATCCTGAAGCACTTGTCCTCTATGTAGAGGTTCAGGTGGCTAAGGTGCAGGATCGGCCTCAAGTTCTCTGCTTTCTTGGGGACAAGGAAGAAATGGGAGTAGAACCCCTTTCCTCTTTGAGCCGGAGGGATGGGCTCTATGAACATTTTGCACAGGAGTGCCTGAATCTCCTCCTGGATGAGGGAGATGGGGGCCTGAGGGTAATGGGACAGCAAGGGAGGGTTTTCTGGAGGGGCTCCAAAAATTTGAGGGTGTGACCCCGTTCAATAATCTGCAGTGCCCATTATTAATCTGAGGTCACTGTTCACCATCCATTTAGGTAGAGGGAGACTTGACCCCTGACTGTCTCCCCCAAAGCCTCCACTGGGGGGGTTGAGCAAGGAATCAGGCAGTGGACCCAGGGGTGGGAAGAGCGGTTGTGGGCACTCTAGGGGCCCTAGGGGCAGCCACTCTGGCTGGTTAGGTGTTTGCCTTGTGCTTAAAGGGCCTTTTTGACTGCTGGCCCTTGGAGGGCTGGTGAGAGGGCTGATGAAAGGACTGACATGGGCAGACCGAGGCTGGGATCAGTAAAGAGAGTGCACCAACCTAAGGGCCTTGCCTGATTCCTGGAGGTGGGAGATAATGTCCTGAGCATCTCCCCTAAACAAGACAGAACCCCGAAAAGGGGAATCCCATTATTTTGGCCTGAACATCAGGTACAAAGCCTGACACCCTGAGCTATGAATGACAGCAAAGGCAGATCCTTGCCACTGCCCCAAGCCCGAAGGCATCAACAGTATCATATGCCACCCTCAGTACATGGGTACATGGTTGCCCAAGTTTGTTTTGGTAGTATCCTCAGGGAGAGTTTGAACTTGGTCCCTTGCCTGATCCCAGAGGGCATTCTGGTACTGTACCATAGGGGCCAGATAGTTAAGTTCCCGAATGGCCAGTGTGGTCGAGGCAAACATCCTCTTGCCCAGCTGGTCCAGTTGGTGAGACTCCTTGTCAGGGGGGTGGGTACTAAGATGTTTGGGCTTATTTGTATGGTCATGAGCCATGTTTATGTCCATGGAGTCTGCCATGGGGTGCTCACCAAAGAAGGGCTTGCCCACCAGCACATGATAAAGGGAGCATGCCTTCTTGGCTAAAGCTCTGGTGAAAGTGGGGTGGTTCCACACTGCTTTAGTAACATCATCAAAAGAGTCAATTAAAGGAGGCGCCACCAAGGGACTCCTTTTTTCCGGAGGTATATAGCCAGGTGATGACTCTCCAGGTCAAGCTCCTCTGTCTCCTACCACATGAGGGACTGAATATAATGCATAACGTCAAGGAAAGAGGGATCATCATGGGGAGACTTAGGGGTCTCCTTAGGATGCTCCTAACCATTCGGGAGCTCCTTGAGTCTTCTGACAATTCAGAAGAGGAAGAAGAAGAGTTGCCTCCAGACTGATCATTGTCGGGGACCAGTGTCTGAGAGCGACGATCATCCATATGCCGGTCAGAGCTCTCCGTGCCCTCCCCCAGAGGAACCCATGGTACGGGGGTTGCTAGGTCCTGTCTGGTCTGAGTCCTGAGTAGGGGGGTCCTGGGGAGGATGAGAGGAAGAGGGTTGCCTGAGTGCATCCCTCTTTTGCATGAAGGACCACCAGACAGTAAGGAACACATTATAATCCACTGGTGGAGGTGTATTATGGGGGGGGAGGATACTGAGGAGGAGGAGGAGGAGGAGGAGGAGGAGGGTACTGGTACAGAGGGAGAAGGGCTGGCATCAGGTACCCTGGCATGGGCCCACCTGGCACTGGCTGAGGATCCTGAGGAGGTCTAGCAGGTGTTGGTTGAAGTGTAGGCTGGGGCTGAGGTGATGACGGCTGAGGAGTCATCAGTTGAGGCATCGGCGTGGCATAGCCGGCACTGTCCTGAGAGAAGAAAGCTAGTGCCAGTCTGGCAAAGTAGCCAGTGTTGGCCCCAAAGGCAAAGTTGGCACCTGTGGGGGAGAATGCCCTAGAGGCAGGGGCAGTGGAGTCACCTGCATGGAAGAAGAGGCGAGCCCTTGCTTCTGGCGATGCCTGGAAGTGCTAGCACTGGCCCTGGAGTTAGGGACCGACCAAGGCAATGCCTTGGCTGGGGGAAGGGTGATGGGCAAAGACTTGCCACCAGTGGGTTCAACCCCAGCCGAGCTGCCTGGCTGAGGAGCCATGAGTGCTAAGGGCCTGAGCGTCAGGGGCTGGGAGGCAGGGGATGAAGTCTGCTGCCCCTGAAGGGCCGCCACCCAAAATGGAGATGAGACAAGAAGCTGCACCACTGGCAGCCTTGAGGGAGTGAGGGCTGCTGAGGAAAGAGGGGCCAACCCCCCATGGGAGGAAGACCCAGAGGTGGAAGCCAGGCTGTGTGATGACAGCGAGTGAGAGGCTGACTGAGGACAGTCCCAGTGTTTGCCCCAGTGCGTATGCTTTCCACTTGACTTCTTCTCCTTCTGGGAAGAAGAATAAGATGCCCCAGAAGACTGAGCCAGGGATGTAGAAGAACTTTTGACCTAAAGCTCCTTCTCCATCATGGCCAATTTCTGCTTTAGCAGGTAGCTTTCCAAAGTCTACAAGCGGCATCTCCATGTGGCCTGGTTGAAGTCCTGGCAGTGCTGGAAGGTCTCGATGTCGTGGTTGGGTCCTTTGGTGGGTATCTGCTTGCCACAGGCACACTTTGTTGGCCAGTCAGAAGACAAGGCTGGAGAAGAAGACATAGACCTGACAAAGAAAACACCAAAAATTCTGTGTTATTAATGGCAGAATACAGAAGATAATAAAGCATGGGTAAACGTGTAGCAAAATGGCAGTCAACTGAAGCAGGTGTCCGTGGAGGTCCGATGTGAATGGATCAAAGGCAGAAAAAGAACTGAGGTAGGTCTGGGCAACCGCCCCCTTTATAGGATAGGTGGATGTCAGCGTGCTGATGTCGGTGGGGGCAGTCCTCCATGATAAACTGCTAACTAGAAGTTTTCCGTGTGGTCCTGGTGCCTGCTGGCTTTAGTCCTACCGGTGTTACCTGCTACAAGAGCCCCCTCGAAGTAAAATCTAGCCAGCTTCCAGTCACAGGCACTTGAATTTGGTTTCATCCTCCTTACAGGGTGGTTAAAATGGAGGCCAGTGGGGACTGGCTGCGAGATGGGTTGGTGCAGGCATGTTGGTGAGGTCAGTTACTACCCACTAACACCCCCTCTTATTTCCCTAGATAATGTTTTATTTACTTTTTCCTTTCTTCACATTCTAGGACCCTTGAGGAACCCATGAGGGCCCACAGCCACTTGGTGTTCAACTGTTCCCTGGGCAGGGCCTTCCCAGCCCTGTCAAGAAGGCAGGCGATCCAGCCACCCTCAGCCTTGGAAGACAGCTATGTATATCACTAGCACCATGCTTGTCTAGGTAAGCAGGGGGGCTTCCAGAGGGTGGGAGGCATGTCTGGTGATGTCCTAAGTGGTGGGGCTCCCTTGTTTAAAAGCACTGCCACTCCAGCAACACCATAGTGGCATTTATTTTTATTTATTACGATTTCAGATTAACACCTTTGAGCCAGGGCTCATTTGCAAAGGTTCCAAGTCAAATCAAGGACAATACAATACAAAATGCAACATGGATGTCACAGGTATTTACATACAGTCCAAAACAATGCAGGTGCTAAAGGTATAACAGTCACTCCTAATAGCATATACAATCAATAAATGGGAAGCAGGAGGTTACATAGTTCCTGTTTAGAAGTATGAGTGTGAGATAGTGACAGCACAACATTAGAGCGGTTCAACGCTAGGCGAAAATTCAGTGTTAGACTTCTTCTAGTATGGTCAAGGGGTGCAGGTTGGAAGGTAATTGTAGAGATAAGGCAGACAAGGGTGGCTTTGTCAGGGGAGTAAGGGGGGTGGTGAGGCAGGGGATGGAATGAATCAGTGGGAGGTAGTGTCCCTGTTAGAGGTAGGAATAACAGTGAAGTAAAAGCAGACAAGGGTGGCGTTGTTACAATTGATTGTAGAGATAAAGCAGTCAAGAGTGGCTTTGTTAGGGAGTAAAGGGTGGGTACGGCAGGGGGATGAACGAAATGGTGGGAGGTAGGGTCCCTAGAAGAGGTAGGAATAAGAGTGAAAGGCATAGGCTGCCAAAAGTGGCTTCGTTAGGGGGTGTCAGAGAATAGCAAGGGTGGTGAGGAAACACAGGGGAGGTGGGAAAGGGCAGTAGAAGAGGGGGATAGCGGGGGGGCAAAGTCAAGGGCTAGATCAATTATTATGCAGATCAGGGCAAAGGCAGGAAAGGGCAGTGTGGGGGGGGATAGCGAGGTTCTAAAATCAAGGGCTAGATCAATTATTATGCATGTTTCCATCTGCCTGCACCAGCCTGTATGCAAACTGTGTCCAGCATCTCTACAGCCTGAACACCGGACTGAGCCTGCCCCTCATCAGCTGCCTTGACTTCCAGTCCCACATTGCTCTCACTTATCCCAGTAAGCAGGGGGCTGCTGGAGGGCAAGAGGCATGGCTGGTGATGTCCCCATGGGGCAGGGATCCCTTGTTTAATAGCACTACTGCTCCAGCGGCAGCCAGCGAAGCAGCTGCTCATGTGAGTGACTCCTGCAAGAGTGGTAGGGTCCTGCAGTGGGAGGCTCAAGAGGGAGGCTGTTAAGTTTTGTTGTTTTATAATGTCACCTGAGGGAAAGGGAGCTCAATTATGGTTTCAGGTAAAAGTCTTCAAACTAGCACATATGAATATACTGTATGTAGCGTACTACCAAAATAGCATGAATTAGAAGCTTGGATACGTATGTACACCCCAAATGTAATGCTAATAACTGAAACCTGGTTAACGTCTAAAGTACAGGGGAACTTACTAACAATAAAAGGGTATAACATGATTAGAAGAGACTGCATAGGAAAAAGGGGTGGTGGCATTTTGGGAGGGCTTTAAGCCCATGGTCCAATGGGCGGAGCAACAACGTCACTCCCCCATCGAGTTTAAAGGCCACAACATCCTGGTCCTCACCAGGATTCTTTTTCGTTACAGCTGGCGGTGCCGCTCCTAGTTCCTCCTGCCTGTCTCTCACTCCGTTCATGCTTTTGCAGCATCTCCGGCCTCCCGCTTTGTTCCCTGTTGCCCCCTGGGTCTGCTGTCTTCACTGCTTCGCGGGGCTTCGCTCCCTTGCTTCCTTTCACTGACTCCCTGCTCCATTCTTGCCTTGGTAGTGGCGCTGTGTGCTTCCTGTCTGCCCCTCCTCATCGCTTTCTCTGCCCCCTCCCTCGATCTTCATCGTCTCTTTCCTCCTGTTTAGTTTGCTTCCTCCTCGCTCTTTGCCCGCTTGTCCTCCCCGTCTTCTCTCCGCATTTTTCAGCTGCCTGCTCCTTCCCTGCTTTTCCCATTGTTTCATTTTGCTGCCCTTGCTTCTGCTGTTCTCAATCCCGGTCGGTGATTTGCTATCTGATGGAGGAGGGGAGCAGCTGGCTGTCTGCAGTTCTCTGACTAGCACTTGCTGCCCCCCTCTGCGCCATGTCTTTGGTTTCCGTCCGACACTAACGTGCTCTTCATTTTGTCTCCTGCTCCTCCCAGCCATACCGCAGCCTGCATCGGCCCCCAACCTGGTTTCTTCAAGATATGTCCCACACCATTGTATCAACATTTGTTTTGCTCCTGTTGGGGATTGTGCCTCCAGGATTTTCGGCAGCGGCTGTGGGTAGGGGTTTAATGTCCTCCACTGTTGTTTATCTCATCCCCCCTTCCTACTCACATCTGCATTTTCCTCTGCCTTTCCCATACCTCGTCTTTTGGTCTCAGTCCTCCTTCCTGTTATTTTGCACTTCATTTTAGGCTGTCTGTTCTGTGTGGGGGGGGTATTTTCCCAGTCACCGATTTTGAGTTTGCTACATGTTGTTCGCCTCTCTCCATGCTCCGTTTTGGTCTGCATTCCTGTTTGGGTTTCCTCTGCTTTTTTTGGGGGTTTAGACCTGTCTTTCCCTTACTGTTTTCTCCATATGTTACACTTTTCCTTCTCTAAACCCTTTCATCATCCTATCTGACGTTAGGATAGCTGGGTTGTACAGTTCTTCCCATACTGCTACCTCAGTTGTGTCCCCATCATTTGATGGCCATCCTCGTTTGACCTCTGGTGTGTTTGCGATGTGTACTGACTTAAGTCTGTTGGGTGGCCTGTGTCTGCCCCCATTCCTCATGGGCTCTGGTCTTTCTGCACTGTTGTCTGGCCCCTCCTAATGGTTTGCTCCTGCCCCCGGCTTGTCTGTTGCCCCTTGCTGGGGACTGGCTGGATTTTATCCATCCTCGTTCATTTCCTGTCTCTTCTGCTGCCCTCATGGTTCTCATGTTTACCTCACTCCTTCAGTGTACCTCTCTTTGCCTCCTCTGCTACAATGCATCCTGGGCATTTCTTTGGGGGAGTTTCCCTATCCTCCCATCACATTCCCCCTGTTCCAGCCTTCAAGGCTTCCCTCCACCATTGTACCTCATCCATTTCCTATTTTCCTTCTGGTACTAGCTGTCTGGTATCTTTCGCTAATTCAATCACTCCTCTGATCCACTCCACTGCAGTTCTCATCTCATACTGGCTGAGTCCTATTCCCTTCACTTTATCATCGTACCCGTCATGGATGCTATGCCTCCTACTCCAAGGGGTTCCCTAATTTCTTACTGATTGGATCGGCTCCTACTTATCTGCTCGCTGTTTAAAAAAAAAAAGCTGCATTTCCTAATCATCCATCGTCCTTTCATACCTCACCCATTCCGGCTGTACCAGCTTCCCTACCTCATCCATTTCCTCTTTTACCTTACTCGTCCCAGCCATAACGGATTCCCTCCAATCAAGGCTGAACTCACTCACCCTGTAATCGATAACATTTTTCGGCAAACCTATCATGAATCATGTATCACTTCATCAATCTGTGGCTCTCTCGACGCATGTATCAGATTCCTGAGGCATACCTATCCTGACTCTTATGCCACCTCATCTGACTCGCTCTACTACAGTTCTCCTTCCATACAGGCCATCTCAGATTCACTTTAGTCATGGCCTGTGTTTGATATTTCCTTTGAGCCCTTCTGTGGGTCTGTTACATTGCATCTGATACCTCGAATCACCTCAATATCCTATCAAGGATGTGCCCCTTTTCTGGTGCCAGCCATCTGGAATTCACTCCTCTCCTGGCTTCACTCCTTATCCATCCCTTCTGTTACCTACCTTGAATCGACTCCATCTCTTTCCCAGGACATGCACCTCAGTTTGGCTCTACCTCAGCTCATGTGCCATGCCTTCCTGTCCGTCACCCTTTGCTGTGGGCTGGTTGGTGGCTCTCCACCACCATTCAAGTTCCTTTCACATCCCTTTCCATCTCAACCTCCTTTCGAGGAGCCTATTTAATCGCCTCTTCCGTGAGGAGTCACCGATGGGGGTGGCTTGCTGTTCTGGTGGCCTGGCTTTGTTCGGGGTGCGGTGTGCAAGCCGTGCTTCTGTGTGTGGATCACTACAGTGCAGAGTGTCAGCCAATATCCCAGGTCGCATAGTGCCTGTCCAGGATGTGCTCATGGAGTGCCAGCATGGTTTATTTTGCTTCTGCTATCCATGTGCAGTTGTTTATATACTGTACATCTTTTATATTTTATTTTATTACTCTCTTGTCCTGTACCTGCTGGATTTCTTTATGGACTTCCAGCCACTCAGCAATTTCCAGCTAGTTTAATCAATTCTTGGTTTTCATGGCTTATTTAATACCGTTGCACTTACTGCTGTTTTGGACTCCTCCACGTCTCTGCTGGTGAGCAGTGTCCCTACTCTTGCCAGGACATGCATCTCTTCTGAACCTATTCGGTGTGTTGTTTTGGGCTGTTTGTTGAGCTGTAGTAGGCCCATGCTGTGTGCTGATTTTTATTTGTGCTTCTCTTGGCACTCTGCTAACTTTGTGGTTGTTGGAGGTTTGTCTCGCTGCCCTCCTGGAGGACCAGTTTCATTCCTGACTTTGTTTCATTGTCTGGCTATTTGCCCTCCTGCCGCATTCGTCGAATCATGACTTTGGTCAACATTTGGCGTCCTGGCCCTCATGGATTCCATCCCCTCATGGCCTGCATTTGATACTACTTTTGGGCATGCCTTCTATGGCGCCTCATCGGCCTGCAGCCCTCCTGCTGTGCCAGCCTCCAGGGCTTCCCTCTTTCATTGTACTTGGCATGCTTCATTCCACTCTACCTCACCTCGACCCCGCTCATACAGTTTAATCCTTACCTTTCTACGTCCATTTGCCTTCTTGGCCTTGAAGCCTGCCGTTCTCTCCCTCCTCCATCCTTTGTCCTGTCATACCTCGCTTTCCTCTACCAGGCTCCATGGCTTCAATCCATCATTGTAACTCATCTGTTTCCTTATTTTACTTTCCTTGTCCAAGCCCCTTTTCTAGTTCTAGCTATCATGGCCTCACTCCACTCTTAGCTTCACTCGTCATCATATTTCATCTACTTTTGCTCACTCCTCCTCATACCTTGTCCAGTTTTGTTCCTCAATCGCTCAACCTGAGTTGCGATGAATGCCACTCCTGCATCAATGTGCCCTCATTCTGCTCCTTCTCCTCGGCTCTCTCAACAAACTCCTGTACTACCTCGTCACCCTCAGCATCAGGGTCTAATTCCCATCATGTTCTGCATTCGTTATTTCTTTTGGCATTCCTATCATTGATCATATTCTACCTATTCCGACTCATCCCATGTAGTTCTCATCTCGTATCCATCTGTGTCCTATGCTACCCTATTGACCTCCCTACTGTCCTTTGTCCTTTCATACCTTGACTTCCAGTACCTGCCTTCAAGGAATTAATCCCTCATCATATCTCATCTGTTCCTCTGTTACCTTACTCAGCTTAGCGCCTCTTCTCATCTTGACCATCGTGGATTCTATTGTCTGAGTTGGCTCCTCTTGATTGCCCATCCTGAGGTCGTATCCTCTGGTTTGCATACCCTCTGGTTCACGACATGCCTTCTTGGCCTCGGGGTCTGCCTCCTTTCAAGGAGCCTCATAGCTTGCTTTGCTCTGTAGATCATACTACCTTCCTTCTAGTTCATTTCCAGTTCCTTTCTGTCTCCTCGTATCCCATTCATTACCGACCATCACGGATTCACTTCACTCGAAGCCTGCACTCAATATTTCTTTTGGGCCCTATCTATCATGCATCTGATGCCACCTCCTCGAACTGTGGCACTTGTGCCATATTCATCAAGTTCCTGACTTCGGTCATGATTTGGGCATCCTTCTCACGATTCGTATGCCACCTCATCGAACCGTGCCAGCTTTAACTACCTCGCTATGACTTGTACCAGCTGGGTCCTATGCTACCCATTGACCTTCCTGTCATCCTTCACAACCTTGCCAGTCATCATTCCCTCAGCGTTACCTCACGGTTCATCTATTTACATCACTTACGCTAACATTCCTGTCATCGAATTCTACGCTACCTCACTGACTACAATCTCAGCATCTAACCGTTCACATCGCATAATCCACTTGCTCAATCAAACGCACTGCTCAGTCACTCACATCGCTCAATCAAGCAGCCTGCATTTTTATCAGTCTCTTCAGCACATCTGGAATCTCCTCGTGAGCACATCTGGATACCCCTTGCTCCTCCGACTTCCACATGGATCTACTTCCTCCCACCCTTGCTCCTCTGATATACCCTCTCCCAAAGATTACTCGCGCATATCCTCCTTGGGTCCCTGCTACCTCCTGTTCCTTGTTTCTCTGTGCTTCTTTGTTTTTTTTTTCCCTATCCCTTCGTTATCCTCCCTACTTATATCCCTCATCTATGAACCATTCTCTTTACCGACATACGTCCTCGAATCAAATGTCATCAGCCTGGAGGGAAGGTGACCTAGGCCTTGGATCCCCAGAGGTTTCCTCCTCAAGAGGTGTTTTTCCTCTTCTCCGTGCCAATGGTCATAATATTAGTTAGTTAGTGCTTTCTTCTTGTTAGTTAGATTCCGCTGTTGGATGGAGGCAGATGGTGGCCCCGGCTTTCCCCTCTCTCCTCAGTAAGTTAGCCCTTCTCTTCACAGAAATTATTCATCATCCTTGCCTCTTCGATGCTTGACATCTTTAGGTATTCTTTTTGGGCTTCTTCCTACCCTACCTTTAGCCGACACATTTATTCCCGGCACCTGTGGGGGAAGGGACCCTCCTCTAGGGTTCCTCGCGTTGTACTCCTACAGGGTGGTATATCCCACAGATAGAGAGGCGGAAAGCCACATAGAAAACTCAAGTTACACAAGCATTATCTCATACCACAAAATAAATCAAGTTACATAAGTACCTCATATTTTTTTTTTTATTTAGTTGTTTAACCAGGTATAGCACACTAAGCTGGAAGCTTTTTTACAGGAGTGACCTGGGAGCACAAGGAGGTAAAGTGACTTGCTCAGGGCCACACAGTATGCAAGTGGAAGCTGTGGGATTCAAACCCAGGTCTGGTCTGCTGGATGTCACCAGATTTGCAGCTCAGAGCCTTAGACCACTGCGCTATACTGCCTCCAAATTATTCCATCCAGTTGCGTCAGCACATCGAATTATCTATACAAGGGAGTTCATTAGTGCGAGAGAAATAAAGACAGAAATACTCCCATCAGACTGTGAACAATTATTTGTTGAATTGCTCATGGGTACTACAAAGCAATTAATTGTAGATTGTGTATATAACCCCCTACAATAAAAATACAAGGATTAGAGGAGTTAGTAAAACTAATGGCAGGTTTAAAAATAAGAAACTGGTCATAATAGGAGATATGAACTTAAACTAGTTTGGATTTGAGGGCAGGTAAATTTAAAAATGTACTACAAAAAGTAAATTGAAATCAAATGTTAAAAGAAGGGACAAGTAAAAATAATCAGACAGGCATGGATTCTCTGATCGACTGGCTGTTAACCAGTAAAATAAAAAATAGTAAGGCTGTGGGGACACTACCAGATTCAGTCAGTGACCACATGCCAACATATCTTATATGGAGCAACAGAAGACAAAAGGGGCAGTGTAGAGTGGTTATAACTAGACCAATCAGTGAGAAAAATGACTAATGCATATAAAGACAAACTTACGTGCCACAACCTATGGGTGAGGGGAGTGGCAGCCTCACCACTTTTTCCTCTAAACATTCAAAGTGCCCTTTAATGCTTGCACAATCAGAGCATGGTCTCCTTTGTAATTACTGCAGCCCCCACACACACACACTTTCCCCCATGTTCTGGCACTAGGTGAGGTCAACTGGCAATACGGACAGTATAGAGGACCTAAACAATGCTGTGGAATATTTTCTAGAAAAATACAATAGGTTATGGATATTAGATCCCTACAAAAAAAGAAAAGATTAGGAGCAGTAAAAATATATATCTGGCTTAACAGGGATATAATTGTGTGCATAAAAGCCAGATATGCTGCCTGGGGAAAGTTTAAAAATACAAACAGGAAAAGAGATTGGGATCTCTATAGAGAATTGCATGATAAAAATAACAGCGATAAAGAAGGCTAAAATTCATTTTTATTAAAAAAAAAAGAACAAATGCATAAATTCTCAGATAAGTCCTTCTGGGAAGGCTTACATAATTTGATGAAGCCAAGGAAAAGGAATTTATAAAAAAAACATTAAAGGAGGAGAAGAAGGGATAATAGGGAGTACAGAGATAGTCAACTATCTGAAGACAATTCTTACTGATTTGTCCAGCTGTGTAGGAGATTTTAATACAGTAACTGAAGACCAGGAAGATTTTAAAGTGAGCAGACAGCGCCTCTATTTTAAATATATCAAAAGAAAAGAGTATTACAGGCAATCAGTAAGCTTGGATGTAACAAAGGGGCAAAGTACCAATTTAATTGAGGCTAAATTTCTGAAATTGGCAGCAACTAAATTGTCATTGCTTTTACAAAAACTTTTTATTAAATCACTGTGTAGACAAACAGTTCTGGAAATATGGAAGAGGATATATGTTATGCCTGTGTATAAAGAGGGACAGACAACTGTAACGAATAACTACAGACCAATCCCATTACTTTCTTCGGGGAGTAAGAGCCAATACAGAGTAATACATAAGCTGATAACAGAATATTTAGAAAATAACAATATTTTGATGAAATCTCAGCATGGTTTTAGGAAGGACTGTAGTACAGTGGCTGCCTTGGTCAGGTTCACAAATGACTTACAAGAAAACATGGAAAGGGTATTGTGTAGAGGGGCAGTGTTCGTGGACCTGACCAAGGCATTCAACCTAGTAGATCACTGCCTCCTGAAGACCAAACGGAGAAGAAATGGGTTTAGTAAACCTGTGGTAAATAGGATGGTGGATTACTTAGAAAAGAGACAACAATAAGTTTGAGTTAATGGGGTCCTGTCCGAATTCAAAAAGGTGGGACATGGTGTCCCACACAGATCCATATTTGGGCCACTGCTATTCTCACCGTTCACAAAGGAGCTTCCATTAGTGTGTAATGAAGCAAAACTGGTCCTCTCTGTGAATGATGCCATGCTCGACATGTAAATATAAACCCAAACGATCAAAACAACATCTTAGAAAATAAGTATATGAAAATGGTAAGTTGGTTCTAGACAAATAGATTGGTGGTAAATAAAAAAGCAAAGTAATGTTATACCGTACCACACAAAAACCTAAACAAACCAAGGAAGTGTTTCAAGTATCTACTGGGGAGGTGACTGTTTGGAAGTGATTAAAGAATTCAAATATTTGAGTGTATTGTTGCATTCACATTTGAATTTTGACAGTTGTGTAGAATACACAGCTGAACAGTTGCACAAAAAGTTGAGGACTGCTTGACTGAAGATGCTTGAAAAATGTTGGCACAAAGCTGTCTACTTTCACCTGTAGAGTGTGGGAGCGTAGTCTGGGGGATATCAGAAAAACTCATGAAACAAATGATCTGCATATACAGTACAATACACAGGTTCACTTTAAGGGCAAGACAAAAGGAACATCATTGTATTCTTTGTGAAAAACTGAACTGGTTACGTGACGCTCACAGAGATAAACTGCATATGAGCTGTTTTATTTACAAAATTCCACACATGGATATAAATAGCCCCTTAATGGTTTATTTGTCCAAAAACCAAAAGTAAAATCTCTAAGATCAAACAACACAGTGAAACTTAGGGTTCCCCTGAGTAAAATTCCAAAAACCAGGGTGGTAGATCAAGGAGGGGCGGTGGACATGGCCTACCTAGATTTTAGCAAGGCATTTGACACTGTTCTACACAGGAGGCTAGTAATTAAGTTGTGCAGTCTGGGAGCAAGTCCCAAGGTGGTATACTGGGTCCAAAATTGGCTGAGCAACAGGACACAGAGGGTGGTGATAAATGGAGTTCCATCTCAGGAGGGGGGGTGACAAGTGGGGTGCTGGGGCTAGTCCTCTTCAATGTCTTCATTAGTGAACTTGCGGAAGGGCTGGAAGGGAAGGGAGGCCCTTTTGTGGATGATACCAAGATCTGCAATAGGGTAGACACTCCAGAAGGGGCGGAAAAAATTAGAAGAGACCTAGGCAAATTGGAAGAGTGGTCAAGAGTGTGGTAGCTTCAATTCAATATACAAAAGTGCAAAGTCATGCACTTGGGCCACAAGAATGCTGAAGAGGAATACAAGATGGTGGGGGATACTAACAACAACAAAATTGGAAAGGGACATGGGGGTAAACATAACAAATGACCTGAAGGTGGCCAAGCAATGTGAAATGATGGGGAGGGCAAGAGGAATGCTAGGGTGCATAGGGAGGGGCATCACCAATAGAAAACAGGAGGTACTGATGCTACTGTACAGACAATTGGTGAGGCCACATCTGGAATATTGTGTTCAGTTCTGGAGACTGCATCTCTGAAAGGACATTGACAGAATGGATGTGGTCCAGAGAAAGGCAACAAAAATGGAGAAAGGGATGCACCAGAAAACATATGAGGAAAGACTGAAAGACCTCAATATATATATTCCGGAGAAAAGGAGGGGGAGGGGGGATATGATAAAGACTTTCAAGTACCCCATGGGAATCAGTAAGATCCAGGAGGGTAGCGTCTTTAAAAAGACAGATGTGCAAGAACAAGGGGTCACAATATGAGGCTAGAGGGGGAAGACTCAGGGGTAATGTGAGGAAGTATTTTTTCACAGAAAGGGTGGTAGATGCATGAAACAGCCTCCCAACGCAGGTCATATAGGTTAAAATGGTTGAAGAGTTCAAGAA
The DNA here is from genome assembly GCA_016271365.2 of Neoceratodus forsteri. Taxonomy (NCBI): domain Eukaryota; kingdom Metazoa; phylum Chordata; order Ceratodontiformes; family Ceratodontidae; genus Neoceratodus; species Neoceratodus forsteri. The sequence goes on along the minus strand of CM028136.1, from coordinate 56,185,470 downwards.
TGCATGGGATAGACAGAAGGCAACCCTAGCAATAGAGAGGGTAGACTGCTGATCATTTAGGATCTGGAATTTAAGAAGTTAGGGAAATGGGCAGACTAGGTGGGCTATGCGGTCCTTATCTGCCATCAAAATCTATGTTTCTATGTTTCTAAAGCTAAAGGGCTTTGAAATATACGCAGTTAAACTTTGGAACAGCATATCTCTGGATATAAGTAATGCTTCTTTTGCCCAAACATTTCAGGCCCAGCTTAAAAAATATTGTACTAGTTGAAAGTCAGTGCTGTTGTACATAAAATGTTTGGTCATGGGCAAACTTTTAAGCACATGCACTTTACCATTCAAGCTCGATATTGTTATGCGTAATTGTTTTAACTTAAAAGGATACTTGTCTGTGTATTGTACAGATCGCGACTGAATATATTAATCCTGTTTATATTAACTGTGATGTTAATATTGCAAACAACTGTTTG